>CM076580.1:921660855-922260855 GCA_034641835.2 Pinus albicaulis
CCAATATCAGCAAACTCTTCATTTATACTGGCGAATGAAGCACCTAGTGGAAAAGGCCATTATGTACACCATTGAGTTCATGCAAGTTGATCCTGCAATGTAGGAAATTCAGGAGGATTTTCAGCTATTGCAATTCCAAGTCGAGCGACAGAACACCCATTTGAGAAGAATTGAGAAATTTACGAAAAATACACAGCAAACAGAGATGCTCAGGTCCAGTGTTAAATACTTGGCACCAATTAACTCCTCAGATAACTGAGATGAATGCAGTATTGTTGTCTTTTTTGTTTATGTATTTCAATGTTTATGTTTATGTTGTTGAACTATGTAAGTAGTAGGCTTCTGTTCAAGTTGTAAAACTATGACAAAGTCACCAATTGCGGTTGTAAAAGCTGACTACGCTAGACTGATTTTTTTTTTGTTTTTGGATGACTTACAATGCCTTCCGATGGCCAACAGATCTGGTTTCCCAGCAAGGCATATTAAGGCCTCAGAAGATAATCTATCATGTAATCTGTGCTTTTGAAAATGAATAGAAAAAGCAGGTACTACTCAGCTTACAAAAAAAAAAAAAATCTACAAATCCAAAAATATAAAGAGAAATAAAACCCTAATAATATAGATTTTGGATTTTTAAATATAGTTTTATCAAATATGTTGTGACAAACTATCGAGTGGAATATCTACGATAGTTTACATTCCAATTTTGAGGAACTTGAGTATATTGAGTATATTTTGGATATTGTGAATATTGGTACAAGGATTTGACTTAGTACTAAAAGTTAACCTAGTTTCCTTCTCAACCATATTTTAGCAATATTTTCATTCACTTCTTGTTGAATATTAATAAGTTTTTACACCAAGATTTTTCAAGATACAAAAATGTGATATTCTAGTATTTATATTACTAACAATTTTTTTATGTGTCATTTTTTAAGAGTATTTTTATGACATATTTTTATATTTATATATCTTTTAAAAATTATAGATATTGTCTTTATGCATGGGCACCTTAGTCTTCAACATTTTCACATAGCATATTGGATTGTCATACATTTTTAGGATTCAGATGTCTTGGATTTGCAATTATTGGAGAATGTTGACAAATTTTTTCCATGAAAATAGAAATTATTGGTACATTAGTATACATGTAGTACTTTGGGCCTATATGACAACTTGTAAACAATTGACTGGTTGGAAGACACCATTTAGACTGGTGTAAGGGCAGGAGGTTGTGATTCCCATGGAGTTGTTGGTAGCTAGTTTCGGCTCATAGCTACTTTTCAAAGATGACTAAATAAATTTTCCTGGATCATCATCTTGAAGAATTGATGCAGTTAGAGGAGGATCAAATGGTTTCAAGTTTTCATCAAAATGTGTAGAAGGCTTGATATAAAGTTTAGCATGGTCGCTATATCAAGCGTAAACAATTTCAGCCAAGGACCTAGTTTTGTTTTATGAAAATAAATTTCTGAAGCACCCAAGGAAGCTTCAGATGCATTTTCTTGGCCCACATATGATTGAAAATGTAAGAAACAGAGGCTTAGTGCAACTAGGCAAGCTTAATGGTGAACCCTTAGAAGGCTATGTAAACAAGAGTTGGTCGAAACCCAGTCTTTCGCACAACATTGAGTAGGAATATTTCAAAGTTATTCTTTGTATATAAATAAAATGGTAAGGGTGTTAACTTTTATTTGTGTTGCAAATTATAATGACTTAATATTTTGAGGCAGAAGTAGTAGTTGGGTGTATATTTTCCATAATTACGTGAAGAATATTATCATGCAAAAGGGGAGTGTAACATGCAAATATGTCACAACGATGAGAAATGAACAATATTGGAGGTGAAAACCATATTAAAATCCAAGTGTCAAGCATAGGAATGACCAAGGAAAAGACCCATAACATTCATAAGATGAATTTATTGGTTACTGCGGTAGTTCATAGTGATCCGCTAGTAAAGTTACAACAAAGATTCAATGCAGATTGTGTCACGAAGGTTTCCACACTTTCGTGAGAATAACACATCATCTCCTCAACCTTTCAATGAATGGATTGATATCTTGGAGGTCATTTGAAAGTGTGGATCTAATAGTTATGAGCTTGGATGGGATGAATGCCAGATCTAGCCACACACTAATCAAACCACCACCTGGTTCCATTAATTATTGTGATAAGTTGGATATGGGGAGATGTGATTCACATCTTGTTGCAGTGAGCTAGACTATCCGTAGCCAAGGGATTGCAGGATGTTACATTGTGCAAAATTTTATATATAATATTCTTGTTATTCTATTATACTAGTGAGTGATGGGGTGTGGTGATAACATGAAGACAATTAGTGTTATAGGGAATGTAGTGTTAAGAATAGTTGGAGGTTCAGCGGGGTTTCATAACATCGAAGGTTAAGATTTGGGATATTGTGTATGGTATGTAAGGAATTCCAATCAAAGGAATTTTATTCCATGAGGAGAGTATGAACCTTTTAGGAAAAGTTGGGAAAATTCTAAGAGATATTCTAGATGGGGTCATATCATTGAGTCAGAAAATGTATCATGGAACTACCCATAGCACGCATCTGAGAAACCTATTCGGATAACAATTTTGCAATTGTTGATTGGATGTGGATTACAATATCCAAAAGGAATCATCCTTGCATGCACTAAGACATGGCATGCATATATTTCTGCAGGAGTAGGGGATTGAAGAGCCCTAGTATTGCACCAAGAGTGCTGCAACTCCCAGGGGCTACCCTACTTTACTTTATCAACCCGGGGTTTGTACAAACTTGGAGGTGACAGTGCTATATACATAGCAGATGCTTTCTATTCATGTCATCCTCTTTTTCTTTACGAAAGGGTGCTATTTCTAAGGGTTCTCAGTGAAGTCTACCACACTTCAATGAAACTAAACTAAGTTGCAAAAAGGAAACTAAATTAAATTGTTGAAAATAAATGACAGGAAGGAAACTAAGCTAAATTGTAGAAAAGAAATGACAGAAAATATACTAAACTAAATTGCATTGATTTGGCCAAACGACTAAACACACTCTACTTATCCTATGATCAATCTACCATGTCTCTAACCATGTAGCTATTCAGGATCTAATTCTAACTAAAAAAAAATTGATTGCATTTCGAAGGAAAAGGGGCTAAAGGTGCTCATGGAAGGCTTAAATGCATGAACCAAGGCTTAGAGGAGTGAAAAGGGTGTTTGGACTTTATTAAAGCACATAATATCTCAAAAATGCTTTGGAGTGGGAGGCTTTGGAAAGCGGGGGTTTAAATCGGATTAAGACTTTATTATAGTGCAACAGGCTTTGGAGCAGAATAACTTGAAATATGCGATGGCGGAGATGTGATGTGGAGGTGGGACCGATATCGCAATTGCAATATCGCAAAGTTGGAGCGGTAAGCGTTAAATGGAACAGGCTAAATAATGTGATGTGTGAAGTGCAGCGGGGAAGAGCGGCGAAGTGCGATAACAATATCACAATCGAAAAAAGAAAGAGATAAGTGTTAATCAAAAAGGGAAAATATTACGAAGAGCGATCTACTAGGTGGTAAAAACTGCGATCTCCAAAATGCGATGTCGCAATATTGCAATCTGGAAAAAAAAAAGGAGTGGTAATTCTTAAGGGAAAAGGAAAAAGGTGCGACAAGTGATTGCAATGGGTGACGTGGCAAAGGAGTACAGTAATATTGCAATTGGGGTTCATAGGCGGAAACTATTAACAGAAAGAAAATGGAATGTACGAATTGCGATGTGTGAAATGCGAAATATGATTCGGGAAGGTGATGCGAAATGTGATTGCGATATTTCACAATCGGGGTTTAGGAGCGGTAAATGTTAACGAAAATGGAAAAAGGTTGTGGCGCGTGATTGCGATGTGACGTAGTTGCATTACATTGTAAAGGAAGATCTAAGCACTGTGATTCGCGGTCAGTGAAGTACGGTAATTATTTTTAAAATAAAATGGATCGAGCCCAATGTTTTTCGAATATTTTCGTTAGAAAGAGAAAGGTAAGATGAAATGGGAAAATCTCTAACATGCGGAAGAATGGCAAAGGAAAGGGTAGGGATTTCGTGATGGCCGAGATGCAATAAGCAGGAAGGTCGAGGAAGGAAGGGCGAAGTCAAAATTTTAATGTTTTGAAGTGTTTTGTGAATCAAAAAAGGCACGGCGGCTGATAAGAAGAGAAAGGAAGGAGGGAAATGAGAACATAACAGAAATGCTCAGGCATGAAATCAGAGATGGAAAATGAAGTGGGAAGGCACCACTGAACTACTCTGGGGCTTTAACAATACGTCTTGCAATCAACCCTGCTAATTTATGCATGAAATACATATGAACTGCGTGATAAAAACAATGGAAGAAATACTAAAATTGCTATTGCACTCTACTCTAATCTCAAAAGCAGTGAATCATAAACAGAAAGTATTTTTGGTCTGCGGGAAGGTCTACCCTCCTCAAGCTCTATCAGAGATGAGAGGGGAAGGATGCCTCACAGTTTTATGGATTTCATCAACTATTCTACAGCGCATATAATTAGATAAAATATACAGCAGCAAATTATAACAACAATGAAAATATCATAAATAAAACTAGTTAAATGACAGAAAGGAAAGAATGAAAATAGCAGATAATTTGAGGCACATGGGTTGGGCCCTAAACCACGAGCCCAAATCTCTATAATTAAATCAGTAAAATGGATTTTTTCTACTCATTGCATTAAAAATGAAACCTTATTACATCCCCAAGGTCTTAAACAACAAAATCCTAATAGCTTGCAGCAAAAGTTTTGAATGGAATCGTATCTCCTGGAATTGACTAACATTGACTAACTCTTCCTAGCTCTAGCTCTGCTCTATTTATTCTATAGATCAGCTACCAACAACTCCCTAAAAATAGGTAATGAGTCCACTTTACTCCAAGTGAAGTATGGCTTGAGTGCACTTGGTCTTGAGTTGCTTGGCTACCTCTGGAATTGAAATTGTTGGAGGGGATCTCATGAGGATCGTTTGGCTGCCTTTGAGGGTGAACAAATCCCTTGAATCTCTCCAATATTTCTCCCTAATTTCCTGATATTCTTCACTCTTGATCTTCCAGTGGCAAGGCAAGTCCCTAAATTATCTATTTCTCCAAATCTATATAATCTACCAAATATTCTCACAATATTCTACAAAAATAACCAATATTAGGCACAAATATGCAATTACCTTTAAACCTTCCTAAGAAAATATTAAAGCGTAAGAAAAAATTATTAAGTGCAGAAGGAGGGATTTAATATATCTTTTCATGTGCATAAGGAAGGTAGATGGGCTTAAGAAAGTTTAGATGGGCTTATTTTATGTCCAATTTAGAGGCCCATCACAGATTCAGCCTATAATAAATACTATGCCATGGTAAGCAGAAAAAACAATAAATGTATGAGGATGTGACATGGCCGCAGTGTAGGTTTTAACCCTGTACAACAATTTTCTGCAAACTAATTATTAAAAACATAAAATAAACAATAGCGAGAGCATAAAACATAAAACAGATATACATAAATATTTTCCCATGGATCCCAAACTGGGACTACTAGCTTGATTTTTCATTATATTCCTTTTTGTGTTACAACACACATATATATATACATGTTGAAGCATTCATAAAACCCAATCCATTAACCCTGGATTAGAACATAACCATAGTTCCCTTGACCGGATCTACAAAATACCAGGAGCAGAAAACCATCATGCCCCAAAACCATGTGCATCCCATGCAAAAAACCATAGGCAAGTCCGCCCACCTAATATAGGGTCCAAAAAATATTTCCTGGGCCAGTTCTCCGGACCTTGTGCAGAGGGGTTACCGCCCCCCTAACACCCCCCGCTTTTTTTTTTCTTCTAATTGTGGAAAGTATATAACACACACCCAACATTCTCCCACTTGTTGTTTTATTTCCACAAGGGGCCACATGAGAGCTTAGTCATTGATCCAGCCCTACAACACCCATTGTTTCTCTACACCAAGAAAACTTCTCAATGCTCACAGACTTCGTCAATGCATCTACAACATTCTTCAAAGTGTCCACCTTTACTCGCAACATATTTTTATCCTCAACCATATCTCTCACAAAGTGATACTGAACATCAATGTGCTTTGTCTTTGAATGCTAAGAAGGGTTCTTAGCCAAGAAAATTTCACTTTTCCTATCACATTTTATCCTTATAAATTGCTCCACCAACCCCATACTTGAACACAATCTTTGCAACCAAACTGCTTCCTTTCTTGCATGAGTGGCTGCCATGTATTCTGCCTTTGTAGTTGACAGAGCCTCTACAGACTGTATCTTACTTATCCAACTGACTACACCTCCAAATAGGCTAAACACATACCCGCTTATAGATCTTATTTGGTCCATATCTCTAACCCATTTTGCATCAAAAAAACCACGGATGTCAAAACTTTGTCCAATATTGGTCTTCCCTGGTAGCACAAACCATAATCACTAGTGCCATGCAAATATTTGAAAACCTGCTTCATTGTTGTCCAATGCTCCTTCCCTGGTTCTGACATAAACCTGCTCAATACTCCCACTGCATGTGCAATGTCTAGTCTAGTATAGACCATTGCATACATCAGGCTACCCACTGCACTTGCATATGGAACATGGGAAATATCCTCCTCTTCTTCTTGTGTCTTGGGACATTGCTCAGTAGATAGCTTTACACGTATAGGAATAGGAACCTTCACCGATTTACTATCCTGCATATTGAACCTCTGCAATATTGTCTCGACATACTTCCACTGGTTTAACCAGAGCTTCCTCTTTACCTGCTCTCTCTTAATTTCCATGCCCAAAATATAGTTTGCAGCACCAAGATCCTTCATGTAGAATTTGGAGAACAATTGGGTCTTCAATTCCTGGACAATTTCTTTGTCATTTCCAACCAACAACATATCATCCACATACAAGACCAAATAAATAAAATGGTTACCAATCAATTTAAAACACACATAGTGATCCTCTTTGCTTATGGTGAATCCAAGTCCTCGTATATAGGTATCAATGTAGAAAATTAATCAACTCATAAAACACTCATAAAAATATATGAAACATAGAACTAGCGGAAAAGGCCTGAGAGCCTTACGAAATTCCTCACATATTCTTCATTATTAAAATAATGTTATAATACAAATAAATAGATGAAATAGAGCAAATATCTCAACCACACACTAATCTAGGAGCTAAGCTAGGTAGGCCTAAACTAACTCCTAATTAAGAGGAACTAACATAATCTATAAAATTAGGCATAAATTCCTAATTTTTAATATTTAATTAATTCAATTAAATTTGGATTTATAATTTTTTATGAGAGAGAGGCTAACATTCCCCCATAAATAATAAATCCAAAATAATAACGAGGAACCATCTTCCAAGTTCTCATGTTGAAATTGTTGATCCTCAAAAACACTGCCTGAAAAACTGATAAAGCTGGATGCCAAAAAAACTGTAATCTGAAGAGACCATGAGTCAGCTGCATGTTTGATTCATCTCACAATTTTGCTTAAAAACTCCATCACATGCCAAGCTACAAAAGTATCCATCTGTCCTTTGTTTGAAATAAACATCCTTTGTCCACTGACAAAATTTTGAAGACGCCCACTGGCGAATTTGTTGATGATGATAGCCCACTGGCTGATGATGTTGATGATGTCAAAAACAACTCATTGTTTCTTTTGTTGATGCTGTCAGAAACTGCTCATTTTTTATGCCCACTGGATTCTTGGATGTTTGAACACCCACTAGCTGATTTTGTTGATATTGTCGAAACTTTTAGTCTGAAAACCACCATCAATTTCATTAACATTTCCCCCCCTTTGTCAGCTGAAAGGAGAGACAATCCTCTGCAAATTATTCCTAAACTCCCCCCTTTCAGGTGTAGGAGCATTGCACTGGTGTACTCCCCCATTCAACTGCACGAGAGTACCATCTTCATTTGATTGTCGGCTACAATAGGTGTGATTGAATTTGGTTGTATAACTAGTACAATATTTTTAATATTAATGACCATTCCCAAGGATCAATCCCTTCATAATTGATCTTCAATCTGGCTCGTTGGTTTTGGTTGCAGCATTTCTCTGATGAATGATTCAGCTTGTGATAATGGTGACAAGTATGGAGATCAAAACAATGATCTTCCATATGACATGTTCTTTGAGAATGTGATCATTTTGGTTTGACTGTAACTTCAATTTGTGTGCATGTCGTTTTGTTTGCAACTTCCTCATGACTTGTTGATGCAATTTGATCAATAAATCTTGCATTGATAAACTTGATGGGCTTTGAATAATCTGGGATATGCAAGTTTTTGTCATTTTTTTCCTATCCTAATCCTCGTCAATTTTTGTTACTTTGAATTTATTCCCATGGCTTGATGATAGGCTTGAAAGATAGTTTAACTTGGACAGCTTTGACACTTGAAGTTGTTTGGATGAATGGCTTAGAATCATATTTATCTATATGGTTCAAAGACTCAGAAGCATCACTCTTCTCTTGCAACTCATTTCTTTGTAGTTGCAACTCCAATTGAAGGAACTCAATCATTTCATGTGTCTGTTGTAGATGCCTTCAAATATCAGCAAGATTTTCTTTGTTGATTTGCACCATGTCTTCAGCACTGGATAGGATCAAGTTGTGAAGAACTTGTGATATTTGGATGTGTTTCGCCATGTGAACTCGCTCGCTATAATGCAGGCCTGCTTTTCTTGAACTTTCTCACTTTATTTGAACTTTTTGGATTGAATTAGATTTGAATGATACGCTCGCTTCCTTTTCTGTTTGAAAGGCACACTCGCTTGTACTGGCTCGCTTGCACTTGCTTTCAACACTTATTTGAGTTTTATAACTTGCTTGCTTGAACTCTTGAACTCATTCTTGCTTGATTTCGATCACTTGCTTGAACTTTCTTGATATCTTCGCTAACACTTTGTACTTTCTGGAATGTACTCACTTGATTGTGCTTATTTGAAAATGAAGGGTGTCGAACACTGTCAAAAATGCACCCAAAAGACAAATGAAAAGTTCAAATAATACGACTCAGTTGAATACTTACTTGACTTAATTGTCTTAGGTTGACCACCTTATCAATTTAAACTTGGGTGTCAGTTTCAACGGATAATTTACCCATACAATTCAACTCAATTACAAAAATGTTTATCTGCAAGTGATACAAAAAATGTTGTTGATGTCGTCTTGTCTTGGAATGCTTGATTTTGTAGTGTCTTTAACTTGAATTCTTTAATTGAATGATGTGGAATGTGGTTGTAGAACACCTCCTTATCAAATTGATGATGTGTCGCACAAATGCATATAATTTTTTGTGCTTATGTACTTAAGCTTGATTACAGGAGCTAGACTACTTAAGTTTGATGACTTGTATACTTAAGCTTGCTTATGTGCATGTAGTTGTTTAATTTGTTGTGTACCATATTACAAAGAGAGTGTCAAAAAACTGGACACAATTCATGCACGCGCATTCACTACACGCGATGTACCTAAGATCCCCTTATTCAATTTCAGGTGGATCTAGGACACAATCACCAACAACCAATATGTTATTATTCAAACTAAAATGAGATCTTACACCCAAGAGAAAATTTTGCAATTACAATATGTTTTTTGTTCGATCCCTTTTTCAAACAACAATTTACTTCAATGACTTCCTAGAGTGACAACCTTATCACTCCAAAGATTTACAACAAAGGCAATCCTTATCACTCCAAAATCACTTATTACTCTAAATGAAAAATATGCATCTTATCACTCCTTCAATTTCACTTCAACTTATTTCTCCAAGAAAAAATGAATCCTTATCACTCCAAAAAAATATTACAAATACTCCTTATCTCTCCATTCAAATTTACAAAAATAATTTTCGGACTTTGAAAAACACTTTATGAAAAAGTGAGTTTTTATGGATTTTCTAAAATCACTTTATGAAAAATTGAGTTGAAGTTTCAAATGTGGATGCCCATGATATGCCTATTCATGTATGTAATTGGTTGAGAGGTGGAGAGATTAATTACACGCCATAAAAAAATAACTCGTTGAAGACAAGAATATTCCACGCAAAGGTCGGTTCCTATTTTTTTAAAGGCACGCTTGTTCCTTTTTCTAAACGCAATAATTATTTTGGGGACTGCCGCCAGGAAATGGACAGTAGTCGATGCTAATGTGAGATGCTTTCGCTAATTGCAGTCTTCGAGTGTGAGCTTGACAGGTTAAAATTCCAGGAGAAGGTTGCCTTCAATTTATTCACAAGGGCTTAATATCAAGAGGACTACAAGCATGAACCCCATTTATTCACTGAGATGATTGACATTTTTTCCTGTAAAGACCCTTCGTCATTTCTTGCACACAAGATAGTGCAGACCCTTCTTCACTTCTCCTGCATATTTCATATGCTCTGGTTCACAATTTTAAACCATATTTCACATCTCTTATTTTATTTCAGTAGGTTAAGCATGGAACATGCTAATTTTTATAAAAATAAATGTCGGATATGTTTGACTGTGAAAACACTGTAATGCTTAAAAATGTGAATGTAAGAAACATTGTTGGCAGGGCAGTAGCTGTTGGAAATACTAAGAGGGGGGGGTGAATTAGTATTCCTTTCAATTAGAGCATTAGTTAATCTTCAATTATTATCAGTGTTTGTACAATGATAGCAGCAAACAAAATGAATACAAATGCACACAGTTTTTAAGGTGGAAACCAACTCCGGGACAAAATCCACCTAATGTTTTTCTAATAATTCTTTAATCTTCAACTCCAATTGAAAATAAAGCTCCAACTTCCTAGAATCTAGAAAATCATTCTTCTCCAGCTCCAATTGGATGGATGCTCCAATGCCCGAGATCCTTCAGTAGTCAATTGAACAGATTCCCCAACACCCAATGAGCTACAACTCACCCTACCACCACCCTACCACCCTATAGAAGAATAAAAGAAGAATGGACTCCCGTACCAAGGAAAATGGTCCACTTTACAATGATATAGAATGATGTAGAAGAAGAAGATACACTAGACCATAACCCCAACTTTGACACAACCACCTAATGATGATCCTAGACCACCCGGCATTGCCTCTTCAACTCTTGGCAGATAGACACTAGTACAATTTGTACAATAATGTATTTACAATGATTAAGTACAATGATACCTTTACAATGATTGTATGTAGTACTGCCCAATTGAAAACTTCATGTGATGAAATTATTGTTGTTGTTATATACCCTGGTTGTTTCTCTTGTCATGCTACCCTCTGTTGCACCTTGATTTGCTTTTCTTCCCTAGAAATTTTGGTCCTTTGCAGCCCTTAACAACACATGATCTAGCTTTTTCTTTGCCTTCTAGGAGCTCAATATTGGATCTGGTGTAATTCTGTTATTTTAGATCCCCAATATCTTATCTTCTGTCCTGTAGTATTCCTCTGAGTTTTCTTTCCAATGCCATAGGTCTGACCCAATTTGGATTCTTCAAGAGAGAGTTATCCCCAATATCTCACAATGCCCTAATTATGGACTGTTTCAGTAGAGAGAACTTGTACGGCATGCCACCTGTCACTGTTTCTTCAATTTGGCTCTAAAATTGATAGAGCACAAACTAGAGTTTGTGCACTATCTGCCACTTTTTATGGAATTCCAATCCAATACTCAAAGAGAGAGTTATGACGATTTTACCAAGGTCACTTCTTTGAGATGAATTTCAGGAGCCTACAAAAACCCTGACTTCCACGGATCATATCTCCGAAAATGTTGCACACCTTAATCTGAAATTTTCACAAAAGATTCCTCAGGATTTCAGCTTCGCCTCATAAAATTTCATCTTCTGAACCTTCGTATAAAAAAATTTAGAGCGCAAATTCCACGATGACCTGTTTCAGATGGCGAAATCCCTTGCATAAGGAGGAATGAGGATCACAATTTATATAAATGCTTAGTTTGAGAGGGGCTTCAACAAGTGAACGTGGGAGGCATTTTAGTAGCTTAAAAAATATTAATTATGTATTTTTAATGACCCATGCCACAACCCTATGGGGTTTTAGCCCACTAACTGGGGGTATAAACTTCAAAAATGAATATCTCTCAAACCGTGAAGAATTACGTGGTGTGCCATATATCGACAGAAACATCTCGACAAGTAGAAACCATCAAAATAATTCTTGAACTAGAATATATTAATTTGGTAGGTCCAAATTCCCATGCAAAATTGGGTTAGCCCCTGGTGTTGCTTGGGTTGACATCAATGACAACCGTTGATCAAAAATCTCCCCCTTTGGCATTGATGACAACACAAGTACTCTCACTACGATCATGACACTTCTTCCTACAACATTCTCTCCCCCTTTGACATCAATGGAAAAGGGTAACTCCCCCTGAAACACAACCATCCTGTGGACCTGTACACACTTCCACTCCCCTTGACACACAACCATCTTGTAGACCTGTAATCTAATGAGAACTAGGGAGAATCCCAAGCTTCTGACGAAGATATTCAAATGCTTCACAAGTACTCTCGCGATCATCAACACTTCCTGCCTAATCTGCATCTGTAAAGGAATGAATAATGAGATTGTTACCCTTGGGATACCACAAGCCATATTCTGTTGTTCCCTTCATATATCGAAGAATTATTTTGATGGCAATAATATGTGATTCTTTTGGTGCTGCTTGGAATCTTGCTACTTGTCCAACTGCTTGCATAACATCTGGTCGGGAGGCTGTTACATATATAAGACTACCAATCATATATTTGTACAACCTTTGATCCACATCCTTAGATGAGTCATCTATGCTCAATTTACAACCTGTTACCATTGGAGAAAGGATGGGTTTGCAATCTTTCATTTTAAATTTCTTGAGCATTTCCTTGATGTACTTGGCTTGACATATAAATATTCCTTTCTCTTGCTGAGATATTTGAAGCCCTAAGAAGTATGTTAGCTCACCAAGTAAAGACATCTCGAAATCACTTTGCACCTTTGTAGCAAACTTCTTACTTAGTCGATCATCATTGCTACTAATTATTATATCATCCTCTTTAGCTATTAGACATGCTTTAGTTGCTTCATCCAGAACATATATGTCGTTTAGAGCTCAACTTGCTGTAGCCACAATCTCACCATACATGCCTTTCCTGATTTCACATTTTGTGGAGTTGAATAGTATTGTGTGTCCTTGATCACACATTTGTCCAACACTGAGCAAATTGTGATTCCTGTTTTCAACCAATAGAACATTCTTGGCTAGAGAATTTTTTCTTCTGAGAGTGACAGTACCTGATCCTATAACATTTGAAGATCCATCATTTCCAAAGGACACAGTTCCATCCTTCTTCTCTTTCAGAGATACAAATTTATTTCTATCTCTAGTCATATGCGTTGAGCAACCGCTATCAACATACCACACATCTTTGTTGTTTTGAGCCTTGAGAGCGAGAGCACAATTATCAGTCTTCTTCTTCTTCCATGTTCATTCATTTTGTGGCTTCAAAGATTCTTCTGGAGGATTTTCAAGTCTGTAGTCTTTGGCTATGTGTCCAAAGTTTCGACATTTGTAACATTCAATATTATTTCTTAAATGTTAAAATCTATTGATGTTTCGTTGAGCCCTGGGAGGTTCATATTTGACAGATCTCCTAGAATTGTATTTGTTCCTAGGGTACGTGCAACATTCTATAGCTTTATGACAAAATTTTCCACATGAATAACAGTAGCCATAAAAAATATGTTGGTACCTGGATGGAAATTTTCATCGAGGAATTGTCTTCCAAGGTTGTTCTTGCGAATCTTCTCCAATGAAGTCTACATGCATGTCAGATCTCATAGGTTCATTTTATTTTATTGTAGAAGGTCCTGCTTCTTCTTCTTTGTAAACGATGCCAGCTCTGTCGTTGTAAGATCGTTGATTTTTGATGAGTTCTTCCAATGCCCTTGAGTTGTTGGCATAGTTTTGGATAGTTTTTCCTTTCTTCACTTCCTCACGCAGCGAGACTACTTCGACTTCTAATTATTCCCCTTCTTGGTTGCTTTCTTCCAACTTCTTTTGAAGTGACTCTTCAATGCATTTGTGTTCTTCAACTTCAATTTTGAGACCTTGAACTTGTTCTTCAAGAGTATTGGAATGGATCTTCTCCACCTTGAGATCTTTTATAAGCTTGATTGCTTCCTCGTAAAATTATTCTATGGTCAATCCTTCTTCTTCGTTATTTGATACCTCTTGTTTATTGTGCTTGGGTTTATTGTGCTTGGCCATAAACAATACTCTCTCATTGGCTTCTTCTTTGCTGTCACTTTCTTCATCGGATGATGAGCTATCTTCTTTAGAGAGAAAGTTCCTTTTGGATCCTTTCTTTTTGCCTTGCTTGTTGAATTTCTTAAAGCATTTCTTTCCTTTTGAATTGCCATCACTTTTGTTCGGACATTTAGCTACGAAATGCCCAGCCTCACCACAACCGAAACATATCAATGGAAGTTTACCTTTGAATTCTCCCTTACCAGTTTTTAGTTTTCTCGTAAAGCAAGCATATTCTTCATCTGAAAGACCTTCTCCATCATATCCCTTTTCTTCACACTTGCAGGTTCATGTCATTTCAATTGAAGGTTGTTTGTCCTTATTGGCTTTCTTAGATGCAACGAACATAGTTTCTAGATTTGAAGTAACCTCTTCTTCATCAAGTCTCATTTCATATGCTATGAGAACTCCATGTAATTCCTCTTTGTTGAGTTTGTTCAGATTTGCACTGTATTCTAAGAACCTTTGGGTTGAATCTCCCCGGTAAATTTCTAAGAATCTTCCATATAATAGTCTTCTCGTCAACTGGCTCTCCCAATCCTTCCAGAGTATTGGTTATTTCATCAATGTATTGGAAGCATGCAACAATGTTGCAATCTTCTTTCATTCTGAGTTGCTCAAATTTTTCTCTATAGATTTGAAGCTTTGCTTCTTTGACATTTGAGTCACATGCATATATATTCTCAAGCTTGTCCCATACATTTTTGGCAGTTTTACAACCCAACACCTTATGATAAGTAGATTCAATAATTCCACTGATAATAATATTCTTTTCTTTTGCATCATTTACCAAATTCTTCTTACCTTGTTCATTCGTAGTGGATGTAAATCGATTTTGAACAGTGTCCCATACTTCGTAACCTTGCGCCAAGAGATAGACCTCCATTCTTCCTTTCCAGAGTGCATAATTATTTTCATTGAATAGAGGTACACCATTCTTGGTATGCTCCATGACCTCCTTCCAGCTATTAAACTGCTATTGAAGGAACCAAGCTCCGATACCAATTGTTGGAAATACTGAGAGGGGGGGTGAATCAGTATTCCTTTCAATTAGAGCATTAGTTAATCTTCAATTATTATCAGTGTTTGTACAATGATAGCAGCAAACAAGAGGAACACAAATGCACATGGTTTTTAAGGTGGAAACCCACTCCGGGACAAAAACCACCTAATGCTTTTCTAATAATTCTTTAATATTCAACTCCAATTGAAAATAAAGCTCCAACTTCCTAGAATCTAGAAAAGCATTATTCTCCAGCTCCCACTAGATGGACGCTCCAACGCCCAAGATTCTTCAGTAGTCAATTGAATGGATGCCCCAACACCCCATGAGCTACAACTCACCCTAGCACCACCCTACCACCCTATAGAAGAATAAAAGAAGAATGGACTCTCGTACCAGGGAAAATGGTCCACTTTACAATGATATAGAATGATGTAGAAGAAGAAGATACACTAGACCATAACCCCAACTTTGACACAACCACCTAATGATGATCCTAGACCACCCTACATTGCCTCTTCAACTCTTGGCAGATAGACACTAGTACAATTTGTACAATAATGTATTTACAATGACTAAGTACAATGATACCTTTACAATGATTGTATGCAGTGCTGCCCACTTGAAGACTTCATGTGATGAACTTCTTGCTATTGTTATGTACCTTGGTTGCTGCTCTTGTCATGCTACCCTCTGTTGCACCTTGCTTTGCTTTTCTTCCCTAGAAAGTATGGTCCTTTGCAACCCTTGACAACACATGATCTAGCTTTTTCTTTGCCTTCTAGGAGCTCAATATTGAATCTGGTGTATCTCTGTTACTTTAGATCCCCAATATCTTATTTTCGGTCCTATAGTATTCCTCTGAGTTTTTTTTCTAATGCCATAGGTCTGACCCAATTTGGATTCTTCAAGATAGAGTTATACCCAATCTCTCACAATGCCCTAATTATGGACTGTTTCAGTAGAGCGCAATTGTACAGCATGCCACGTGTCACTGTTTCTTCATTTAGCTCTGAAATTGATAGAGAGAAAACTACAGTCTATGCACTATCTACCACTTTTTACTGAATACCAATCTAATACTTAGAGAGAGAGTTATGAATATTTTACCAAGGTCACTTCTTTGAGATGAATTTCAGGAGCTTGCAAAAACCCTGACTTCCACAGATCATATCTCCGAAAATATTGCGCACCTTAATCAGAAATTTTCCTAGCAGCTTCCTCAGGATTTTGGCTTTGCCTTAGAAAAATTTCAGCTTCTGAACCTTCGTAGCAAAAACATTAGAGCGAAAATTCCACGATGACCTGTTTCAGATGGTGAAATCCCTTGCATAAGGAGGAAATGAGGATCACAATTTATATAAATGTTTAGGTTGAGAGGGGCTTCAACAAGTGAACGTGGGAGGGATTTTAAGAGCTTAAAAAATATTAATTATGACTTTTCAATGACCCATTCCATAATCCTGTGGGGTTTTAGCCCACTAACTGGGGGTATAAACTTCAAACATGAATATCTCTCAAACCGTGAAGAATTACGTGGCGTGCCATATATCAACGGAAACATCTCGACAAGTAGAAACCATCAAAAGCATTCTTGAACTAGAATATAGTAATTTGGTAGGTCAAAATTCCCATGCAATATTGGGTTAGCCCCTGGTGCTGCTTGGGTTGACATCAATGACAACGAATGATCAACAGTAGCCTCCGTGATGCTAGTGGTTTTTAAAAATTGAATAATCATCTGACGTCTTGCAAATGGATGTTAAAATAGATTTTGGCATAATTAAAGTGGAATTAGAGGCCTTTCGATAATACCTTCAATAAATATTGTTTTGTACATATACTAGTGCTATAATCAACACCAAAAAATGTTTTTCCTCCTGATTGCCAATCCACAGAGACAGCACCTTCCAGATGTAAAAAAAAAAAAGGTGCAACCTTAGGGAGGTTAGCCTTGGCTTCGACTGCTACGTTCAAATCCTTACTAAGATATGGTGAATGGAGTGTGCCACCCTGAATCTGAGTTGTAGCCACATATTACCATCGCCCAACTATGTTAATGTGGATATGACACTGTACGAAATGGATCACTTCCTGTTATCACCATCTGTGCAGTAGCATCTGAAGCGACAGTAAAAAATTGTATTGTCTCTTGCAAATAAAAGCCCACCAAGAGTCATTCAAGATTCCCTTCTCCAAACTCATGTTGGTCAAGTGGGAAAATCTCGCCCCCTCAAACTTCCAGAGCTGGAGAGGCAATGAGTGGATGGATGGTCAGATGGTCCACAATTTGGTTCTTAGCTCCAACTAATTATGAGCATTGGGCGTGGGCTCCATTTCCCCTTGGTCACAAACCTAAGCCATTTGTTACAGAGAACATAGATATTTATGAAGGATACCCAAATGTTCAATGGGGCTGAGAGAGTCAAGACCATCGGGATATGGGAACTTCATTAAAAAAAAGACCACATCCAGATTCCAGCCTAGCACAAAGAAACCCAATGCCAGTAGTAGCGGCAGCACCAACAACAACATCTTAACCTCATATGTCATCTATCAGAGAGAGCCTTCAAGTTGAATTTTCTTCAACAACTGGTTTATCAAAATGCTTCACAAACTGAAACCTTGTGATTTTTGTATAGTGTCTATAAAATGTTTCATATAATGCAGCCACAAGCGACTCAGATTTTTTAGAGCCCTACCATGTAGATGATCAATCGAGCCCTGACGACTCTAGCGCTTCCAGGTTGCATTATCTCCCACTATTGGTATGGGATATAACTCGTATCGAATTTTCCCTCATGTATGAAAAGGATCTCCCTCATCTCAATGACAAAATCCTTGAAATATGCTCAGAAACTCCCATTCTTCTATATAGGCTTGATTTCCCTAAAATCCCATAAATTGATCAAGATTTGACTACAAGCAAATCGACTGTAGCCCTCCAAAGGACATTTCAAACCCTTCTAGAGGATTTTCAACTCCCTTTTGTAAAGACGCAACTATATTTGTTGGCGAAGATTCTCATCACGGATTTTAACTTTACGCCGAGTATCACTGGGAAGATCCAGTTCCTTTGTTGTGCTAACCACTAGTGGCTAGATCCACATAACAATAGCAGTTTAGCAAGGAAAAAACATAGGTTGATCACTTAACCAATGACACAAGGTCTCTGATCTCACAACGCTCTCATTGCCAACAAACTTTGATAGATATATGGCGAATCTCCTCACACTTGCCTGAAAATGAAATAGATATACGGCTCCAAGCACAGTACACGCCACCATATGCCAATTGCATAAACAATGAAACAATTACATTTCTCCACCGCAAAATTCGCAAATCTACTTGCCTTTTCCTACAATAAATAGACACCCCGGGTCTACTCCTTATCACTCCACGCTACCAAACATGCATATTCCTCACACTGTCGCTGAGTTGATTTCCTTATGTTGGAACTCCTTAGCCCTCGCTCAAACAAAACTCCATGGGTTGATCCACCCCTTCTCACTTACTCATTGAAACTCAAGATCTTTATAGGAGACTATTAACACACAATAGATCTTTGCAGCATAATTAACACATAGCCAATTGGAAAACTGTTGTGCAACCAGCTCCAAAAATAGAAGAAAAGAGATATCAATGCCTTAGAAATAAGCCACTTCGAGGGGGCAACCTCCAATACATTACATGAATGAACAATTCTTGGATGATACAAATTACAAAACCTCCTTTCTATATATAGGAGTCCATGGTGCCACAATGTAATCCTAGTGGGCCACAATGTAATCCTAGTCGACCTAACAATAATAATTTAAGGGCACAATCATAACAATATGGGGGTTACAAGGGTATAATAATAAAAATAAGGGGGTTACACTAACAATAATAAGGGACTAGACTAGTAATATAGGTACCTAACATTCCCCTCTCCTTCAAAAAGTGTTGTCCTCAACGCTTGAGTAGCTCTAGGTGCTTCTGTATAAAATTCTCATCCTCCCATGTAGAATCTTCAGTGGGTAAGTTCTTCCACTTGATGAGATACTCTGAAATTGATCGATTCCATAGCTGTCGAGTTCTTGTTTCCGTGACTGCTTCAGGCTCCAATATGATTTTTCCTTCCTCATCAAGTTCAGGCAATATTGTTTGAACTGGACGATTTTCACCTATAACCTTCTTTAAGCATGAAACATGGAAAATTGGATGCACTCGTGAAGAAGCAGGAAGCTCCAATTTGTATGCCATAGTACAATATTTTGCAACACCTTGTAAGGACCATAGTACTTTGGAAATAATTTATCATCCTTCTTAGCTTGGTTGAGAGACATTTGTTTATATGGTTGTAGCCGTAAAGATACCCAGTCTCCTACATAAAAAATTCTCTCGCTGCGATGTTGATCTGCCTGTTTTTTCATTCGATTTTGTGCCAAATTCAGGTTATCCTTTAAGAGTTGGAGAACTTCTTGTTGATGCTCAATGTGATCTTCCACTACTTGAACCTTCGAATTTTCTCTTAAAGATGATGTGATGGACGGTGGATGATATCCATAAAGTGCCATAAATGGGGTCATTTTCTTTGCAATATGGAAGGAAGTGTTATACCCTCCATTGAGGTAACCACTTGACCCATTGTGTTTGTTTATCGAGATCGAAAACAATGAAGATGTCCTTCCAAACATTTATTTACTATCTCGGTTGACCATCGGATTGAGGCGGATTGAGGATGATAGAAAATGTGAGCTATGAGCTAGTTGAGTACCCAAACAAGAAAATAACTCTGTCTAAAAATTTCCAGTAAAAATGGGATCTCTGTCTCTCACAATAACATTTGGGTTTCCATGTAGCTTTTGAATTGTTTCCATAAATGTAGTAGCAACTGTACTAGCTTTAAATGGATGAGATAATGCACAAAAGTGTGCATACTTGGTAAGTCTACCAACTACCACTATGATGACACTCTTTCCTTCAGACTTGGGTAAACTTGTGATAAAATCCATTGAAATCTCCTCCCAACGTTGGCTTGGAATGGATAAAGGTTGTAGAAGACCCGGGGTCTTAATTGTCTCAACTTTATTATGCTGGCAAACCAAACATTCCGCCACAAACTTTTGAATATCAGATTTAAGGCCATCCCAAAAAAAATCTTTCTTCACCTTGTGGTAAGTTTTTAAAAATCTTGAGTGTCCTCCTAAAGGAGAAGTGTGAAATTCAGAATCTTTTGTTTGGTTAGGGAATTCTTACAAAGATATAGCGATCTTTGTACCATAAAGGAATCATTTTTCCAACTAAATGTATCAGGTGTACTAGGATCTTGCTGCAACTTTTGAATGAGTGTCCACACTTCTTCGTCCTTCTTCCATTCATCCCTTGCTTTGGTTATCCAATCTGGTTGGATAATATAAATGGCACAAAGAAATGCTTCCACCTCTTCATCCTTTGTTGAGAGTGCATCTGCATTAACATTTAGCTTCCCTTTTTTTTAGATGATTTAAAAGTCATAACCCAACATATTTGTGACCCATTTTTTCTTCTCTTCTAAATATATTCTTTGTTCCAAAAAGTTTTTAAGACTATCATGATCAATTTTTACCTTGAAGTGTCTTCCCATTAGGTAAGATCGCCATTTCTTTAGTGCATGCAGTATTGCTAACATTTCCTTCTCATAAATAGGTTTATGTAAATACTTTCCTTTGATTGGACGACTTTCAAAAGCAATGGGTCTTCCTTCCTGCATTAAAACCACACCAATTCCATTTTTTGAGGCATCACATTCCACAATAAATGTTTTTGTGAAGTCTGGCGTAGCTAAGACCGGTGCTAGGCACATTGCCTCTTTAAGATGTTCAAAGGCCTTAGTTGCTTCAGGAGTCCATGAAAATGCATCTTTCTTCACTAATGTTGTTGGAGGTGCTGCTATTCTCCCATAATTCTTAACAAACTTGCGATAATACCCTGTTAACCCGAGAAATCCTCGCAACTTCTTTATGGTTGTGGGGACTTTCCATTCCTTAATGGCTTTAATTTTGTTAGGTCTACCTTAACACCCTCGTGAGATACAATATGACCCAGATATTCCACCTCTTGTACTCCAAAGAAACATTTGGATGTTTTTGCATATAATTTTTTCTCCTGCAATAGTTTGAGCACCCTGTCAACATGTTGAACATGATCCTTCCAAGACCCGTTGTAGATTAGTATATCATCAAAAAATACTAGCACAAATTTTCTAAGGAAGGGTTTGAAAATGGAATTCATCAACCCTTGAAATGTAGAAGGTGCATTGGTAAGGCCAAAAGGCATGACCAAAAATTCATAATGACCCTCATGAGTTCGAAATGCTGTTTTTGGAATATCTTCAGTCTTCATTCTAATTTGATAATATCCTGAACGAAGATCCAACTTGGTAAAATAAATTGCTCCATGTAATTCATCCAATAATTCATCAATCACAAGAATGGGAAATTTATCTTTAATGGTGAGCTTATTGAGCTCCCTATAATCTGGACAAGTGCATCATGATCCATCCTTCTTGTGTACCAATACTACAGGAGGAGAGAAAGAACTTTGACTAGGTTGAATTATACCAGCCTCTAACATTTCTGCAATCATACGTTCAATTTCGCTCTTTTGGACATAAGGGTATCTATAAGGCCTGATGTTTGCAGTAACACTTCCTGGAATCAAATGAATAGCATGATCATGATCACGAATAGGTGGGAGTCCTTTTGCAGTTTCAAAAACCTTGGAATGATTGTCCAACACTTTTTGGAGATCTGCAAAAATAGATGATTTTGATGTTGGAACTTCTAGTGAACATAATTTTGAAATTATGCCTCGTTGTTCTTTCTTTAGAAGCTTTGTCATGACATTAGAGCTTATTATCTTTCCTGGCTTCCCTACAATACCCCATAATTCAACTTCCTTTCTTTCTGAAAAAAAATTCAAGAAAAGTTCTTGAAAAGTAAAAGCTACCGTCCCCAAAGATTGTAACCATTGTACTCCTAGTACAACATCAGCACCTCCCATAGGAATGGAAAGCATTGGACTATTCAAAACATATTCCCCCATGGTTATCTTGATATTATGGCATTTTCCAGAGCAATTTATAGTTCCTCCATTTGCAACCATCACTTGACATTTTGGTGATGGGTATAGGAAACAATTCAATTCCTTGGCTACCTTACAATGAATAAAATTATGGGTACTACCTGAATCAATCAACACTATTACCTTTTTCTTCTTGATATGTCCTTCTATCATGAGAGTTTGAGGAGTGGTAATTCCTACCAATTCATTACACGATATGGTTGGACTCATTTCTTCCTCTTCTTGTTTTGGTTCCTGGTGTATATCCTCTTCTTGTTCATTTTCTTCTTCCTCTTCATAATCTATGTACAATAATTTCTTCTCAGCACACTTATGACATTTAGTGTATTTGCTATGACAACTGTAGCAAAGCCCTTTTTCTCTTTTTTCTTCCAATTGTTGTGGTGTCAACCTTGTAGGTTGTGGAAATCTAGGAGTAGCAACACTTCCCTCTTTATAGAAGTGAGTGGCAGGCTTCCTTGTCGCCATAATTTTACATTCAAATTTTCTTGCTAACCTAAATGCCTTCTCCAATGAATCAGGTTCCAAAATGCAAACTTCATGTTGGATGTTATCCTTTAAAGTACCTATGAAGAGATCAATCCTGTGTTCCTCTGGAATATTAGTTACCCTTATATTCAACTTTTGGAAGTCCTCAATGTGCTCCCCCATTAAACCATTTTGTTTGAGATTTATCAATTGGCTAAAGAAGGTGTTGCTCTTTGTATCCTCATAATGTGCTATCATTTCCTCCATAAAAATTGACCAGGTGACAATTTTTTTATGAGAGCAAAGCCATCGATACCATACAAATGTATTTTGTTCTAAATGTAAAGTTGCAATGCGTACCTTTTGTGTGTTTTGCACATTATGGAGATCAAAATGTTGCTCCAGCTATCGTACCCATGTTACAGGATCCTTTCCATTAAACTTCCTCATATCCATTTTTGAAATATGGTGGTTCTTCCCACCAACATTAGATTTTATGAAATCACGATTAACATTTATTTTGTTCTCATCATGAGTTTCCTCTACTATCTTTTCACCATTAGGAAACATTTCTTATATCAACTTTGTCAAAACTTCCATGTCTTCTTTTATATCATTCTTCATGTTTTCCATTTTCTCATCGTTCTTAGCTTCCATGTCATCCATCTTAGATTCCATGCCATCCATCTTAGATTCCATGCCAGCTTCCATGCCATCTATCTTAGATTCCACGCCATTCTTCAAACCATCCATCTTAGATTCCATGCCTTTCTTCAAACCATCCATCTTAGTTTCCACGCCTTTCTTCAAAACTTCCATGTCATTTTTTGTTGCTCTTTGCGAGAGCGAAATTTGTTGCACTTGCTCTTGTAGTTTTGATATGTCATGTTGCCATTCTTCATCTTCATGAGTCATAGTAGAGATTTCTAAAGACTTAATGGGTGTTGAATTCTTCTTAGAAGCCATTTTAGAATCCAATACTGATATATATTCTACAATATGCCCTTGGAATCAATTCAACTTGATTCTTCAAACAAGACTTATGCAATTCGGAAAACAAATACACACCTTTTACTTGCTTTTGAGGAGCTCGATATTGAAATTGAATTATCTCTATAATTGTAGATCCTCAATATCTAAAATTTAGCCCTATCGCAGCCCTCTGAATCTTCTTTCAAATGCCACAGGTCTGATCTGATTTGGATTCTTCAAGAAAACGTTATGTCCAATCTCCCACAATGACCCAATTTTGGACTAGTTCAGTAGAGCGAACTTGTATGACTTGCCACATGTCGTTGTTTCCTCCTTTGGCTCTATCATTGATAGCCTAAAAATTAAAATCCGTGTACTTGTGGCCACTTTTTATGGCATTCCAATCCGATGCTCAGCGAGAGAGCTATGAAGATTTTACCACGATCACCTCTTTGAGTTGAAATTCAAAAGCCTCAAAAAGCCCTAACTTCCACAGATCATATCTCTGAAAATGTTGCGAACCAATATCTAAAATATTTTGAAAATGTTCCTCACAATTGTGGCTTCGCACTCTAACAATTTCAGCGTTTGAACCTTCGTAGAAAAAAAATTATTACAAAAATACCACATGCCTTGTTTAGGTTAAATTCAGGAGCCTGCAAAATGACCTAACTTGCACAGATCATATCTCCTAAAATATTGTGAACCAAGATCTGAAATTTTGCAACGATGTTCCTCAGGATTTTGTCTTTGCACTCTAAAAATTTCAGATTTTTAACCTTCGTAGAAAAAAAATTATAGCAAAAATTCTACGCTGACCTATTTGGAGAAGCGAAACCCTAGAATCTCGAAGCTCTGATACCAAATGTTGTGAAACCACCTCCAAAAATAGAAGAAAAGAGATATCAATGCCTTAGAAATAAGCCACTTCGAGGAGGCAACCTCCAATACATTACATGAATGAAAAATTCTTGGATGATACAAATTACAAAACCTCCTTTCTATATATAGGAGTCCATGGTGCCACAATGTAATCCTAGCCTACCTAGCAATAATAATTTAAGGGCGCAATAATAACAATATGGGGGTTACAGGGGTACAATAATAACAATAAGGGGGTTACACTAACAATAATAAGGGACTATACTAGTAATATAGGGACCTAACAAAAACCATCACTTGATGGCACACAGGCCTCTGATCATCAGCTATGCTCTGATACCACATGTAGAAAATAATCAACTCATAAAACAGTCATAAAAATACTTGAGACATAGAACTGTCGCAAAAGGCCTGAGAGCCTTACGACATTCCTCGCATATTCTCCATTTTTAAAATAATGTTATAATACAAATAAATAGATGAGGAAGTTGTCTCAAGATAGTGCATCTATATTGGACAACTTGGTTGAGAAAATATCTCAACCACACACTAATCTAGGAGCTAAGTTAGGTAGGCCTAAACTAGCTCCTAATTAAGAGGAACTAACATAATCTAGAAAATTAGGCATAAATTCCTAATTTTAAATATTTAATTAATTAAATTAGATTTGGATTTATAATTGTTTATGAGAGAGAGGCCAACAATCAAATTTCTGATGCCACATCCTTGGTGACTGTTTTAACCCATACAAAAACTTTTTAAACATGCATACTAGTTCTTTCTTACCCTTCACCGCAAATACTTCAGGTTGTTTCATGTAGATATCCTCTTCCAGATCCCCGTGAAGAAATTTTAACTTCACATCCATCTATTTTACCTCAAAATCAAATGCAGTAGAAATAGATAAAATTAATCTAATAGAAGTAACTTTTGCAACCGGAGAAAAAACATCACCAAAATCAATTCCTCACACCTAGGAATAAGCTTTTGCTACCAACTGAGCTTTTAATTTCTCCACCTTGCCTTTTGTATTATTTTTCTTCTTAAACACCCATTTTATCCAAATGGGCTTCCTTCCAATCAGCAACTCCACCAGATCCCATGCCTCAATTTTGTGTAAGGATGTTATTTCATCAACCATGGCCTCCTTCCAGAGTTTTCCATCCTCTGAATCCACTACCTCCCTGATATTTCTAGGATCATCACCAGTGGTAATTAAAGAAAAATTTGAACAGAAAGCAGATGGACTATACCTTTCTGGTTTCCTTCTTTCTCAAACCAACCTTCTCATACTTCAAGTTTGTGGCTCTTCCTCTTCTGAATCATGTTCTTTTATAGAGTCTGATTCTTCCTCCTTTAGCTCAAACTCTATCTTATCAGGTTCCTTTGGTAGGACTTTATGTTTAACAACATATTTAACCTCTCTAAACACCACATCTCAGTTGTACACAACCTTCCTTGTTTCTAGGTTCCAAAGCTTGTAACCTTTTAAACCATCCTTATACCCAATAAAGTTGCACCTTTCAAATTTATTATCCAACTTGGTCCTTTTCTCCTTTGGAACGTGTACATATGTGTCACATCCAAATACCCTCATATGTGAAGGAGAGCATTTCTTACCAGTCCAGACCTCATGTGGAGTCTTATCCTCCAATGTTGATGAACGTGATCTGTTAACCAGGTAGCATGCAGTCTCCACTGCCTCTACCCATAATTCTTGTCCTAACTTGGTACCACTGAGCATGCTTCTTGCCTTTTCCATTAGCATTATGTTCATTCTTTCTGAAACTCCATTTTTCTGAGGTGTGTATGGAGTAGTCTTTTGTCATGCTATACCACACTTATTATATAACCCTTCAAATTCCTTCTTGCAAAACTCTCCACCATTATATGTCCTCAACACCTTTATCTTCTTCTATGTTTGGTTTTCCACTAGAGCCTTAAATTCTTTAAATCTCTCAAAGACTTCAGATTTCTTCTTGAAGAAATATATCCATGTATTCCTTGAGAATTCATTTATAAATGAAACATAGTACATAGACTTACCCAGTGATGGAACCGACACAGGTCCAAACACATCACTGTGCACAAGCTCTAATATCTTGTTCGCCCTCTTAGCACTAGATGGAAAACTCACCCGATTCTGCTTCCCATATACACAATGTTCACAGAAATCGAAATTGAGAGAGAAATTAGACATGCCTTCTACCACACCATTACCATGCAATATCTAAAGTCCCTTCTCTCCAATATGTCCAAGCCTTTGATTTCATAGCATGGTCTTTTCCCTAGAAACCGCTAGGCTTTCTTCTCCACTTTCAAGAACCACAGAACTGTTGCACCCATCAATAACGGTGCTACACATAAGCTTTTACATAGTTCCAGTCCAAACTCCATGCATTAATACCAGTGCTCCCTAAACCATCTTGTAGGTATCTTCCTGGAACACTGTTTTTACACCTGCATCATCCATCTTGCTTACAGAAACCAGATTTTTTGCCAATGCAAGAATATGTTGAACACTAGGAAGTGTTATAATCCTTCCACCTTGCAACTTTAGCTTGAATTTTCTGTGACAAATGATTCTAGCCGTCCTATCAACCCTTAAGAAGACATCACCACCATCATACTTCTCATACTCACAAAATCACTCCCTATGGGGAGTGAAATGAAAGGATGCACCCGAGTCAATCAACCATGCCTCATGATATACATGTGTATTTGAAGAAGAAGCCAAATACACATACCCACCTTCATATGAGTTGGTTTTCACCTCTGCAGAAGGAGCATCATCAGATCCCTTTCTTTTCTTAGGAGATTTAGATCTGCAGTCCTTTTTGAAGTGCCCTTCCTTTCCACATTTCCAACACACCTTTACAGGTTTTCCTAGAGATTTAGATCTCCCTCTAGATTTAGATCTCCCACTTGAAAACTTATTTTTGTTTCTATTTTGGGACATTCCTGGTATAGATAAGGCATCTCCATTCTGGCCCTCCATATTTCTCCGTCTTGTTTCCTTTGATAGCAAGGCTGAGACAATTTCATCAAAATTCAAGGTAGTTGTATTGCTACCTATTGCAATAATGAGACATTCCCACAAATCAGGTAGAGAACACAAAAAAATGATGCACTTATCTTCATCTGGGATTTTAATTTCAACAGATGACAACTGACTTACCACAATATTGAAGGCGTTCATATGCTCTGTCATCGAGTCTTCATCCTTCATCCTCAGGTTATACAACTTTTTCCGCAGGAACAATTTCTTCACCAAAGACTTAGATTCGTACAAAGTCCTTAATTGACCCACAGAGTCTTCACCATAGCTTCCCCATATACATTCAACAATACCGAATATGAGATACACAATTGTATTTTGCTCTTTTCCTTTTGATCCAACTTTTCCCAGTTACAATATCCCAAATTGGGATTAACAATAATAAAAGTGAAAATAAACAAAAAAATACGGCAACAGAAAATACATCATCAAAACATGCAAAATGGAGCCAAAAACAACTTCTCAACCATTTTATTAAAATACTGGAGATGAAAAATAACTACAACGGTGCTAAAAAATATAGCACTCTAGCCGTCTTAGCTGGCTGGAATGGCCCTCAAATTCTTTGACCCAAAACATCGCTCTACTGTTACTCTGCTAGACTCTCCCTCTGCGTTTCCCTGCTAGAAATGATGTTGTTGGCTGAATTCGGATTGTCGGTTGGGATGCTTCTACTGCTCAGAAAATTGTAGGAATTTGGGAAGGTGATACTTGACCAAAATCTGACCCTTTTTCCCCTAGTTCCTCTAGTTGTTGGTTGAGTAGGGACTTCTTAAATGAGCTAATCTGCTACTTAGAAAATTCCAGGATTTTAACCACGAACTCTACTCAAAAAAACTAGAAAACCCAGAAAGGGTTCATACTATTTTTTACTTCAGAAAATTGGCCCTGTTAGGCTTAGCCCACCCAACTACTGGGAAATTCGAAATCCTAGCTGGAACTTCTAGGTATGCTGACCTATGGGCTGAACTGATAGATAAGCTGGTTACAACTACTCCTTAAAGCTCAAATATTGAAGGGTTCATCCCTTCACTAGATTCCAAGCGGAAATTCCTTGGAATTTCTCCCTCTCTAGAACCCCTCTGCTGCTGGACTGCGTAAATCACTCGGTGATTGTGCTTCTATAGGAGGGAATATATGTGGCCTAATGCCACGGTATTGTATCTTCTCCCATCAAACAATAAAACTCCTCTCTTGAGCGGGCACTTGAAGTCCCCCAAGGATGAGGTTGGGATCTCCGCTCAGAGACACCCGTATGCTAAATAGCAATGCAGACTCAGCTAAATAGCTCAAGCGTGCTCAAGTTGTAAAGACCAGAAAATAAAAATATGCAAGAATTATTTCCACGGCTACCCTCACCCCTTTCTTATTCTTGTGAAACCCTAACATCCTTGGGTCCACTCATTAACTACGATGCTACTTGGCCCCTTGGCTTTCACACTTGCTGCACATCCTTGGGTCCACTCATTAGCTGCGCTGCTACTTGGCCCCTTGGCTTTCACACTTGCTGCACTACCCCCTTGGCCTCTTGACCCCACAAGAGCTGCGTTGTCAAAATTAGCTCTAGAAAAATGGTTTTATTCTAACTGCTGGGTTTATGGGTCCCTTCACCCTTTTAGTTACCTCTTAAACTTTAGAAAAGAAAATTTGAAAAAATTTAATATTATAATTAGTTGTCTGCTAAATACGAATATTACAGTCCTCCCCTCCAAAACGTTGCTTGTCCTCAAGCAACGCCTGAATAAACCTCATCTCTAGTTGATGTTGTCCCCCACTGTCACTGAAAAATGTGCATGGGTCCCAGATGTGCCACTAAATCTTCCCTATCAGCTGCATCGCTCTAATATGAAGGGATCTATCAATGCCAGGATCCCGAGCCATCATGTCCAATATGAATCTCCACCTGCTCCGCTCACCATCCTTCAAAGGGAAGTAGTAGAAGCCCTATGGTCATCATCAGTGAGTAGGGAATCATGATAATATGGCACTATGACCAGCTCCTCATGTACTATCCCTACCAAGTAGTCCATACTTTGCACTCCAAGAGTAAACCCTCGAAGATACTGCCTAATCCCTGCAGAGGTAGCGTCTTTCTCACATGAGCTTCTCCTGCTATCATCTCGTTGACCAACCTACCATACTAATGATGTCCCCCATGTTAGGTTCCTATAATAATAGAGTTCATAATTTTTAATTGACTTTGATTAGTCTTGTAATATGTACATACTTTGCTTTATGCAAATCGTTTTCCCATATAATAAAATAAAAAAATGAAAAGAGGGTAAAAGTCCTAAAAGAAAAATCAAAGGACTTGAAAAGAAAAAGATAAAAAAAGATAGAAAAATGAAACCCAAAAAAAAAAGAGATAAGAATAAGACATGAAAGTGATTCAAGTCAAAATGCCACTACTAGTTACTTTTCACTACAAATAAATGATTATGTGTAGCTTGTTCAAAATTTCATAATCCATGATGAGTTAAATAGTTTAATCTTAAATTTTTCATGCTTTAAATTTCATGTTTATAGATAGAGAATAAAGATTTTTTCAAACAATTTAAACTTGAAAAATCAGTAGATAGGTAGAGAATAAATGAGGAGCTCAATAGTTTAATCTGAGCCCTCAAATGAAATAAGGTTAGAATTAGATAGTTTCCTACTTTAAAAGAAAAATGGATTAGGGTTTGCAAGCTCAAGTGCACTCATACAAATAAAGAAAAAATGGTAGAATAAATGATGGGTAGGTATTTTACATTTTTGGATTTTTCATGGTTAATTATGCATCCTCTGAAGTCAACTTAGCATTTCAACAAAATCTGGATGGTCAAACAGCTCAAAAACACCATGAAAACCACCTTGCTGCCACCTTTTGCACCAGCAGGAAGTACCTCTGGGAGAATGAGGTTTTGGAGGGTCAAATCAACTCCAAATTCAGAAATTCCACTTGGGTTGGAAATTATACATCCAGGGCTTTCCAACGAGCTATCATGAGCTCAATTTGGATGTCGGGAACTACCTCAAAATCAGCCTGGAACATGAGCGACCCACGCAGTTCAGGAGCGACCCACCTAGAGATTTTTCTGAGTTTTCAGCTGCCAGCTCAGTATTTCGCCTATTATGGACCAGTTTTGCTTATGGATAGAATTATTGGGTTTTTATGATGTAAATTCATGTTTGATATGTAACTTTGGCTTGTTTTTATCTCTTCTAGAAGATTCACTCTCAAATGAGTAAAAAATCATGTAATGGATCAGTTTCCACTCCTTTAGAGGCAAGTTGTTAGCTGCCTAGATTGTAGTTCCATGATTAGAATTGGTTGAAACTGATCCCTGAAGAGGGAATTCGACCCCTAGAGGTGGGGAAAGGGGTTAGAGTGATCTATATATTGTACTTTCTGAGGCATTCTACAGGTTGGACTCTTGGGATACTTTTGATACTATTGTACATACTTTTCATATTTTGGCTAAGGAAAGACTGGGGTTTTAAGGTGACGGTTGGGATCCTTGTGGTGTCTTCATTCTTGATGGTGTTTCTTCTTTTGTTTACCTAGTTTTTCTGCGCTAATGTATGCCATCCTCTTCATATGCTTTCGAATCCATCAGATTGAATGAGTGATTGCTGTTGAATCCATTGTTTACGTTGTTTGGCCCTTTAATCGCTAGTTCTATATGTTTTCACTGTCGGAGAGGATCCAGTTTCTCTTTTGCTCCTCTTCACCTCCTCCTCGTCTTCTCTATCCATAAATCCAATTTAAAGCATCAAGATCATCACCCACCTCGCCCCAGCTTGAACTCTGCAAAGGTCTGACCTTATCCCCGGACCCAAAACTTGTTTTCCCATTTCTCCAGCGAAAACCCAAAAAACCAAAAATCAAACATACCTATCTCTTTACTAGCCTAAAATCATTTCCTATTGTAAGTCATCTCGCATCCTATTGCTTATTTTCTCGAGATTGACGGAGAGAGCCCTCTCCTGTCCTCGTAGGGCTAGCTACGAGGCTGAGCGTGGTTTGATGTAGCCTTGAGTTTTACTTCATTTCAGCCTGAGGTAGATTTGAGTGCTAACAGGTAGAAAGCAGTTTTACAAGGCATGGATAAACATCATCAGGAAAATTACTAATTCCCCTCCCCACAATGTACTCCAGTACTAAAAACCTTCAGTTATAAAGGCTCAGATCATTTCTCTGACTTTTGTTGGGACCGGACCCAAGGCTTAATAATTGATTGACACTAAATATTGGATTCCCTTCATAAAAGCTCTTTTCCTCAACATCACCCCTTTTCTTAAAATAAAATCCCTTTTCTTAAGTTAAAATACCTTTTTTTTTTCTTAGGAAAAGTAAGAACCCCTTAAATAATTTCCATTTCATTCAAAAACCCACAAATATGCATTATCCTAAGTATTAAGTGTAAAAAGTTAAGTATGGGGCCACCACTATGAAAATTGCACCAAAAACACTTAAAACACACTTTACTTAGTGTATTTGTGTATTTTTCCGCTCATATTCACTTTCATATTAACATTTAACTTATTTATTTTAATTCCATTATATACCCCATCCCATAATATATTAAATCCTTTATATTAAATAGCCCAACCCACATTATTATTGCTTATCCTATGGTTTTAATTACCCATGTGATATATTCTCGCTCCCCCATAGGTTTAAACTAACCTTGGTTTATATTAACACGCCAAAGATTACATTACACATGTATATAATCTATTTTTTGTGTAATCCGCCTATCCACTTATCTCGTTAAAACATAAGACTTTATGTTTTAAACTATGTTTTAACACATGAACTTAAACCCCGCAGCATAAAGAACCTCGGGCCCCATGCTTATCTCCCCATAACTCCATGAATTAATCCTGACCGTTCACACTCCCTCCGCCCAATCCAATGACTCACAAGCTATATCGCAAATATAATGACGCGGTCGTTAATGTATTTTGGTTTTGTGATATGGGCGGCATTGCCCCGCTGTCTCTCCTCCACGCGACATAAATCGATTGGATCGCATCCTTCAAAGAACTACCACTTACCACCCTCCAACGTTGCGATAACCGTTCAACGGTAAATAAGCCTCCCCACGCCAAACCGCTTTCAAATTGACTTGACCCTCATTAAATGAATACACTGTTCCAACCAAATTTCTATAAAACAACAAGATTTACCCGTTTAAACTTTTGCTGCTGCGTTATATGCTCACAAACTGCTTCCGACTGAAGAAAGAGCACTGCTACCCTGTTTTCATGCATAAAGAACCAGAAATCCATCAAAATAGCTGCTGCGACTGCCTAGAGCCTCCAATTTACATCTAAGAGACTTCAACCAGCTTTTGAAAGCCTCCAACTTCCAGAAAACCCTTCTTCTGAGACAAATACCTAAAATTACATGTATTTTTTAAGAAAAATACCCCTCCATCAGTTGAAAAGAAGAATTCTCTGGAAGTTAAACCTTTGAAATTCTATTTGCCTAAAATAAAAAGCCTGATTACCTCTTATATTCATCACTATTTCAAAATCTTGACAATTTCAAAGTTTTTGGAAACTATAACCTATTTTCTAAAGCAAATTGAAGAAATTTAGCCGTTTGCAGACCTTTAGAAACCCTTTGAAAGATTCAAACTCTTTTACAAATGCTCAGAATCCCTTTGTGCATAAATTATATTGTTTTAGAGATGTTTTATCAAAGAAGTATATAGTAAACCCTTGTCAAACTTTTACTGAGTCTGTAAAAGGTTTAAATATTGATTATTGAGCAGAATTGATAGTTTGAAACATAAAATTCCAAAGTTTACATGTTTTAGTCTAAAGGAAACCTTTGTCATACCAAAAGACCTTCTATAAATAGTCTAATCTTACAGAAGTATATTAAAAACTTAAAAAATAGTTTCAAGACCTAGAAAGGTTAAATTGTCAAAAACAAACCTACCAATGGCCTCTAAGAAAACACTTATCATCAATCCACTACAGCCTCCTCTTGTAGATGTTGAACACACCCCATTAGCTGATGTAGACTATAAAATCATTGATCCAGTAACTGAATATAAGCTTCTTGAGCTCCACTGTTGGAGCCAAGAGAAATCTTTGGATCAGGTAGATGAAGTGCAAATTTAGGAGTCTAATTTACCAAAATATGTAGTTCCCCATTGTTGAGCCCTGAAATTGTCTTCTCTTTTGCCCAACCTCACTTCATTTCATCATTCCTTTATCATTTCATAAACCTAAAAATCAATGAGAATGATTAAGATTGCTTAAAGGTTGCATACAATGATTACCTTATTGTACTTTTGTGATTTTTGTTGTCTTAAAGATTTTTGAACTATTTAGCTACAGAATACAGTCATTCTGTAGCCAGTCAAGCGTTCCGTAGCTGTTTTGGTGTTTAAGTATTTTATAGGTGTCATCTGGAGAAAAGGCATAGATGGGTGGATTCCAAATCTTCCCTACATCATTCCTTCCCATCCACGAGGACTGAATCGATCGCTGGAGTTGTCTAAGAACGTGGTCAAAGAAAAGGTCAAAGAAGTTGTTTTCTACAAGAATTAGAACTCCTAATTTTCTTTACAGCAAATCACGAGTCCCAAAAGAGTTTTAATTTGATTTTAACTTCAAATCTACACCTATACCTATTTTTGTTCAATGTTAGTTATGAATTTTCATATAAATTATGCTATGTAATACCAAGAAGGGTAGTTGATACATATTTTATCATTACAGTGATACTCTGTTTTCAAGTCTTGTGTTAATAAAAAGGAGTTTTAGCCTTGATGCTATTCTGAATACAATCTTGAGGAGTTAAAGGATTAATGCAGAATTGATAGCAGAGGGCCCCAACTATTCGAGGAGGTTTTACATGTTTTCTAGATAAGTCATTTTCAATTCTGTTTTGTCATATTTCCTTACTTCGATTACTTTCTAAAATCATAGCTTTTAGCATTATGTTTCATGTCATTTTCTTAGATAAAGGATCTTCATGATATTACAGTTAGTCTCTTTCTCAAGCTCTTCCAATACATCTCTATTAAATGAATGGGATTCAATTTTCATATTCTGAGCTATTAGCATTTCATTTTCTGTTATTTAGTTAAAAAAAAAGATCCTCATTATACTGCAGTTAGTCTCTTTCAAAATATTTTCCAATAAACCTCTAATTCACGAATGAGACTAAGTTGTAATATTGTGAGTTATTGATTGTTTTGCTTCATAGAAGATCCTTATCACATTATGATTAATCTCTTTCAAAAGCTCTTCCAATAAACCTCTAACTCATGAATGAGATTTAGTTGTAATGTTATAAGTTGTTTCAACATTTCATAGGAGATCCTTACTACATTGTAGTAATCTTTTTCTCAAGCTCTTCCAATAAACTTCTATCAAATGAATGAGATTTCACTATAATGTTTTAAGTTACTATTTGTTTCAGCATTTCCTTTTATGTTTTAGGAGATCCTCATTGCATTAGAATTAATATTTTTCACAAGCTCTTCCAACAAATCTCTAACTAAATGAATCATATTAAGTTGTAGTGTTTTGAGTTAATTTTCATTTCATAAATGTTCATTTAGACGCTATAATATCCATGGATTAGGACCCTATGTTTTCATCATTTTCTAGTTAGGAACAGAACTTGCAAATTAATTCTGTTTTAATTCATTTATTAACATTTCATTTTCTCCCTCTTGACATAGATTTAACTTCATCTTTTTAGAATAGAGTATCATACTAAGAATCAAACATAAAAAACCCCAAAACATCAATAAAACACTAAAAACAACGAAGTAAGAAAAAGGGATACTTAGGCACATATAGTCCATTACACTTATCATTTTACTAGCCCTGGTCGATAATTTATCCTATCAATTTAGGACACTAAATTGACTAAGAATTTTGGCACCGTTGTCGGGGAAGTGTAACTAGGTAGCCTTATTTCTTGCATCTCAAAAAAAATGACATGCATAGAGAAAGAGATTCTAGGGGTAGGTTTATAAGAGGTAGAAGCTTAATTCCCACAACTCCACTCACTCCACCAAGTCCAAGAAGAAGCACACCTCCAACTCAAACCCATATTCCAAACTATATTGGTCATAGGCTTCCAGAAGTTTCAAGATCAGATATCCAATCAAGAAGATCTCCCACTTCATCCACTAAATCAATTCTAGAAGAAGAAGATCCAAGGACTCCTACAGAAGGGATAACCTTTTTCACTTCCACAGGAGAATATATTCCAGCAAAAGAATTAAAAATCCCCAGTGAAGAGTAAGAAGAGGACTATTTCTTCAATATACCCTTGATAGAAGAACCAGTAGAACAAATAGTTCTCCAAACTGAACCCTATATCAGTTCGGAAGAATCTATCATGGCAGGAAGAGGTATAGAAGAGGATAAGGGGAAGGAGAAGTCTTTAATGGAGAAAACACACTCTTTGGAGGAGGTAGAGGTAGAGGAGGAGAAAGAGGAAGAGGTAAAGGTACAGAAGGAGGTGAAGGTAGAGGAAATTCAGAAGGAGGTAGAGGTAGAAAGGAAAATGAAAGATCTTTTGGATTCCCTATAACAGATGAAGAAACCAATGCAACTATGAAAAATATCTCACCCTCTGTTCTTCCAAACTTTAATGGACTGAAAATTGAATACCTTGAGACATTCTTATTTGAATTTTAATTTCTTTGTAAAACATATGATTATCTACAAGATGCTCAAAAACTTAAATTGTTCCCTTCAACATTGAAATGAGCAGCATTAAAATTGTCTACGATTTTAATCACTAGGTCTATTAAGACATGAGGTGATATGAAAAGAGCATTTCTAGAAATATATTTGGATTACTGTATACAAGTCAACCATAAGGAAGAAGTGTTCAAAATGATGCAAAGAGAGGATGAAAATTTGGAAGATTTACTTGAGATATTTAATTATAGCATTAAAAGAGAAAAAATGCAAAATTTAGATCAAGACACCTTGAAAGCTCTTTTTTTGAAAACAATTAGGGATGAATGGATAGATATCCTGAACATGATGGGGAAAAAAGATATATCTCAACTTTCATTACCTGATATAGCATAACTATGTATTAATCTCTCAAGAGGAAAATCGAAAAGTCTAAAAGGACCAAGAGATCCTACTCTTGCAAGGGCAAGAAAATCTACAAATGGAATAGTAAGTAGGGTAGATATAGGAAATATTCTTGATGAATTCAAAACTGATATTCTAGGGAGTCTTAGTGAGAAAATAGACACCCATAAGTTACAAAACAAGCTCGAAACTGATGCCTCAGCAATCTTTAGTACCAAATGTGGGAAGAAGCATGCCTTAAGAGAATGTCCTTTGGATGCAAAATTAATAGAGACTTGTGCAATTTTTTCAGAAAAACATGAGACCAGGAATTGTCCCTCAGTCCCTGGCCTTAAATTCTCTTTCAAGAAGAAAAAACCACAAATTCCACAGAATCTCTTAATTTTTTCTCTAGAAGACCTTGGCAGGGACCTTAAACAGAAGGGTTTAGTAATCAAATGTATAATCAACCCCCACCCGATTGGAACTCTTGGTAGCAACCTTGGCCCCAATTTCAAAATCAATCTCAACCTTGGGCTCAAGGAGCGCAAAATCCTTATGGAAGGTTTTCCCAATATTATCAATATCCACCATCTTATCCATCATATCCATCATATCCAAACTTTCCTCCTCAACAAAATCCTCAGCAAAATCTACAACATCAAAATCAAAATCAAAATCCACCACTTCCATTACCATTTCCTCAAAAAGAAAATCAGTTACCTGCCCAACCAATACCAAACCCCAACAATAAAAACCCTCAAAATACATATATGATAGAAGGTCAACAATTTCCAACCTATTTGATTACTCCTTTAGACCTTAATAATTTTCAACTTAGGTCTGGAAGAATACTTGAAAGAAAGAAACCTTCTGTAGTTATACAAGAACAAAACAATTCTGAGGAATATTTTCTATGGATAAATAAAAGTTTTGAAGAAAACACATCTCTTCAAGACTAAAACATTGAAAAAGAAAAACAGAAAGAACCAATAATTTCAACTCATATGTTAGAGCAGCCATCACCATCTACTACTGCACCTCCTTTTCCTGAAAGATTACAAATTGATAGAGGTGTAGAGAAACAAATTATGATGCCTAACTATGATTTCCTAGATGAGTTAAGAAATGTTTGTATTAAAATTCCATTATTACAGGGCATCAAGGAAATCCCAATTTTAGCAAATACAATAAAAGAGTTGAGTATGAAAAAACCAGGAAGAAGAATAAAAGAGATAAAGAAAATACAACTGGTAGGAAAAATAACAGACATAATGATGGGAAAGATTGCCATTCCAAAATATCTAGATCTCGGAAATCCAGTTGTTAAGATACATATCAATGGAATTGAAATTCCAAACACACTTATTGATCTAGGAGCATAAATCAATATCATGAGTAGGTAAATCATGGAAAAACTAAAACTTCCTAATATTATTTTTACACCCACACTACTACAATTAGTAGATAGATCTGTAATCAAAGCAGATGGGGTATTAGAAGACATTCCAGTGTCCTTAGATTCTTGGGAGTATCCTATGGATTTCATGATCCTAACTCCTAAAAATGATCTAGGAGGGCATCCTATTATATTAGGAAGACCTTGGTTAGCTACAGTTGATGCTTTCATTAGTTGTAGATCCGGTGATATGTACATCTCTGATGGTAGTTCAACCAAGAAATTCACCTTGTATCCTCCGGCAAGAACAATCACAGAATTAGATGATACTCAATGGATTGATGATGAATAAGATATACAACCTTTCTTCACTATTTCAGAAATTAGTGAAGATAGTCAGATTTTGAATGCCTTAGAAAAACATGAATCTTCTTCAGAATACAAACATGAACACTTCCAAGAAGAATTCAATATTGAGTTTTTGTCATCAAGACAAATGTCTTTTTACTCCATGGAAGAATTTGGCAGCTCTACAATTGAGATATTTCCAAAAAAAACCTTAAACATAAACAAAACCCTAGAAAAAATTCAACAAGAAAAGCTAGTCAAAATATTAAAAAGACATTCTTCTGCATATGCATGGGAGTACACTAATATGAAAGGGATCAACCCTAAGACTTGCACTCATCATATCTATATAGAGGAAAATTGTAAACCAATCAGACAGCCTCAAAGAAGGATGAATCCAAACCTTAGAGAGATTATTAAAGAAGAGTTGTAAAAATTGTTAAATGTCAACTTTATTTATCCCATTTCAGATAGTCAATGGGTTTCTCCTTTGGTGATTGTACCCAATAAAAATGGTAAATGGAGGGTATGCATTGACTACCGATAATTAAACAAAGCTACTCTTAAAGATCATTTTCCTTTACCCTTCGTAGATCAGGTGTTAGATACATTAGCAGAAAAAACTACTTTTCATTTTTTGATGGTTTCAGTGGTTACAATCAAATTCAAGTTGCACTTGAGGATCAAGATAAAACCACATTTAACTATCCTTGGGGTACCTATGCCTACCGAATATTTCCTTTCAGATTGTGCAATGCACCTGCAACATTCCAAAGGGCAGTATTGGGAATCTTTTCAGATCTAATACATGACTATGCAGAAGTATACATGGATGACTTCACAGTCTATGGAAACACATTTGAAGAAGCCTTAGCAAACTTGGAAAAATTTCTAAAAAGATGTAAAGAAGCAAACCTTTCCTTAAGTCATGAAAAATGTTTCATGATGTTCACTGAAGGAATTGTCTTAGGACATCATATTTCAGGAGATGGGATTAGAGTTAATGAGTCAAAAGTTGAAGTCATCTCTAGATTATTAGTTTGAAGTTGTCAGAGAGATGTTAGGAGTTTTCTAGGATTTACAGGATATTACAGAAGATTTATAGAAAACTTCACCAAGATAGCATCTCCACTTTTTAAACTTCTCACCAAGGACTATGAATTCAATTGGAATCCTGACTACCACTTAGCATTTAAAACCCTGAAAACAAAAATCTCTGAAGCACCAATTTTAAGGGATCCTAGCTATAAATTACCTTTTCACATCTCGATGCCTCAGATACAGCTTTAGGAGCTATGCTGGGACAAAAAGACCTGATTCCTTATGCCATCTACTATACAAGTAAAAATTTGACTCCTTCAGATTTGAATTATACTGTAACTGAAAAAGAGTTCTTAGTTGTTGTTCATGCCATAAATAAATTTAGACACTATATAACAGGCTATGAAACCTTTGTTCACACAGGTCACTCTGCAATTAGGTATTTAATGAATAAATCAATTACTAATGGCAGAGTCACAAGATGGTTATTTCTTTTACAATAATTTAACATCACCATTCTAGATAGGCTTGGAAAACAAAATACAGTGGCTGGTTTCCTATCTAGACTCCAAAACATTAAAGACAATACTCCAGTTGAAGATAAATTCCCTGATGAATATCTTTTTTCAATTACTACTCAAACTCTCTCGTTTGCTGAGATTGCCAATTATATAGTTTCAGGAAAATTTCCTTCAATTATGAATGCAAGAGACAAAAGAAAAATCATTTATGACAGTGCAAAATATTCATGGATTGCTAATGAGTTATACAAAATAGGCTTAGACTTTATTATCAGAAGATGTGTTCGAGAAGACGAGATTCCTAAGATTCTCAAGGCATGTCATGATGAACCTTGTGGTGGACACTTTGATGATAAGAGGACAACTTATAAGATCCTTCACCTAGGATATTATTGGCCATTCCTCTTTAGACATGCTAAAGAGTATGTCAAAAGGTGTGACAGTTGCCAAAGGGTAGGGAAACCTCCCCTTCAAGTGAGATGACATTGCAACCTCAAGTACATATTGAACCTTTTGAGAAATGGGATTTGGATTTTGGAGGACCTATTAAAACTCCATCAAAACAAAATAAATATATATTAGTTTGCACTGATTATGTTACCAAATGGGTAGAGGCCAGGTCATTAATTTCTACTACTAAAGCCTCTGTAATTAATTTTATTTTTGAGGATATTTTTACTCGTTTTGGTGTCCCAAGAGAAATTGTTACAGATCAAGGAGCTCAATTCACATCAAAAATGGTGGATCAAATGGTAGAGAAGTACAAAAACAGACACAGGAAATCCACTCCCTACCATCCACAAGCAAGTGGCCAAGTAGAATCTACCAATAAGGTGATTGAATGGATCCTAACAAAGACAGTTCATTTACATAGAAGAGATTGGGCAGAAAGGCTTCCTGAAGCCTTATGGGCCTACAGAACTACATGGAGAAACACAACAGGACACACTCCTTATGAACTTGTTTATGAAAAACAAGTCATGTTTTCCATAGAGTTTCAAATCAAACTTTCAGAATGGCAGTCCAGTTAGGACTTGATTTGACAGAAGCACAGAAGCACATATTGGAGCAGATTAATGAATTGGATGAGATCAGACAAAATTCAGTCCAGAGAACAAGCATAGTCCAACAGAAAAGGAATAGATGGCATGACAAGTATACCAAAGAAAAGAAATTTAAAGAAGGTGACTAAGCACTCTTGTTTGATTCAAAATTCAAGGATTTTCAAGGTAAATTTCAAACTCATTGGCTTGGGCCATATGAAACTGTGAAAATCTTTGAAAATGAAGCAATAAAAATCAGGAAAATAGATGAAGGAAAGGTATCATTTCTTGAAAATGGACACAGACTGAAATTGTATCATAAGCCACTTTCAAGAGAAGAATTTGTCAAGAAATTCCAAGATAACATTGATATGAAGTTAGTGAAGAAGAACTCTTCTTCTTCACTAACTTAGTTGTGTTTTTCTTCAATAATTTAAAAATAAATAAATAAATAATAATAATAATAAAAGTATAAATATGAAAACCAATCATTGATTGGCATGTTTATATAGAAAGTGTAGGGTGAAAATTAGAATTCTTCTGACACTTTATACTTTCAAATTGTTCTTGTTCTGCAACTAAATATCATAAAATCAAAAATTGCAGATTCATTTTTACTCCATACTTCATTTCATTCATATTTCATTCCATCTCATGTTTCACTACATTCATATTCCATTCCTTTTCATACTCATAATTCATCTCATTCCATTCCATACTCATGATCCATTTCATTCCATATCCATATTTCATAATTTTTAACAGGTACATTCTGCAGCTATCTGTTCTGCAGCCAATTTGACCCTGCAAGCCTACTTCAATACACAAAGGATGATAGTCAAAGGAGATTATGGAGCTTAGAAGATCAAAATTTTACAAAATGAAGGACAAATACAACAAGCAACAAAATCAAAAGGGCTGAGGTAAACTGTGTGAAATTATTTTGATAGAAAAACATGAAAGATATAATATGGTTAAATCATATGTTTCCTAAAGTTAATCTATCATTCGAATTGATCCTTGCCTGTCATAAAAAAACTCCTCGACCAAATCCCTTACCTTTCGCTCCATAACGGTTTATCATTAATTGAATGATTAAACGATCAAAAACTTAGATGTGACCTATCAGGTCACATCCTTAGAGCGTATCATTTATTGGTGATTTTTGAAAATCATCATAAAATCTCTTCGCGGTATTTCATTCCATATCAAACTCTTAACCTGATCATTTTCATCATTTACCATTACCTTGTTCATTCATCTGTATCCACTCACTGCCATTACATTCTGTAGCCAATTTCATCTACAGAGAAGTCATTTTAAGGGCAAAGCAACCTTCCATAGCTACTCTTTCTTCAGGCACGGGATCAGAGACAAAGCAATAGACCTAAGCCAAGGAAAGGAAGCAATCTGTACCAAGGAGAAATGGGGCCGACTGTGAGAATAGAGCCAATTGGGATCAAATATTTAGAAGGATACCCTCAGGTTAAGGGGCTATTACAGCAGGTTGGGTGGCTAAACTTTGTGGAGAAGTTCAATGGATTCCACAAAGAAATCACGAAATCATTTGCTAGGACATTCGATGGATTAGAGGTAGAAATTGGGGATATTAAGTTCACCATCACAGAGGCATTCATAGCTGAAGCCACATAATTTCCAAGACAGGGAGAAAGTTGGTTTAAAAACAAAGAGTTCCATAATGAAACTTGGAAACAAATGCTAAAAAACCCAGGTATAGACATTTCAGTGTTTAGAAATGGTATTCTTAATACAGCTCTGAAAAATAAATGGAGGAATATGTTGTTAATTTTACAAAAATTCATAACATGTGAGGGTAGATTCGGCACCTTGTATGTCTATCAAATCAGACTGATGATGAATTTCTTAGATGATGAAATAAATCTACCTTTCTTCCTACTTAATAGTTTGAAAAAGATGGCCTCTAATGTTCAGAAAAGACTCCAATTCCTAGAAACTACTCTGCACCAGCATGGCCTAATTAAAATACTGATTGAGTTCCATTTGAAGAAAGTAGGAGATAGCTGGGAAGAATTTCTTATAAGAAACCATTTTGAAGAACTAGAGGAAACATTATCTAGAGAAGGAACTGTAAGAAGAAGTAGGAGGGGAAAAATTAATAAATCTGTTGAACTCAAACCTGATACATCAGCACAAGAAGATAGTGAAGAAGTAATCTCTGAAATTTTACAAAGATCAAGAGACAAATTAGGGTTAAAAGAAAAGAGAAATTAACAAGTGAATGTGCTGAGGAGAAAAATGAAAATCCGACTAAGTTAAGGAGAAGCTCTAGGCTTAAAGGCATGGTGAAAAAGACATGGATTAAGGAAACAGGAGTAATAAACATTGAAGAGGAAGAAACTCCAATCCAAACACCAGTTGATAAATCTCCTTTACACCAGTATGAAGAAGACCCTAACAGAGGAACCCCAGATCTAGATCCATCCCAACAACAGATTTATGACTATGTGGAATCACTAGAAAAAAGGGCCTCAGAAAATCAAGAAAGATCTCTCAGTCCACAAGAACCTCCAATAGAAATTTTGAGAAGAGACAATTATGAATTGGAGATACTGAATAAACATATCAAGAATGAAAATGAAATCTTAAGAGAGCATGTCAAATTGAAGAATGGCATGAACAACACTCTCTCTCAGTAAATGAAAACATTGTATAAAACAAACAGGAAGCTAAAGAAGAGAAATAAGAAACTGAACAGGGCACTCATTGATCTTAGGTTCAAATTATTCATGAGGAAACCCATAATGGTATTGACTACCAAAAGAAGCAGAAAAAGGAGGTTGGATGTTCTTGCAGAAGTTTCAGAGCACATGGAATAAATTTTTGATGAAATTGCATGAGGACATGCAAGATTTTTGCAGTGGGGCTATGTTGAGCCTGAAATTTTCTTCTCTTTTGCCCAACCTCACTTCATTTCATCATTCCTTTATCATTTCATAAACCTAAAAATCAATGAGAATGATTAGGATTTCTTAAAGGTTGCATACAATGATTAACTTATTTTACTTTTGTGATTTTTGTTGTCTTAATGATTTTTGAAAAGTTTAGCTATAGAATACATTCATTCTGTAGCCAGTCAAGCATTCCGTAGCTATTTTGGTTTAAGTATGTTACAGGTGTCATATGGAGAAAAGGCACACATGGGTGGATTCCAAATCTTCCCTACATCATTCCTTCCCATCCACGAGGACTGAATTGATAGCTGGAGGTGTCTAAGCACGTGGTTAAAGAAAAGGTCAAAGAAGTTGTTTTGTACAAGAATTAGGACTCCTGATTTGCTGTCACGAGTCCCAAAAGAGTTTTAATTTTATTTTAACTTCAAATCTACACCTATACTGATTTTTTTTCTATGTTAGTTATGAATTTTCATATAAATTAAGGTCTGTAATACTGAGAAGGATAGTTGATACATATTTTATCATTACGGTGATACTCTATTTTCAAGTCTTTTGTTAATAAAAAGGAGTTTTAGCCTTGATGTTGTTCTAAATACAATCTTGAGGAGTTAAAGGATTAATGCCGAATTGATAGCAGAGGGCCCCTGCTATTCGAGGAGGTTTACATGTTTTCTAGATAAGTCATTTTCAATTCTGTTTTGTCATATTTCCTTACTTAGACTACTTTCTGAAATCATAGCTTTTAGCATTATGTTTCATGTCATTTACTTAGATAAAGGATTTTCATGATATTGCAGTTAGTCTCTTTCTCAGGCTCTTCCAATACATCTCTATTAAATGAACGGGATTCAATTGTAATATTCTGAGTTATTAGCATTTCATTTGTTGTTATTTAGTTAAAAAGAAGATCCTCATTATACTATAGTTAGTCTCTTTCAAAAGCTTTTCCAATAAACCTCTAATTCACAAATAAGACTTAGTTGTAATATTGTGAGTTATTGATTGTTTTGCTTCATAGAAAATCCTTATCACATTATGATTAATATCTTTCAAAAGCTTTTCTAATAAACCTCTAACTCATGAATGAGATTTAGCTGTAATGTTATAAGTTGTTTCATCATTTCATAGGAGATCCTTACTACATTATAGTAATATTTTTCTCAAGCTCTTCCAATAAACCTCTATCAAATGAATGAGATTTCACTGTAATGTTCTAAGTTACTGTTTGTTTCAGCATTTCCTTTTATGTTTTAGGAGATCCTCATTGCATTAGAATTAATATTTTTCACAAGCTCTTCCAAAAAATCTCTAACTAAATGAATCATATTAAGTTGTAGTGTTTTGAGTTACTTTTCATTTCATAAATGTTCATTTAGAAGCTATAATATCCATGGATTAGGACCCTATGTTTTCATCATTTTCTAGTTAGGAACAGAACTTGCAAATTAACTCTGTTTTAATTCATTTATTATCATTTCATTTTCTCCCTCTTGACATAGATTTAACTTCATCTTTTTAGCATAGAGTGGCATACTAAGAATCAAACATAAATTTCCAAAGTTTATGGAGGTTAGAGTTTATGGATCAGCTCTCCTTCCCTATAAATTTCCAAAGCATTTACCAATGAGATTGTTTGCCTTAGAATATATTAGACAGATTCTTAACTCAAATTCAGTAAACTTCTTGGTTGTTAAAAATAAAACTCAGTTTAAATTTAAGAACCAAGTGGGTCCCTTTATATGCAATAGTAGAGAAGCAGGTTAGAGCATAAGTTCAGTGAAAGTTTCCTTTGGAACTATGATCCATGTGGCATAATCAGTAAGATGAGGGTGAAATGTAAATTAACCCCTTATATTCATGACCAGAAGCCTAACATTGAGAAGTTTTCAAACCAAACAGAGTGGTTAGAAAATACATTGATTGAAATTGTCAAGCAGAGTGATACTAGTCACATTCTGCAAACATCAAATCAAGAATACAACAGTACAAAGAGAAAAAGAGAAGAAGATTCATACATTGCTGAAACCACTACTCAAACCAAGTTTAAACTAGTGTATACCAAGAAGCCAAAAACAAGTACAACAGATAAAGAAAATGAAACAATTGAAGTTGAATATACAGTTGTTCCAGAGACATATAATGTGCCACCAACAGAGATTGAGAAGGAGGAAGAACCTGCTACTTCCAATACACAAATGATTCAGAAACAACAAAGTATTGAAGCATCTTCATCACAGCAGGCAGAGGATAAAGACATGGATATAAAAGAAAAGTATAAACAGATCAAGGCCAAAAAGGAGGAGATGAAGAATGAAATATATTCATAGTATTTGAAGCAGACTCTAGGAAACCAAATAGGCTTCTCTCAGCCTTTAATTATACAAATAAGAAATTGATAATGTCAATACTTCAACCTACAGTAAAAACACCTAAAACAGCTGCAGATTATAATAAGGTTGACTTTGAAGTACCAATACAAAGCATTCATCTCTTAGATCAGTTTGAATTCCACAAGCAAACTTATGAAATGCTTTATTCTAACATGAACACAAAAGAAATGAGTGCTCAACAGCTTCAGAATACCTTGATAAATATCAGAGACCAGCTTAGAGTTGAAAAATCTTCTTCCTATGCCAAAGATAGGAGGATTAAATCTTTGGAGGAGTTGGTAATTGAAGTGATTTATGACCATTATAATGTGAAAGCTGCAGAAGAACTAGTGAAAAAGAAAAATGATGATATTGTAGCACTCAGAAAGCAATTAAAATTACCTCCTACAGATCACCTACAGGCTAAAGATATTGTACAAGATGCAAATCAAAAGGATGAGATGATGAATCTCATACTATAGATGACATCAAAAATCAAGGAAATGGACATAGAGATGGATAAGCTTGTCCAAGAAAAAGAAGCTGCAAAGGCACAAAATGTTCCTCCCACTGTTATTCCTATAGTGACAATAGCAGTGCCTTAAAATCTAGTAGAAGAGTTAGCTCATAAATTCCCATTGGCCATAACAGTGTCAGTTACCTCTTCTACTACTTCTGCCACTGAATCTTCTACTTCAGCAGTTCAACAGTCAGATGAGGCTAGAAAATTGATAAAGGCAATGGAGGACATGATAATACAAAACAATGAAATCAATAGGTTGAAGAAATAGATTGAAAATATTGAAGATACTAAGAAGCTTACCCAGATTAATGCTAAATCTCAAGAACAAAGGGCTAATAGGTTAAATGTTGAGTTAAAAAACTTACAAAAATATTTGACCTTGAAAGAACCTATGGCATATATTAAAAATCAGTTATGGACCAATATCATTGAATCAGTCAATGATACTTTTCCATCAATACAGGTGATATATGAACAAAAGGATTTACTAAAAGCATCCAGAGAATAAATTCAGAAGACTAAAGATGAATTGGGCACAAAACCTGAAGAAGCCTTGGAGATTATTAAGTTCCATAATACCAAAAACAAGTAGGAATTAGATGAAATTGGTATAACTGATAGAACTAAAACTATACTGGAGGTAATAAAAGTAATTTCCAAGAAGAACCTAATGAAACAGTTGGAAGGAAAATGTCAAAATATGGATGTAGTCATCACAAGATTCATGGTGAAATTTGACTTTTTGAGGAAAAAAGGACTTCCTAATCTTCTAGTAATCAATGATAAGTTGATGAAACAAGAATATTATGATAAAAAGATAAGAGATCATGAAAAATAACAAGTGAATAAATCAGAAGGGCAGGGAATTCCAACAGGTAAAGTTATGCATGAGTGTTTTGAAAACTTGTTTTATTTACAGCATGAGATAAAACACCTCTTTGTGGTCAAGCCAACTTTTGTAAGATACACAGAGGAAGATGAAAATTTTAGAAAATTAAAGAATATCAAATTACCTGAGGCATAATTCTGGGAGAAGCTAACAGAATTGCTGTAAAAATAAGTTTGCAGTAAGAAAAGGATGAAAACAAATTTGATATTTTTACTACACAGTAAACAAATTTGTAAACATGAAAACAGTAATCAGCATGTTTAAAGTGTATCAGCGTGGTTAAACTGTATCAGGATAAAGAGTATCAGGTGAAATATAAAGCTTTAAAACAAATTGAAGATCAATTTCCAGCGTGAGGGACACCTCTACTAGCCAGTTGCACCCAAATCTAGACAGCATTAGTATTTAGTTTGAATAAATAGGACAACTTGCAATTTGTTAAGCGGCTGTCACTATATTTTTGTAATAAGATATTTTATTTTCCAACAAAAACTCCTTATATAGTTCTAGGATATTTTGTACTACTTTTTGTATAAATACTTCAGCATTTGAAGTATTGAGGGTGGAATAAGTTACCGAAGATTTCTATAGTCATATTTTATGTACCTGAAGGTCTTTTGTATCAAGTTCAAGTAGCATACTGGATCAAAGTAATAAAGAATCATATTTCAGGATTCATGTGATTGAGCAACTGAAGTGAAGTACTTTCTCCTATTATTTGTTTATCTTCTTATGTTTTACATTCATCCAGAAATGTGTTTTAAATTTTAACGTGAAATCAGGAATTGTTATATCATAACTTGTTAAAAGCACTATGTTATTGACTATTTTTTATTTAAATGCTTTCTGTTGATTTCCAGAGTATGGAACCCTTAATTTATCCCTCTCTTGAATGACCTTTGTCTTCTCATTCCTTATTCAGATCAAAGTATCCTTAATTTATCTTTATCCCGATTAAACCACTTCACCAATCAGCCTTTTAAGATATTGTGTGATTCTTCTATCTTGCCCTGAAAATATTTGTCTTTAGACCTTGATCTTGAGTTGTCTGCTTGACACATTGACTCCATTTACCCAATGGAAACCAAACCTATTACTATCCATCTCAGTAAATGATTTTCCCACCAAATAAAACCAAAACCTCAAAACCAAATTTCCCCTTATAACTAGCATAAAATCATATTTTAAAAAAAAGTTAAATCTTATAGAGAGAGCCCTCTTTGAGCCTTAGGAAGGCTAGATCCTAAAGCTTGAAAGTAGGTTTGATGTTACCTCTGATATTCTTTAAACTATAAATCAAAATCTCACAACTTTGAGAATTATTAGAGTGATAACATACTGGCGACCATACTAGGGATTAACCAATCCTCAGTTTTAAAATATATCTTAAAGGAAATCTTTTTCATTATCTTTTCACCTTAAGACTGTTTTATAAGTTGTGATTATTATTTCATAAAAAATTGTAATTCTGGCTTCCAGAAGAGTCTACTATACCCGGTCAAATCCAGATCCACAACCTGCTATCATAGTAGATAATCCTAACAGAATTGGAAAAAAGAATAAAAAAAGTAGAGGATTTAGGTAATAAATTTTCCTTAGTTAGAGAAAATTCCCTTCCAAAACAACTATCAAGTTTACAAGATTTAGAATATGATATTAATTTTGAACAATCTTTATTCAAAACCAAATCAGAAAGTAACTTACATAACACTGTTATAGATCCTAATTTTATTTCACCCATTGAAACTAAGCAGGAAACTGTTTTAGTAGATTCTGAATCAAATATTTTTGAAGTTTATGATAAGCTTGATGCAATAAATGCTACTATACTTAAGGAAATAGATGAAGCTATTTTTCAACATTCAGTTGAGTTAAGTGCTTTATCAGCCTACACCCTTAAGCCTTATACCAGTCATTTAGATACCAGCCTCTTAGAATCTGTAGGTTCATCCCTATTCACTACCACTTCATCCATTATTTCTACCACCCTTCATTCCACAGATCCATTTATCCCAAAAAAACCATTCCAACCTAGAATGTTATTCCCATCCTCTACCACCTCAAGTCCATCCATTAGTTTTCCTTCTGCATTTTCCAATACATCATTCTCATTTCCAAGCACCTCTTCTTATATCCCAGTTCCATATTCTAGCTCTTCAACCACATTTTCCAGTACATCTTCTTACATCCCAGTCTCATCTGCAACTTCTTTAAATGTATTAGCAAGTACTTCAAGTTTTTCACCTAGTACTTCAAACTTACCTCCTAGTCAAGCTAGAATCCAAGCTATGGCTGCCAGATATGCTCCCTTAGTTTTACCTGGGCAGTTACATGACATGCCCTAAGATTACCAAAGAAAAATACCTCAATTTGATGCAACCACTCATTATACAACCCAACAGCATGTTAATAAATGACAAACTATTTTGAACTTCATGAAATATATGATGATGATGTCCAAATGATAATTTTTTCTCAAACATTAACTGGTGAGGTGAAAAAATGGTTTAAAGGTTTGAATGCTAGTAGTATTAATGATTTAGCAGTTTTCATAGGTTATTTCTAAATAAATGGGAAAAGACGAAAAATCTACTACAAATATTATCTGAATTTGAAAGTATTAAAAGAGCACCAAATGAAACAGTCCAAGATTATTGTACTAGATACAACAATATTTATAACTCAATTCCTGCTAATCTTAAGCCTCCTCCAGATTATGTTATTCTCAAATTTCCTGATGGATTTGACACAGACATAGCCTATCAATTGAGAGAGAGGAATCCTGAAACTTTAGAGAAAATTCACACTAATGCTATTAGTGTAGAGGCAAACGTATTGGCTAGAAGAGCTAGATTAAGAAATGAAAGGAGAGTGACCATAAAATAAGCAACATCAAGTTCAGATTTAAAAATAGATCAAATAGAAAAAACATTAGAGATAATGAAGGATAGGTTAGATAACATGGAAAGGAAGCCAAATTGGGATAACCAACAGCAAGGACCTCAGATTAGAAATCTCAATTTCAGAAAGAACACAAATACTGGAAAATCTAGAGAATTAGCACCTAACCAAACAATAAGACCCCCTTTCCAAGAGAACTATGTTGAAAGTTCTCATCAAGATGAAGATGATGAAGACACCATCAATCTAATGGGTATTAATGATGATAACACTATATTTCTTACACAAGAAGATCATGAATTATGTGAATTACAACAAATGCAATTAGATTCTGGTGAATCATTTGATTATAAGCAAGGTTATGAGTTTGCTATCAATGAAGTACATAAGAAATATAACCTTAGAAGCAAGAAAATTGCAAAGCCTTCTATTAAGAAAACTGCCCAAACGCCAACAAAGAAAACAGTAGAGGCTCCTACATCTAAATTTTTGCAAATTCTCCCAAGGGAAAATAAGCAAAATTCTAGTTCATCCCAGAAAGTTTCAAGCCCTAAAATTTCACCCAGTCCCAAAATTGTTGACATAGAAGATGTTGCTCTCCAAACATCAACAGATTTGCAATAATTTTTTGTTGTCAAGACAATTAATTCTGCTAAAACAACAATTTTAGACTCCAAAACACCTACTGCTGATCCAAAATCAGTTGATCTGAAAGCTGTCACTACTAAAACAGCTGCTAAAAATACCAAACCTGCAAAAACTTCTAATGTTTCCCAAAATATCCCTGAGAAGAAAACTAAAAATAGCAAGACAATAGAAGCACACACAGAGCATGATAAAACAATTGAAAATGAGAAAATAATTGTAGGCAAATAAGACAAACCAACTCAAACTACAGTTACAAAAGAAGAGATAATTCAGCTAGCAAAATCTCAACCTCCATTTAATATCCAAGCTGAAATTGAAAAATTAAAAATACCAATTTCTTTAATAGAATTGGTAAAACATGATTTATACAAAACACCTATCACTGAAACTTTGAATATGAATGATGGAGAAGATTCAATAAACTTGAATTATGATCAACCTAAATTAATTTTTGGTCCTTATGTTAATGGGAAACACCAAGATGGAGTGGTTCCACCTTTCTACATTAGCTTAACTGTTCATGATAAAATTTTACATAATGCAATGCTAGACTCAGGGGCTTCACACAATTTAATGCCAAAAGCAATAATGGAAACCCTGAATTTAGACATCACAAGGCCTTACAAGGATCTTTTCTCATTTGATTCTAGCAAAGTGAAATGTTTAGGTTTGATTAAAGATTTTTGTGTCACATTAGTTCAATATCCTGGTAAAAGCATAGTCATGGACATTGTAGTAGCTGACATACCTCCCAAGTATGGAATGCTCTTATCTCGCTCATGGGGAGCTAAATTGCAGCGATCTCTACAACTTGATATGTCATATGCAACAATCTCAATTTTTTTCCAAACAAAGAAACTTTATAAAGAAACATTGATTAAATATATGGTGAGTAGTGTAGAAAGACCAAGAAATTATGTTAGGTCCCTATATTACTAGTATAGTCCCTTATTGTTGTTAGTGTAACCCCCTTATTGTTATTATTGTACCCTTGTAACTCCCATATTGTTATTATTGTGCCCTTAAATTATTATTTTTAGGTCGAATAGGATTACATTGTGACCCCACTAGGATTACATTGTGGCACATGGACTCCTATATATAGAAAGGAGGTTTTGTAATTTGAATCATCCAAGAATTGTTCAATCATGTAATGTATTGGAGGTTTCCCCCTCGAAGTGGCTTATTTCTAAGGCATTGATATCTCTTTTCTTCTCTTTTTGGAGCTGGTTTCCCAACATTTGGTATCAAAGCTTTGAGATTCTAGGGTTTCGCTGCTCCAAACAAGTCATCGTGGAATTTTGGCTATAACTTTTTTTCTACGAATGCTCAGAATCAGAAATTTTTAGAGTGCGAAGCCAAAATCCAGAGGAACAGTGTCACAAAATTTCAGAGCTTGGTTTGCAATATTTTCAGAGATATGATCTGTGCAAGTTAGGTCATTTTGCAGGCTCCTGAATTTAACCTAAACAGGTCAATGTGGTATTTTCGTAATAATTATTTTTCTACGAAATTTCAGAAGCTAAAATTTTTAGAATGCGAAGCCGCAATCTTGAGGCAACGTCACAAAATTTCAGATATTGGTTTGCAATATTTTTGGAGATATGATCTGTGGAAGTTTGGGCTTTTTGAGGCTTTTGAATTTCATCTCAAAGAGGTGACCGTGGGAAAATATTCATAGCTCTCTCTCTGAGCATCGGATTGCAATGTTGTAAAAAGTGGCCGCAAGCACACGGACTATAGTTTTCGGTCTATCAATTTCACTCTACTGAAACAATCCAAAATTGGGTCATTGTGGGAGATTGGACATAACTTTTCCTTGAAGAATCCAAATCAGATCAGACCTGTGGCATTTGAAAGAAGCTTCAGAGGGCTACTAAAGGGATGAATTTCAAATATTGAGGATCCACAATTATAGATATAATTCAATTTCAATATCGAGCTTCTCAAAAGCAAGTAAAAGGTGTGTATTTTTTTTTCCCGAATTGCATAAGTCTTGTCTGAAGAATCAAGTTGAATTGATTCCAAGGGCATATTGTAGAATAGATATCAGTATTGGATTCTAAAATGGCCCCTAAAAAGAATTCAACACCCATTAAGCCTTTAGAAAGCTATACTATGACTCATGAAGACGAAGAATGGCAACATGACATATCAAAATTACAAGAGCAAGTGCAAGAAATTTCGCTCTCGCAAAGAGCAACAAAAAATGACATGGAAGTTTTGAAGAAAGGCGTGGAAACTAAGATGGATGGTTTGAAAAAAGGCGTGGAATCTAAGATGGATGGTTTGAAGAATGGCATGGAATCTGAGATATATGTCATGGAATCTAAGATAGATAGCATGGAAGCTGGCATGGAATCTAAGATGGATGGAATTGAATCTAAGATAGATGGAATGGAAGCTAAGATCGATGAGAAAATGGAAAACATGAAGAATGATCTAAAAGCAGACATGGAAAGTTTGACAAAGTTGATACAAGAAATGTTTCCTAATGATGAAAAGCTAGTAGAGGAAACTCATGATGAGAACAAAATAAATGTTAATCGTGATTTCATAAAATCTAATGTTGGCGGGAAGAACCACCATATTCCAAAAATGGATATGAGGAAGTTTGATGGAAAAGATCCTATAACATGGATACTACAGATGGAGTAATATTTTGATCTTCATAATGTGCAAAACACACAAAAGGTACGCATTGCAACTTTACATTTAGAACAAAATACATTTGTATGGTATCGATGGCTTTGCTCCCATAAAATAATTGTCACTTGGTCAATTTTTACGGAGGAAATGATAGCACATTATGAGGATACAAAGAGCAACACCTTCTTTAGCCAATTGATAAATCTCAAACAAAATGGTTTAATGGGGGAGCACATTGAGGACTTCCAAAAATTGAATATAAGGGTAATTGATATTCCAGAGGAACACAGGATTGATCTCTTCATAGGTACTTTAAAGGATAACATCCAACATGAAGTTCGCGTTTTGGAACCTGATTCATTGGAGAAGGAATTCAGGTTGGCAAGAAAAATTGAATGTAAAATTATGGCGACAAGGAAGACTACCACTCACTTCTATAAAGATGGAAGTGTTGCTACTCCTAGATTTCCACAACCTACAAGGTTGACACCACAACAATTGGAAGAAAAAAGAGCAAAAGGGCTTTGCTACAGTTGTGATAGCAAATACACTAAAGGTCATAAGTGTGCTGAGAAGAAATTATTTTACATAGATTGTGAAGAGGAAGAAGAAAAAGAACAAGAAGAGGATATACACCAGGAACCAACCCTAGAAGAGGAAGAAATGAATCCGACCATATCGTGTAATGCACTGGCAGGAATTACCACTCCTCAAACTCTCAAGATAGAAGGACAAATCAAGAAGAAAAAGGTAATAGTGTTGATTGATTCAAGTAGCACCCATAATTTTATTCATTGTAAGGTAGCCAAGAAATTAAATTGTTTCCTATACCCAGCACCAGAATGTCAAGTGATGGTTGCAAATGGAGGAACTATAAATTGCTCTAGAAAATGCCATAATATCAAGCTAACAATGGGGGAATATGTATTGACTAGTCCAATGCTTTCCATTCCTATGGGAGGTGCTGATGTTGTACTAGGAGTACAATGGTTACAATCTTTGGGGATGGTAGCTTTTAATTTTCAAGAACTTTTCTTGAATTTTTTTCAAAAGGAAAGGAAGTCAAATTATGGGGTATTGCGGGGAAGCTAAGAAAGATAATAAGCTCTAATGTCATGACAAAGCTTCTAAAGAAAGAACAACGATTATCCTCACTAGAAGTTCCAACATCAAAATCATCTATTTCTGCAGATCTCCAAAAATTCTTGGACAATCATTCCAATGTTTTTGAAACTCCAAAGGGAATCCCACCTATTCGTGATCATGATCATGCTATTCATTTGATTCCAGGAAATGTTCCTCCAAACATCAAGCCTTATAGATATCCTTATGTCCAAGTACAGTTTGAATGAGGTTGGAAATGATGAAAGTATTGTCCTTGAAAATGATGGTTTTTCTTTCAGTCTCATAACTGATTGTGAAACTGAAGTTGGCACCCAAGAAGAAGCAATTGAAAACATTAAGGAAAAGTATAAGTCCCAAGAACCTGCAACATTGAATACAAATAATGTTATCTTGCAATCAAGATCAAGAAAGAGGATATTAAGAGTTCAAGTGTTCCACCTTTGGGGTAGAAAACGTAAAAAAAGAGGATAAGCTCCACCACTATCTTATGGTAATAAAAGTGAAGATGAAACTTCATCGGAAAATGAACAAGCATGGACTCTTTAGCAAGAAGACAAAAATGAAAGCTCGGTTATCAATTTTTTTATGTACCATTGTAATCCTAGTTGATACTGAGACCAACAAGCATATGATATTCTTCCAAGCCCCTTGGAAGAAATAAATTTGAATTATTTAGGGCAATGTTAGGAGTCCTGTGAACCCTTTCTCCATTAAGGGGGAACAGTTGGAATCAATGGAGGATGTATTATTGGAGAGAGTTTGTTTCATTAGTTGTGTGTGTATCCTAGTTTAGGAATCAATTCCTACTTTCTAGGAGTTAGTTCTAACTCTCCTATGCATGTGTAAACCTATATATTCTTGATGAATAATGATCAATGTAGAGTGTTCTCTCTGAGGTAGTCTCCAGCTGGAGGCCTGCTAAGTTTTTGAATATATTAGGTTTCTTCGAATTTTATCAGATATCAGACAATTTTTCTAAAATTAGGTATGCTTTGAAAATCCCTATGAAATTGGTGGGAAAGGATCCAAATGGCATGAATCTAATTTTTTTAATTTATCAAAATTCAATGCAACATAACAAACTCCGTGATACGCTATAGTAGTTGATAAGCATTCATACGAAGCATATGCTGAGCATATTCCCTTGAGAATCAATCTACGTCATCAATTAAAAAAATAAAAAATAAATAATAGATCCTCATCCTCCTTAAGTTGAAATAAGAAGCATTCAACAAAAATTTTGGCTCGGTCAAAGTAAAAAAGATAATAATAAATTAAAATATTAATTATGATTATTACAATTTTTTGACTCAGTGAAATTATATAAAAATAAAAAACAAAAAACAAAATTAAAATAAAATAAAATAAAATGTAATAATTACAATTATTAATTATTAATATTTAAACTAGCATAGATCCATTAACTCCAGATCTATCAAACTCGAGTGGGATAAATCTCTGAGGTGCAAACCTTTCCTCAAGTTTTGCAATAAAAAAAGAGGTTTTCACCTAGAGAGATTTGATCCCTCTAGGCCCTTGATAGAATCGGAGTTAATATGGATCTATGGTGGTAATATTCCATCTAGAAAACAACATTTTTCAAATGTAGAATATGAGGAGCAAGATGAGAATTTAGAAATAGATAAACCTCAAGATTGTAAAGTTAATCCAATATACATGAGAGGACTTGTTTTTTTTTATAGGAATTCCATTGGCGGTGCAAAGAACCATGAATGGAATTGCACTGATGATGTGATTCTTATTATTTGATTAACATCATTATTCCTCTAATTTGGAGTAGTTGGAAATTTTTAATAGTTTCAAGATTATTATACCCACTTTGAGTTTATGTTTCACATAAAATTAGATTTTATATTTTATATTTTTCATTATCAATAATTAATAATTTAAATAGAAGTGGTGTGCAAAGATGAATATATCTTGAGCTTGAATAACATGGTTTTCAAAATCAACACATGCAGGAAATTAGTGGCGAACATGGATATGCAATAGAGTATAATATGAAACCCTCACAAACAAAACCCCTATACTTATAGTGCTCTTTGAGGAGGAATTTTCTTCCAAATATGTAAAATGAATATATTCTAATTTAATGAATATATTTTCCTATTATTATACATGGTTTTATACTTTATCAAAAAATAATAAAATTTTAATGTTTTAGTAAAAGATTCACCGAGACTTTACAAGGTGTTATAATTTAATGAAAGATTCACCAAGATTTTACATCATTTTATAACTTAGTGAAATATTAGTTCAAAAATTGTATATACATGTTATAGTATTAGTAAAATAACATTAAAAAATTTATATGTATTATAGGGATTCACCCATTTACTTTATATATAAACTTGTGGTGGCACAAGGTGGGGTTCTTAAATTTTTTCTTACTTCCCATCCTTGATTACATTATAATGGTTGGATTTATGCATGAATAATACATCCCTCATATACATGTAGGGGCTTATAAACACTACTCCACATGCATCAAAGGTTATTATGCTTGATTCCACTTCATCAATAAATCTAGCACTTACAACAAAGTTAATCTTACATTGTTTCATTGACTTGATCTCTACATCCTTGTTTACCCATCCCAATCAATATGGGCTTGGATGATCGTGAGCATCCAACCCAAGATTCCAACTGTATCCACTACTATAATATTTTATAATGAACTATAGTCAAACAAAGAATCTATCATGGTCATCTTGACTTGGATCTTGATGTGGAAGAGTTTGGTCATCTCCTCTTCTTAGTGATGAAGGATACTCAATTCACCTCCTTTTACACTAATGTGCAAAAAATCTTCTCATCCACATTGAATTTATTTTCAACTTGATTTCTCAAATATGTGGCTAGAAGATTTTTTTTCCTTTATATCTTTATTAGGTTCATCTATGAATGTCATTTCCATCATTTTCATCGATGTGGCCATTAAGATTGCAATAGTTACAATTATTTCTAGGATCTTTGCATTGATGTGTAATGGTTATTGTTTTCTTATCCCCCCCACCCCTTTCCACTTCTTCTTCCCCTTCTTGGAAGCTTCCTAATGCTCTTTATATTTGGAATCACTTGGATTCCCTTTCTTGTGGCCTATGTTTTCAATACAGTATTCCTCTACACATTCTTTATCCATTTTCCTTGGCTTGAAAAGCATCTCCTTCTTTTGTAGATGACTATGTAAGCCCCCTAATTGCTCAAGGAGTACATCTGGGTTCTTGGGAGAAATGTCTGGCATGATGAACATCTTTTTGAACTTAGTGGTGTACTCCTATACACTTTTCCCTTGCCTCTACCTAAAGTAGTGCTACTAGATCCTTCGATCCTTTACATACCCAACAGAGCAAAATTGGGACTTAATGAGGGTTTTGAAGTCCCTCCACCTAGTTACTACTGGATCAACCTCTAGCTTAAGTGTTTTTGTATGTCTTTCTCATGAGGTTAAGCATGGACCTCTAACTTCAATATGAAAAATGGCATCTTTTGTTCTTCATCTATATGGTGAATGATGAAATAAACTTCTAGTTGTTGAAACCAATGATTCAATTTTAATGCATAAATCTCACCTTGGTATGGCTTTATGTCCATTTTCAATTCCATATTGAATAGGGACCATGAAGTGTTAATGGAACTAGAACTCAAATTCTCTTTCTTAGATTCTTTCCTTGAATCCTTTTCTAGCTCTTCATTATCTCCCAATTTCTCCTGTAATCTAATGTCTTTAAAACCCTTAACCTCTCTGAATGGTTCAATCTTGCTAGCTACAACCACTATGAGGAGGTTCATATCACAATTGATGTTGAGAAACCTGTGCTCCTAACCTTGAAAATCTCTATTCCACCATATCTTGAGGGTTATTATGAATAGACTTATTAACCAGGGCTAGGGTTTTGTGACTTTCTACTTAGACTAGTTCTTGGACCCTTGAAACTTTCCACAAATACTTAAAAGAAACTTGGCTATAATACCAATATGATTTTTAAATTATCATGGATATTTCACTAGAACAGTTTGAGATAGTATATCTAAGAAAGTAATGAAATATTTACTATGATGGTTAATTTCTTTTATATGTTATATTCTTTAATTACTAGATTTATGCTTAAATGCATGAAATAAATGAAATGAAAAAAAATAGTAAACAAAAGATACACATATCACCATCCACAAATAATCACAATATTTACCCTGGGAAACCTGTCAGAGAGAGAACCTAGCTAGAATGTGAAGCAACTTTGCTTTCTTTTCCCTAGTGAAAAAATATGAAAATACAAAGAAATATGTAATCTGCATGGATTTACATGAGATTTGTGGCATGTAAGGCTACTATAGAAGCTTGTTCCTATAATTTTTACTCTAAATTCCCATTCAAATTTTCTCTGGTCAACTATAAAACAAATATAATGACATAGAATGGAACCCACACTCCTTTTAGTGGCATATCATTTAACATATTCCAATATCCATCTAAGTGTAGGGTTTTGGCTTTCTCAACCCTTAACTAGAATTATCACTTTAGACCTTCTAGATTCTTATTAAAATTCCACACATGTTTAGCCCATATACATGAGTAATGGGGGTTGATGTGGCATCCTCTTGTACCATGGTGATCAACATAGTAGGTTAACTTGTGAGAGTCATAAATTTTTCATATGAGTTCTGATTGACATGATGTTTGCACCTTAACTAGAATTATCACTTTGGAACTTCTAGATTATTATTAAAATTCCACACATGTCTAACCCATATACATGAGTAATGGGGGCTCATGTAGCATCCTCTTGTACCATGGTGATCGACATAGTAGGTTAAATTGTGGGAGTCATAAATTTTTCATATGATTTTTGATTGACATGATGTTTGCACCGTTGGAAATATATATGAATGTAGATCAGCATCGAGGGTCCAAGCTAAATATAGGAAATTTCGAACCCCCAAAAATTCCATTTTCTGCCTCAAAATAGCTTTAGAATTTTTCAAACCCTACTTTTCCTAGGACCTGTTGTTAATATGACTTTGTAAGTGATCCCTTTAATTTGTTCCTCTTTGAATGCATTGATATAGATAAAAAATAATATAACGATATAATATAGATCACTATATTCTTGAGAATGACCATTATATGTCCATGTTGGATCCATCTCATATTACTCACCCCCTGAGCCCTAGACCTTTACATTTAAAATTTTCATTGGAAATTTCAATAAGAAGACCTTGCAATTGCATTTGGTTTCCATAGAATCATAGTAATTTTTATTTCTTATGAAAGTTGTGTTCTCCTCATATTTAATCTTAGAAGTACAACCATTTAAATAATCTGATTAATAATCCAAAATGGACCTCCACCATGCACTCATACTATTGGAATATTTGTCTTCATAAGTTGCTACAAGAATAACTCCCAACTTCCTCTATTAAAATAATGAAGGCTAATTTTCCCATTAGAAAGCTACATGCTTCATTATTCATGGGATCTGAAACATGAACTCCATTGAAGTCCTACAAGTTCATCCATGCTCCATGGAATTTTTTTTCATGGACCTTCTCAAATGGAATCTAACTTGCACTCTCATGGGATTTTATACATAACTCTCTTTAGTAAGCCACATGAATTTGCACAATTAATAAGATTACAACACTAAGATTTGAGAATCATACAAGATTTAATTTATAAGAAACTACAAGGAATGTTGAAACTTGTGAACCTTATGCTTGAATTCGTCACTATACTCTTCCAACATGATAGTATTGGAAACAATTTCACTAGGGAATTTTGTCAACAGTAATAACGTAATAGTGAAATTCCATTAACACTTCACATATTCTAACACCTTAGCATTGTAAGCTAAGCTCTAATGCCATTATAAAGCACATGTGGACCCACCTTCTTGGGTTGTTGGGGCACTCTTTTAAAATTTCATCTTCATTCCCAATTGGGATTTCTTATTGTCGACTCAAACTCGACTTCAAAAATGCCATGATTTATTTTATGTACACATTGATTTACAAACTCAACATTGCAGCGGAATATAAAACATCCACGTATAACAATTTCCCGAGATTGTACGACAAATATTTTACATGCATGGGTTACAAAATGATCATCTCATCTAGTTACACAACTAAACATGCTAGAACATAAATCTCATATTATTGGTTGATTATGTGAAGAACATAATGTAATACATATAAAAGCATCATATAGAGAGGTAATAAAGCTTGACTTCAAAAATCCCAAGATTTATCTTATATACAAACTCAACATTGTAGTGGAATATTAAACATCCATGTATAACAATTTCCCAAGATTGTACAACAAATATTTAGCTACATGCATGTGTTACAAAATGATCATCTAATATAGTTACAAAACTAATAATGTCAACACTTAAATCTCATAGTATTGGTTGATTATGTGAATAAAATAACATAATACATATAAAAGCATCCTATAGGGAGGTAATTAAAATTATTTTCTCATTCGAGCATCATCACCAAAGCTCATAATTCCAATTCCATACATTTTGAATGGTTCTGTCTTATTTTACACAATGGAGGTTGAATCATTCATTTTATAGCATGAATTGATGGTTACATTAGCCTTAGAATATACGCACAATTATTTCCAAGACATGGTTGCATTTAGGGAATAACTCAATAGGAGTCATTTTCCTTCTAGCATTAGGCACAATTTCATGTAGGTTCCACCCCTAAACTAGTCAATAAAGAAACCAGACCAAAATTATCAATTAGAGCTATCTTGACCACTATAGAAGTCTTTTCCTTATATCACAACCTTACGATATCAACCCTTTCTCTATAGAAAAATCCCTCAAAAGTCTAATATAGCCATCTATTCTTATTTAAGAAAAGTTATGGCTACAAAATTTTCTATGAGAGTGTTAACAATGATAAGGTAGCAAGGATAGTAGTATCCCAACTCCATGTTTCTCATAACATCGTGATTTATCCCATGCACTTCCCTTCAACAACATACTAGCTCTTGGAACTAACAACTAACTTGCTAATTAACAAATAACAATATCAAGTTATTCTTTGGGTCACTCCAGCCTCATGCTCATAGGATTTCCTTCAATTGTAGGAATAACAATAATGAATTACCACACAATATCTCTCACAATTAATAGAGGTGTAATTTTGAATGATTTTTGGTTGAAGAAAGAATGAAGGAATGAAATAATAAAATGAATCTCCCAAAATAACTTGCACAATATATATTCTCCATTGCATTGAGAGTTTGTTTCTTGGGGAATAAGTTTGGAAACATAATCATAGGGGCACTTAATTCAAATTGTTGGGAAAGCATAGGAAAACCTACACTTTGCAACAACAATATAATATATCTAAAGGCCCACCTTAATTCCCCTCTTATTTCATCATTTCCCCATGGTTCTTTTACTAAGATGTAGTTGACTATGTCTTCCCCATGGTTCTCTTACTAAGATGTAGTTGACCCTTCTTATCCTTCTCCTTCTCCTTCTTCTTCTTCTCCTCATTCTTCTTCTTCTTCGAAAAGGGGAAGAAAAAAAAAAAAAAAAAACCACCTAAATACCTAATATCTTTCTATATTTCAAAAGTTTTTCTTGCTCAAACGATACTTCATACATGCAATAATGAAGATTAATATTTGCAATTGGTTGTACTTTAATTTTAGAAACATCATTTGAGTTGAAGGTGATATATTATAGCTTTATACTCCACACTAACAAAAGTTATTTAGCATGTTGCAACTGAAGTATATCAAGAGACAACTTGAATGCTAACAATAAATCATTTTTTATTTTTTTTTACTAATGGTTTCAAATTTTTCACGTAGTGAAATCTTTAGTATTAGAATTATTTTTATTATCTAATATGTTTTTTAATTTTATAATTAAAAAAAAAATATTAATAATTAAAATACATGAGAAATAGTCATGAAAAATGTAGAAAATTATTTATATAAAAATTTATTAAAATAAAATAAAAAATAAAAATATATTTAATATAAAAAACTATCTGTAATTGTTAAGTATTATGAAAAGGTTTGATAATTAATACTTAAAATCTTTCATTTATAATCATTTATGTTGAAATATAGTGAAACGAGAAATACAAATTTTGCTCAATTTAGTATTTTTTAAGCTATTATAAAGCTTAAGACTCATTCAAAGACATAAAAACACTAAAGGGCATAGTACCATCATGATGGGCACTAAGATCACCGCAGAAATTTTCATTGACATTATATAATTTAAAATTTCCATCCAAAAAAGAATGTTTTAGGTGTCATTTACTCTACATAAAGGGATTTTCATAATTATCACTGAAAATTTTATGTTATAATCCTACAAAACATGTTTTCAAAACAGTCACCAATCAAATATATTTTAAGATATTTTGAAATTTTGGATTACTTTAAAGGTGGGAAAAATCTCAAAGCATTCAACAATCAGGTATATTTTAAGATATCTTGAAACTTTGGATTAATTTAAAGATGAGAAAAATCTTCAAGGGCGTAGTGTCATTACAAAGGAAATTATGATCATGAAGTTATTGTGATCATCATAGAACTGTGGTTATGATGATGGAACTATAATCATGGTAGATGTTTTCACCATATTCAAGTCTAAATTTCACTAGAATGAAGGTGTTTTGAGAATCTTTACCAATTATCTATATCTATATCCAAAGAAACAAAATTATCTATACCCAAATCCAATGAAACAAGAAAAATAAAGGGTGTTTTGAGAATTTTTATCAATTATCTATACCCAAATCCAAAGAAACGAGAAGAGGGTTGTGATCATTATCATGGTACTATGATCAAGGCTATTAAATTTATTAGAAGAGAGCCATTTGTTACTGAAAGTGGAGTTTTGAGTGCCCTTCATTCTTTACTTTTAGAACTGTTGTCGTTGTGAGTGTTATGAAGAGAGTTTGATTCCTAATATTCAAGTTCCTCCTTTTCTGGCTTATGTTGATGCAGAGACATGAAAATCACTTGGATGCATTGTTCGACAATGAGAGGAATTGTGATTACAATGTTCTAAACCTAAACGAAATAAAATAAAACAAAAAATCACCAAAATTATGGTACATTTTTCATTCCAATTTTGACGTTTTTTTGTCGATACATGGAGGGAATTTCATAATTCTCAGTCAAAATAATCCACTTAAAGTCCTACAAAACAAAACAAGACATTCTCATATTATTAATCGATTCAATGTCTTTTAAGATTTTAAGGTATTGAGTTGATTCAGAGACGAAAAAGTTCCAAGTGAGCATAGTTCTACGATGAAAGGAATTATGATTATGGTGAACTATGATCATGGTAGAACTGCGACTATGACATATTTCACTTGGCTTATTTTGCACAACTGTTTTTGAACCTGGGACACCCTTATGAAGAGAGGCTTTGTGGAACCTCGTAGATGCCCTCACTGCAATTCTGCCTTGGAAGACTATTTACATCTCCTCATTCACTGTCCTTTTGCTCAGGACATCTGGAAGGAGGTGTCCTCTCTCTTGGGGACTCAGTTCATTGGTGACAGGTCCTCCATTATGGATTGGATTTGTTATTGGGGTTATCAATCAAAAGAGCTTCAGGTTGTTCCTTTATAGGTCTTTTGGGGAATTTGGCGCTCACGGAACGAGTATATCTTTGAAGAGACTACTCCCAATGTCAATTTAACAATGCTTCGCATAGTTGCTCACTTTGAAGAGATTGGCCCGCGGCGTCCCAAAGAAACTACCACGTCTATGGAGGCTTGTTAACTTGTCCAATATTTTCCCTATTTTCTTTTTCGATGGGGCTTCCGCAGGTAGGCGATGTGGATATGGTGTCTCCCTTCATATCAACTCAGATATGTTTTATCAATTCAGGTGGTTTCTGGGACAACTGCAGGGCATAAATGCTGGCCTTATGGGATGCCTGACAGGTGGCTTTGTGGCTCAATGTTGACAGAATTCTGGTTGTTGGCGACTCCTTTTCTACGATCAGGTGCATTCAGGACCCTCTCTCTTCAATGGATGCAGCGGATTTTGGGCATTAAGCCCTTCTTCTCAGAGATCTCCTTCCAACATGTCTATAGGGAACAAAATTCAGAAACAGATCCGTGGCCTGTCCCTTCTGCCTGGGAAAATGCATAATGAGCTGTTTTCTGAGGGGATTCCCCTTTCTCCATGGCCTGTCCCTTCCGCCTGGGAAAATGCATTATGAGCTGTTTTCTGAGGGGATTCCCCTTTCTCCATGGCCTGTCCCTTCCGCCTGGGAAAATGCATTATGAGCTGTTTTCTGAGGGGATTCCCCTTTCTCCATGGCCTGTCCCTTCCGCCTGGGAAAATGCATTATGAGCTGTTTTCTGAGGGGATTCCCCTTTCTCCATGGCCTGTCCCTTCCGCCTGGGAAAATGCATTATGAGCTGTTTTCTGAGGGGATTCCCCTTTCTCCATGGCCTGTCCCTTCCGCCTGGGAAAATGCATTATGAGCTGTTTTCTGAGGGGATTCCCTTTTCTCCAGGCTCTTTTGATAGGCTTTGTTAGGCTGTAGTCTTTTCAGGCAACGTTTTGGCCTAGAATCCGGCAAAGTTTTTTAAAAAATCCAGTAAAGATTTTATCAGAATACAGTTGTTAAACTTTAGTATTTTGAATGCCCTAAGGGTTTTTGGTAGTGCTGAATCCATTTCCACTATCAAAACTGGATTCCAAACACTCCAACTACCTGATTTCTTGAATTTTTTTTGCCCAGATTCCGGCAAAAAAACTGCCGTCTGGACTATTTCGTTGCCTGGGTAACTCCCTTTGTTAGTGTCTTCCGATCTCCTTTGGTTTACTTTTGGTTTTCAGGACCCCGACACTCTTTCATGGTTCCCCGTCTTCGTACATAATCATTTTGAGTCGGTAACATCATGTATCTTTTGCTTAGATTTTGTTCTTTTGTCTCCCTGTTCTTCTATGCTCTGTATCCAAATGAAGGCTACAGGGTGGCAATTTCGGCATTTCAATGGCGGTATAGGCTTTCTCATATTACGGCTATCATTACTGTTTTTTTGATCGAGATCTTTGACAATGTAAAACATTTCCTACATAATTGAAATGTTCCATTTTTCTCTCCCCGAAGAAATAAATAAACCAAAAAAAAAAAAAATCTCATATTGGAATTGGGCAAAAATTTATGAGAAGACCGGTGTTTTGATTCTCTTTTTTTTATTATATGCCATCGTGAAAGAGTGATAATTAGGATTCAAAACACCTCATTCCAGAGAAGTTTATTCTGTCCGACTAAGAAGTCTCAAAACATCTCACAGACGGTTATCTATCCTTAATGCGTACCACTCTACTTAATAAGGAACATCTTTCTAGAAAATTACTTTCTGAGCTATTCTATGGGACTGTTCTAAGGGCCAGAAGGCCTAAGCGTCTCTACTGTGAATTGATTTGATTGGCACTGGTGTGAGCTTTGATTTGGACTTATACCACCAGTTTGTACCGTGATGATATTTTCATTTCTAAAACAAACAGATATGTTATTTTCATTTCTAAAACAAAAAGATGCAGAAATATCTGCAACTTCATAAAAATCCAATTATCCATTATTCCATGAACTGATAACGCCGAATAAGGCATGGAAAAAGTAAATAGACCGCGCACACAAAATTTGTTTGGAAAGGAAAAAGCAAAATTGGAAAACTTGACTAATACCATGGATGCAAAACAGAATTGAAGCGAGAGAGAGAGGGAGAAGAGCGTACCATGAATAAATAGGCCAACAAAATCCAGCCCACATTTTGCTGAAGGAAGATAAATTGCAACACGAAGCCAATAACAGAGAGTTGAAGAAAGGCCCTTGCTATGGAATATGGCATTTCCCTTTCCAGTTCAAGTTTCTGGTGATATGAGAGGAAGACCGCAACTGCTGGCACTGCTAAAGCAGCCACTGGCTTCACCATTCCTTTCAGGAAATCGACCAAATCTGAGTCCATTGTGGGTAGAAGCGTTGGGTCCCGTCAAGAGAGGAGGGAGGAGGATAAAGTGGCCCAAATGGGTGAAAGGGTGGAGTAATAAGATATGCATGGCAAGTTTTGAATGGTAGATACTAAACATGGTGAATAGTTTTTGAATGGTGGATAGTAGTAAGTACATACCTAGTTTACATTAGGAGTTGGTCGAGTTGTCTCTCGTTAGACTAAATGGAATCGCCGTCCGGCTGATGGGACAACGAGTGCGACGACCCCGCGACAACTCGGTACTCCGGTGGACCCAGTTCAGATCACTGATTCCACGTGTGTTCCAACCAACCTTCTTAATATAGTAATAGGATTTGTTCGAACACCTCCCCACCTGCCCTAAAAAGTTCCACTTGCTCTGCAACAAACTTTCCAAACCTAATAGAATTCGTTGAAGAAACCTCTTCCTAACTATGAATGTTCCACACGCCTTTTATTTCGAGTCTATCTCAGAGGAGGATCACCTACTCCACTTTGAAATTATATTCACGACAAAGACCGACCAAACTACCAGTGGACTCTATATATACAGAGGTGTTACATGATGTTACTGGTAGTATCTGAACATTTCCGTACCATTTAAATCTGTTTAGTTTTATATTAACGATTTTGAAATCGTGAAATATCAATGCGAAAAACAATACCATTGTCAAGGAAGGAAGGAAGGCGTAGTTGAATATCGATGCGAAAAACAATACCATTGTCAAGGAAGGAAGGAAGGCGTAGTTGAATATCGATGCGAAAAACAAGAACCATCGTCTAGTTGTCTAGTTGAATTGAATATCGATGTGAAAATTTTGAAGACGGTACACCTCAGTTGCGTCAAATTCTAGTTACCTCCAATGATTCGTCACCGGTTGACAGTCAATCAGGTACGCAAAAAAGTGGAGTGGCATATGGGAATTATTTGGGTTACTGTTGGCAAATAAGAAGGTGGGATAAGAATCAACAAGGCAAATAAGGTGGTGGGATAAGAATCAACAAATGACAAATATGAAGAGAAAAAGTGAGATAAGAATCAATAAATGACAAATATAAAGAGAGAAAATGGAAAGAAGGGAAACCATTTGCATTCAAGAAGCATACAAAATGGATTCATGAACTTCCTCATAGATTGGATCAAATAAAAAAATCATGGAACTCCTTGCCAATAATGAAAAAAACAAAAAACTTGAGAAAGAGATGCTCATTTGAATATAACACTAGGCTCACAAGCATCTCTTGCCAAATTCAGCTACTCTATGTGAAATTCCATTGAAATTAAGGTATCCTTTTTCATTGTGTAAAGACAATTTATCGAGCAATGCTCAAGTCATTTCATAAGTTAAAATAAAATAAGAAGCTCATAAAAGTAATACTCCTTTGCAACCAATTTTTCTTTAAGACTAGGTGAGAATTTGAGAGATCTAAACCCCCTCAAATTTGTATTAAGTTATATAAGTATGACTGCAACCCATAATTGTTATTAATAAACCTATAACAAACACTCAACACAAAAACAACTAATAATCAACCACATTATTTTATGGTTGTTATAATATGCTTATTATTTAGATCACAACTTTTCTTTCACTTTTATTAAAAATACTTTAACAACATTATCTTATTCATAATAACAATGATGAGAAGAGTGATCGTTAATTCTCATTTTTTAATATTTTTTCATTTTTTTCATCATAATTTTAAAGAAAAACATTAATATTACATCAACTTGGTTTTAAAATGTTTCCCTAAATTTAGTTATTATCTATAAAATTGTATCTTGCTTAATTTCTCTATTAATCTTCATGTTTTTAATTATAAGCTGGTAATGGGTAATGGGATTGCTTTGATACAAGTTACTGAAGTTGCACCATCTTTCTCAATGGTGGAGATATGGAAATCAGCAAGGATACAGTTGATTATATAAAGGTAAGCATCAAGCTCTACTTTAGCCAATATTTATTCCTTATTTTCCATAAACTCTCTTCTCTCTTTTCATGCAGTTTTACAAAAGCTTTTCAACAGTTTTCATGGATGTTTCTGACAGCCCAGAGGTCAACAATGTTGATACATATTGCTGCTTCAAGTTCCCATTTAAACTCTTCATTATGTTAATGATAAACAAGTTTGTAGCAAAAAGAAATGTGAGAGAATCCCTATTTCTCTTATGTTGTCATTGCTACATGCTCTAAAAATTGCATTGCTACAATGCCAAGAATATTACATAGTGGGTCCACTCTATACAAAAAAAATTCCAATAAGTTACTTATCTATGTACGGGAGCTTATGTACTAATCAAATTAAAGGAAGTGCAAGTGGTAGTTAGTAACGAAAGTGTTTGAATTTCATAATGTACAACTAGACTATCTAAGATCTGAAGAAGACAACCATTTAAAGGTATGAATAAGCTTCTTTTCATTTTTTTTCTTTATGGTTTATCAATTCTATCCATGTATGTGACTTTTTTAATCTTAGATGTCATCATCTCAAATCCCCACTTTCAAGGTTAATTGTGGCATTGACATTATTTTGTCCATTTAATTATTGTAGTTATCAAGAATTTTGCAACAAATAGGTTAAAGGATTGTAATTCTCATGTATCAAATAACTTTCCACAACATCCATGTACCAAATGTTAATTTCTCTATTTGTGGGAATTCTCATCAACATAGTTACTAGTGGCAAATACCTTATGATCATCATTTTTCCTCTGTGGAATTCTCATCAACATAGTTACCAGTAGAAAATACCTTATGATCATCATTTTTCCTCTGTGGATACAAGATATTACAGTTGAATACTTTTCAAAATATAAGAGAATTAACATATGATGTAATATATGTATATAAAGCTAGATATATATGAAGTTAAAAGAAGTAGTCTCAACCATAACATGCCATTGAAATTGTGTTTTGCACACATAAATATAGCTTACTCCTTCAAAGAAAATATAGCGTACTCCTTCTCAAATGGTTTCTGTTAACACTTACTGCTCCCAGATGTCGATTGCAACATTACTATAGCACTTCGCCACGTCATCCCTATCGCAAATCGCATTCTGCAGTTTTTATCCCCATCACAAATCGCATTTTCTATTGGTTTCCGTTAACACTTACCGCTCCAAATGTCGATTGCGGTAATTCTCTATACTCTGCCACATTGCAAATCGCAAATCGCATGTTTCATGTGGTTCCCGTTAATACTTATTGCTTCGGACGCCGATTGTGATATTGTCATCGCACTCCGCCACCGTTCCTATCGCCACATCACCCATCGTATTTCCCATTTCGTAGTTTTTATCCCGTTGCATTTTTCATTTCGCAGTTTTTATCTTATCGCATATCGCATATCATGCCCGCTCCCGAACAACACTTACGCTATCCCTACGGCTTTGCAATATTGCAATTGTGATATCGCATATCCCATATTGCATTGTTGTCACTCCATCGCAGTTCCACAATCACACTTTTCATTTGCGATATTATGTGTTTTAATAAAGTCTAATCCCTCTTTTCACTTCTCTAAGCCTTGTCCCATGTGTTCAAGCCCTCCATCAGCATCTTTAGCCCTTTTTCCTCCAAAATACAAGCAACACTTTTTCAAGTTTAGTTAGATCATGAATAGTTGCATGGTTAAAAGCATGGTAGCATAGTAGATAGATCATAAGATCAGTAGAGCGCATTTAGTCATTTGGCCAAGTTAAGTGTGGTTTAGAATTAGTTTCCTTTCTGCCATTTATTTTCAGCAAGTTAAATTTGTTTCCTTTCCTGTCATTTATTTTCAGCAATTTAGTTTAGTTTCCTTTCTGTTATTTCCTCTCTGCAATTTATTTTAGTTCCATTGAAGTGTGACAGACTTCACTCAGAACCCCTAGAAGTAGCACCCTTTTGTAGAGAGGAAGAGGATGAAATGAGTAGAATGCATCTGCTTTGTATATAGCATTGTCACCTTGAAGTTTGTATGAACCCCGGGTTGATAAAGTAAAGTAGGGCAGCCCCTGGGAGTTGCAGCACTCTTGGTGCAATACCAGGGCTCACTAGTTGGTTCCCAACTAACCATTGTGCTCTACTCAAAGCCCATGCTTTGATTCATTATCATTTTGCTAAGGCTCATCATGACCATATTGTATATACATGTTATTATTGTATATACATGTTATGGCCTCCCATCAAATATTTTCAACCTATCATGATCCAACCAAAACAATGATTATGGCATGAATATAATCTTGTTGTGTACTTGTCAGGAGACCTATCATAACCTATTATAAGCCCTATATAACCTACTATAAATTCATCACCACTTATGACCAATCCACCTGTTGTAACTTGTACATGTTATAATCCTATCACCTACCTATGACAACTTGCAATATACTTGTCACTTACCTATGACCAGTTCACCTGTTATAACATGTAATGATTTTGACGCCTACATATGACCACTCTAGTACAACCTGTTATTCCCTAAAGGAAATATGTTATACCACATGTATCTTGGTTATGCCACTTGTATCCTTGTAACTAACCTTGTATATGAACTTGTTACAAAGTTTTCATAACTTGTTGCAACCCTATGACACCTTGTACATGAACTTGTTTTGCTAACTTGTCGCAACCACCTTGTGTTGCTTGCTCAAAGCCTACCCTCTGCTATTACAAAGAAACAATAATTTTCCTGTCCCTTTATATTCCATCTTAGGGCACTAAGCAACATTCATAATTCTATACTTATCCAAGCTCAAAAAAATTGTTTTGAGAACTCCTTAAGACATCAAATATCATATTTATAACAATTGATTAGATAGTTGATAAAGCTTTAATCATGCTCCAATTTTAGTTTGTTAACCAAACCCTAATTCTCCCTTCAGGCACATCCTCCCACATATATTTCCAACTTACTAAATGTATGAATTCATAATGATGTTGAGTGAATAGCAGAAACAAGTGTTATTCTTCTTTATTCATCTCCTGTTGTAACAATAAAATTTCTCTCCTTGTTGTCATATAGTGGGAAGCAATTCATACTACATAAGTGACAACATTAAGCCTAATTCTTTTCTCAACATTACATCATAAAACTTTAGAGCCCTACTTCATTATGAAGTTTGGCACTCATGAGCCCTCAAATTTCTCGATTTCCCAATCATGAAGTCATAGGCCACGTCACTGAAGACATCAACCTAACGTCCTCAGGTGGGTCGACTACCATGTGGCTGATGTGGCACTCAACCTCACTAGCCACATCAACACTTACTGGCACACATACTGCCTACATGGCCCAGCCACCTCAGCACCCTAGTTCATGCCACACTTTTCCACCTCCACGTAGGTATCCTTGGTCACATTGGCTCCTGCTGATTTTTCATCCCCACATGAACTAGCCACCTTAGCCCCCACAAGAACCCTTGTTTGCACTAACTTGGCACTCTTGTGGAAAAAAAGTGGCAAGCCCCTGTGTCATCCATGAACTCTATATATATATATATATATATATATATATATATATATGGTTATCTAATGGCTAGTTAATCCAACGATAGATGGAAATAGCGTACCCACCCTCTTGTACATCAACAAGGGGAGAGGGGTGTGGGATTACTATCTTAGTTCCAACACAGGCCTCCATCCAAAAATATTCATTTAATGAGTTGATCTAACGGACCAAAAAAATGCAGGCCCCAAACTTGCATGGTTTTTAGGATGGAGTTGCACCTCAATGTGATCGGACAGCTCTAATGCATCTTGATTGATAGTCTCCATACTTATCGGGATCCTACTTTCCCAACCATTAACTAGCCTCCCAGGATATGATGGGATCTAATGACCCATGATCAACAACATAATCTGATGACATGCAGGGGGGCACCCCTGTGACATCACCCAAGAGGGGATACATTGTCAGGGTTCCACCCTCCCCCAACATGTTTCCATTTTCGTGTTCCACCCTCTGAAATTGTTCCACCTCGGTTCCTTAGTTCCTTCACTCCTTGGCGAAACAATAAAGGTCTCAACCCTAGGCTTCTAAGAGCTCATGCTACTTCCATGGCTTCCAAGCCATAAAATGACTTAGTTCCCAATCAGTTTCAAAACCCAGCACAGGACTCACCAACTAGTCACCTAAACCAAAACAACTCCCAGCGAGTTCCAGAACCTAAGCACAAGGCTCACCAACTAGTTGTTATAAAAAAATTTCACTAGAATTCTAGTCATTTCCAAAGTCCAAGCACAGGACTCACTAACTAAAAATCCCCAATTGGTTCCAAAACACAAGCATAGGGCTGACCAATTGATTCATAACCAAGAATAAATCACTGGATGAATGAATATGTTCCCTTGAATGACCTCTCAAGTAAACATGCACCTTTAAATATGCATGGCCTCTCTTTGCCATGTGGCACCCTATGTGGCCACATGGGCCCCAGGGTTTTGTTTCACCAACACCTATCACATCGCCCTATTTCCTTTTACCATCTTGGAGTTTCCCTGGCCCCCAAACTCTTTACCATGGAGTGGGCTCCGTAGACAGCTTATTTTATTATTAAAATATGTACAACTATTTACATTGTATTTACAATCCCAGCTGTCTGGCCACACAACAATAACGACATATATACCTAGGCACAGTGGCCCCAAAGTATCTCTACCATATCTACACATAATATAACTTGGCTCACTAGCCTAAATGTCATGATCCTCAAACCCATTACATAGGCACCCCGACCTTAGCATGTCATAACTTGGCCCATCATCCTAATCAGCAAGATACTTCCAAAGGCACCCCAACATCAATATCCATGTGCGCACATGTACAACACAAGGGGTTAGGTAGGAGTATTAAAATTTTGATATGTGCATAACACAATAAAAGAACAAGCAAGAAAGTATCCAAGTATGAGAGGATAATATTATAACTCTACACATGTATGTACACTCATTTTCATTGAGAAATACATATAGAATGTGTATAAAGTGTTTAACACAACTATAATATCATGTAGGAATTATATCAATGGATTCAATTTGATCATGTAATGTACTAAAACAAGATATTTAATCCTTCTACTATATTTACAGAGTATAAAACATGGTCGCTCAATCACATGCAAGTAAGAGAAAGGAAATTATCAATCACACAACACAAGATGTTCTTGGGGAAAGAACCTGCTCAAAACCCCTCTATCATATATTACACATAGACAAAGAATCATGAAACAATACAATTCTTTCTCACACCAAGAAAATCATGCACTATCTTGATTGTCTCACTTTGATCCTACTCAACATTGTCTAGCAATTATTAGGCAAAATTGACCAACACTTAGCTAATTCTTAGCCCCTCCTTAGCCCAGCCTTGCTCATGCAATCCCTAGAAAATTAATCCCTATTAAATAGGATAATTAGCCTTCCTTGCCTGTGCAATCCCTATGGAGCCTTCCTCTAACTTTATAACTGCACCTGGGAAGTTCGCCAAAAATACAACTGATAGTTTACTTGTCATTAACATTTGTCTCAACTGGGTCTCCTTCAGAATTGAAATGCATGCAACTATTAATAGTGAATCATTAGTTACTTGGTAGATCACTACTTGTGAATTAAATCTATTTTAATTCAATTGATCTTCCACTATCTCATCAATCAGTTAGAACTAGTTAAACTGATTTTAACTCAATTAATGTGAGTTAACTGATCCCACTCACACCACACTAGTGCTACAACTACAACATGACCCTACAAATAATAGAATCACTCTACATGCATATCCTTTGACCCTCAACTCGAAATTATTGAGCTAACTAAGTCTATCACAATTAGTTAACTATTACAAGTTGTTATGAGATAAGATTACAATTTACTTTTAATTTAATTAAGGATAATTAAATCAAAAGGCTCACATGGTAACCATTTTATCGGTGCCATTTTCTAGATTTTGTTTCTGGATGCCAATTTCATTGTTTCTTGTTGCAAATTTCAACAGAATGCAAAATTGTGGGAGAGTAATCAAGTTTCGACCATAACTCTAATAAAATACAATAACATGAGAAACTTATCACTTTATATTTTATAATAAGTCACCCAAAAAAGACGAGATAAAGTAAAAAATAGAAAAATACAAATATAATACATGTTCACACATCTTCATTGGACTAAACCTCATGAATTATTCCCTACCAATAGGAAACTATCCCCTACTTTTATTGTAGTTGGGGTACAACCCTTCCAATGGAGGATGAAATAATCCACAAGTCTAGTGTATTTGGGGTCTTTAGACAAATTCATGTCACAATGTGAGATAGCACCCGTTACTTTTCCCATTTATTATAAGCATTGTAAATTAATTTAAATAAAAATGTGTCAAGTGTAGGGACACAAATTCCAAAGTTAAGGAGGGGGGAAATTGTATAGGATATTGATTATTTGATAGCATCCATGGAGACTAACAAGTGTGCACAAGGGACAAGTTGTAAAAATATCAACTAAGGATGAGGATAAGAATATGCCTTTGAGTAACTCAAAACAGGACAACAATACCAATGGAAAGTTGGCTACGGAAAAAAGAACCAGTTTGTGACTAAGTGCACATAAGATTGTTGGCCACCTGTGGTAACAATAGAAAATTATAGGAGACAAAGGGGAACAACACATCAGTTGGAGCCCCGAGAGGACACAGATAAGAGAGGAGTGGCACAGAGGGTAGAGGTAGTGAGATCCTAGGAGAAATTGAGAAAAAACAACAATGGTAGAGGACATTGCATCGTAAACAAAAGAGGAGATCTTTCAAAGAAGCTTGGGGAAAGTTTGACAGAGGTCTAGATGGTGAAAAAACATCGTCGAGGGCCCTCAGAAATGTTGGGGAAAAATTTACCGAACATCACATGATTTGGAGCATCAAGAGGACGTTGATAACTTGGGAGGACATTCAAAATTCTGGCTGAGGAGAGCAACAGATCTCACCCAAGATCTGCGTAGACAATTCATGCATCCCTAACATGAGTAGAGAGTACGAGCTGGAGTGAAAAGCGATGAGGAATTATCATCTCGAGAATCGTTGGAGGGATCTATGCTATGAGAGTGCATTTCTAGAGATCCGTCTTGACCCAGTAGCTGAATGAAGTAGAAAAACACAAAGTAGAAGAATAAAGGAGTTGAGAACGATAGCTCAAAAGAAGCTAATAAATAAGTTTCCTTTTTACACCATTGATATCTTTGAAGGTCCCTATACACAATTTGAATTTCGGATCTCAGCTGGTGGGTGGAGGTAGTTGAACCTCTGGAACCCATGTTTCAACTGATCGATTTGTTTTACATCCTTTGAGAAAATCTCTCACTCATGCTCTGGAATATGGCTCGAGGATGATTGGACCATAGTTTTAAAACTTAGACTCAGACTCAGAACCATCCGAGGGTTAAATCTGACTTGGTATCGACTCGAACTAGTTGATTCCAATGACTCGGTCTTTAGAAAAAGTACATTAATTATTTAATTTTAATGAAAAGTCATATTTTTAAATATTTTCATTCATGTTTCCAAACTCAAAGAATTAGAATAATAGAGAGAATACAACACTTGATCAAATCATGCTCGTGAATATATCTATTATATCAAAATGGCACTGAATGCATTGTCCAATACATATAAAATATAGAGATCAAAACAAAAACACAGAACCAATGCCACCCCAAAAACCAACTCCCTGATATTGCTCCAAATATCGTCCAAGAAACTCTTAAATGTTGCCCCAAAAACCAACTCCAATTGCTCACATACTCCTCACAAATGCTCACATAAATGAAATGAGATAGTTGTGAGGAAATATGAAGGGGTTGGGTCACATTTATAGGCATGGGAGAAGGGTAGAGGGGCTAGGAAATATTTAAACAAACAAAAAAATTTGATTTCAAGTTCGCCCAACCCACCTTTTTTCTTGCCGCCGAGATCGACTAATTTAAGTTAGGCTCGGTCGGTGACCAATTCGAACAGTTGGGTAATGGACTGACCACCGAACCAGATAATTGACCTAGTCATTCCAGGTAGGGGTTAGGCTCGATCAACTAGGCTAATTCCAATTTAGACCGGCCTAGTTTAAAAACTATGGATTGGACTGCAAGAAATACCATAGTGTAGCCCAATCTAAAGTTGGGTGGAGAGTTAGAGTCTCAGTCTTAGGTGTCAGTCCATACTTCAATATAAGTATCTATCCCATTTAGCATATGCCATGAAATTTCATGTTATATATTCTATTTTTATGATTAGTGAATGCTTGAGCATTGTTTACTCATGTGTTGGATTGAATTTAAGTTGATGGTTCATAGATTGTTGATAAGAGTACGATGGGTTCCATCGTTCCATGTATAATGCTGACTCACTAACCTGCCTAGAAATTATGCAACACCCCATATGGAAGGTTATTAGTGTTATGCTTAGCTCACATAAAGTAGACTCATGGTAGTAGAATCATAATATATATATACATTGTGAATCTATGTTCTATACCAAGGTTGATCATGTACTCATAGGCTTAGAATTCCTAATATATATATATATAGTTTTGCATTGTATATATATTTACATAGATCCATATATCCCTACATAATAGTTACAACCTTGTGAGCTTAAACTTTGAAATATTCATATCCATTGATATGTGTGCAATTAAGGTGAACACAGATAAACTTGTACTCGTACTCCTTTTGATACCGGGGTAGTGACCATATCCCATAACTTGCAATGGCTACCATGTTGAACTAGTTATAGGAAAATATATGTTATTTCCAATTAGACCTAGGCATATCTGGCATGATGATGAGAGTCATGGGATATTATCCTTTGGCCGCTAAACTTGTATGGCAACAACTAGGTCTTTGCATCAGTAAGATAGAAAAACTAGTCATCTTCATTGTCTATTGTACCTGTGTCTTTTGGTGCTAATGGAATTTCACTCCCTTTACCACCAGGAACACAAAATATCTTGCCATATATTGAAATATTTTTGTAATATGTGAAAATTTGCAACCTCATCAAATGAAACCTACACAACTAGAATACACCAATGCTACCTCTAGTGAGATAAATCAGTTTCAAGTTCATTTTATTCCTCAGTGCTCAAGATCTTGGCCATTGATTAAACATAATCGAAGGGAATATCCTTCACTTTGACAAGTGAAACAACCAGTAAAATCAAGGCAGCAATATCAAGATGAGTCCACACGTGCTATATTATTAGATTGACTTGGTAAATTGATATCATGTTGCCTGCTCAGATTGTTGGGGCTACCTTTAGATTATTTCTTTTTTATCATACATAATTTAGACACATACCCAACCCATTTCCTTGTAAGAATTAATAAGCATAGGATGATAATATGGTGCATTTCCTGGATCATATTCCAGCTTAGCTATTTCCTCTGATTTTGGGAATATGGAAAGTTAAGTGCATTCTAGGGGAATTTGATTGTGTGTTTCTTTGTGTCAAGATAACTTCATATTTCCTTGTTGACATTATGACGTCAACGTAAGAGAATTCCTTATAATGAAATGGGTATTTATCCCGGGAGTTTATTCTTGTGCATTCTCACACTTTCAAAGCTTGCATACGTGCCATAAATCATAGACAAGTACCCACACTTGGAAGAAAACTAAAAGTTTTTATGTAGCAACGTAACCCAATTCCAATTCAAGAGGTACATAATTTAATCAAATATAGCACTCAAAGGGTTATGTTTCTACTAAGCTCCATTCTGTAGTAACAGAGATCTCAACGAGTTAAAACTCAATCCATGGGCCATTGAAGAGTTAGATCCAATATTCAGTATTGCAATGAGAATATATGAAATACACTAATCTTATCTATGCATTCATAACCAACATCTAACAAACACCTTTGACATCTAGCCTTTATTTTTTACTAGAGATGCATGAAGCATTATATAAACATAATGAAGACCTTTGGGAATTCCATTCAAATGTGGAATCCAAGTTAAGCATTGATATTAGTCCTTTCATGGACATTTCATGGATTGTTGTGGTAGTGACATAAAATGTAATAGATCAGTTATATCATATATGTCAAAGATAATCTAACTCGAAGTATGAAACTGCCATCTAAGCTATAAACCTGACTAAATGGTCCAAACCTGAAACTGTGACCCTTTCAAATTGCATGTGCTACTAATTAATCATAGTTAAAAGGTTTTAGATTCAATGACAGTAATATTATGGAGGAGTTGTTGGGTTTTGAAAGTCACCACAGAACAAAGGCCAGTGGGTTAATCTCCTGAAACGTGGTGTTAACATAGTCTTCCGAGAGGTACATTTTGCATCAGGAGAAACCCTAGACTGATCTCTTTTTATGAGGAAGAAAAAACATGAAATTTTTTTGGTTAGGTAGGGAATAAAACTTGTTAATTTGGTCTAGCTTGAGTGATTAAAATAGAAGGTTGTTAGGCTCTCCACCATTTCATGGATTGATATATTGATGAGAAAAAAGAGGCTTCTCCTTGAGACTTCACTATGTCATTAATAACAGTTGTGGTATTAGTGCCTTAGCTTAGCCATAAAATGCCAAAACTCTACTCATGCACAAAATTTATTACCGAAACGACCTTAGAGTTTTCCATAGTCACTGAATATGACATGCATGTTTGCACCAAGGAGGCCCTAAACTTTTGAATTATGGAACCTTACATTGGTATGGTCAATCTACATGGGGAGAAACAAAATATTTTAATAAGATGCCAGAAAAACATGGACATTGTTGTGTGAGCTTATTGCTTGGTACTTGCATATTGCACAACAACCTCTATGGTTGAGCTAGCAAGAAGTGATCCACATAGACATAAACCAAATGAAAACAAAAACAAAAACAAAAAACTTCATAGCTCTAACCAAATATATATATATATATAGACACACACACACACACACACATGTCCCATTTCAATGGTCTACATGCCCAAAACTCATGTCTATATGTCCCAGTGTCGGTGTCATGTGTAACTTAGATTGAGCATAAACAAATATATGTGAGAAAGAAAAAGCATTTACTATCAAATCCAAGTTACCCATTGATATTATACCTTGCATGCACATTTCATGGATTCCTGTAGCAGTGACATAAAAATGGAATAGGTCATTTATATAATATATGTCAAATATATTCTAACTCGAAGTATGAAAATGTCATCTAAGTGATCTGGATTTATGCAGGAACGCAATAAAATACAGAAATAGACATAAACATAGATATGCAGCAGAAATAATACTTCATTTCATTAATATCAAATAAATGAAATATGTTTATAGACAGAATGGAAATAAAATAGCTAGGGCAATGGTAGCTTATCTCTGAGAAGAGATGTGGCAGCTACATGCCTATGAACTGTGTTACAATGAGGCTTGGAGGCCTATTTATTGTTGAGGAACAATGAAAAACCCTAAACATCCAAAAACCTAACCGTAGGTGATCTAGGTGGATATTGGTGGCCACCCACCTATTCCACTTGGGGCACCACCATTGTCTCTTTTAGTTTTTCAGTTTCAGCACAACTTACTATTTTTGACAATTTTTCGGCTCCTAAACTTCTGGAGCCGTTTTGAGGCCCTAAATGACCTTTTTTGGGAAAACCAATAGTGACGTTCAAAATTTGTAGTCCTAGGATAGATCTTTCTAACGAGGTATGGTGCAGATCAAACGGAGATCATATGCCAAAGTTACATCCTCGGGAATTTGAAACACCAATTTACCCAAACGGGGCCCATAGTTTTGGTGCTTCATATCCTAGGGTTAGGGTTTTGGATGTTTATGGTTTTCCATTATTTCTAAATAATAAATAGGCCCTCGAGCCTCATTGTAACTCAATTCAAAGGCCTGTAGCTGCCACATATCTTCTTAGAGATAAGCTACCAACGCCCTAGCTAGTTTATTTCTATTTTGTCTGTAAGAAAATTTTAGTTCTTTGATATTAATGAAATGAAGTGTTATTTCCGCTACATATTTGTATTTATGGTTACATGTGTATTATGTTTCATTCATGCATAAGTCTAGATCAGTGGTATCATATCGGTCTGCCTTTTCTCAATCCTTCTTTGCATGTCCCCAATGAGGTCAGGGTATAAGGAATTGGGGCTCAATCTGGTTGAACCTTTGCAAGATCAACCTCGCAAACCCCGATGACCGCCCATGGGGGACGAAAAGAAATATGAGGGAGCAGGAGATCCTATCAAAATATTGCTCGAGGAGGCCCTCGAAAAACAAAGGAACGTGATGATGGATAACTTTGCCCAAATCCTTCAACGACTGCCCACCGGCACCACATCTACATCCCATAGCCACTCTGGAGGTGCAACTCCCTTTAAGGTACAAGTAAACTTTGACATTCTCATATTTGAGGTTCAAATAGATGCAGATGTTGTAAATAGATGGTTGAGTCTATTAGAAGGATATTTCTCGGTTCATGACTTTTTCAACCGGGAGAAGATTATTTTTGCACTCCTCAAAGCTACCCCCCATGTCAAGGATTGGTGGGAAACCTACTGTGAGAAAAAGGATGAGATAGAACCCTCTCTATTCTTAGTCATACCCACTTGGAATTCTTTCTGAGATGCCATCAAGGAACAATACTATCCCGTGGGGAGCTATGAGGACAAGTACATACAATGGACCACGCTGCGGCAACAAAGGGATCAAGATGTGCATGAGTTGACGAATCTGTTCCATACCCTACGCACAAAGTTGGGTATCAAAGATTTGGAGAAACATTTGGTGCTAAAGTATCTCAGTTGTATACACAGATACATTCAGGAGGAAATGGAGTTCCTCGACATCTCCTCGCTTGGTACGACATACCAATATGTTGCCAAGATTGAGAAAAAATTCAAGCAGAAGAAGTGATACTTTGGATCTGCAAATCAAAAGCAAGGGAAAGGTGCCCCCAAACCACAGAGAAAAGGACAAAGCCAAGGCATGGCGGCCCAAGACAACCTTCCAAAGCCACAAGCAAATAACAACACCATGAAGCCAAAGAAGGACACGGGAAAGTGGTGTGAGTTCCATAAGAGCTCCACTCACAACACAAGTGAGTGTCGAGCCAAGTAGTCGCTCATGGCCGAGATGAGGGCTTCTGAATCAGATGCATGCTACAACTCTGAATCAGAACCTGACAAGGGGAATGACAAAGGGAAATAAATTGTTGATGCAGAGCCCCATGCCACTATTGCCACTGCGAAGATCCAGAAGGAGGAACCAGAAGATCCAGAGGAGGCAGAACATCTCTTCCACTCCCAGATGTGGGTAAAGGGTTCCCCGCCACAGTTCATTGTCGATAATGGGAGCCAAAAGAACCTCATTTTAGCAGATGTCGTGAAGCGGTTGGGCTTACCTACCACAGCACACCCACAGCCATACACCATCGGGTGGCTGCACCAAGGACGGGATCTTCGTGTCAGCCAACAGTGTCGCCTTCCTTATAACATCAAGCCCTTCACGGATGAGGTATTATGTGATATTGCTCCTATAGATGTTTCTGATGTATTATTAGGCCAACCATACTTATGGAAGCAACATGTTGTGTATGATTCACAACCTCGCATCATTATTGTTACCTTGGGAAATAAGTTGTACAGGATACCAGAGGTACCATCGCCTACCACTATCTCTTTGGTTACTGCAAAAAAATGTAGTAAGCTCGTTTCCCAAACTAGGAAATTTGTTTTCCTGAGGATCCGCTCCCAGGGCAAGAAGAATATTGTGGCCACGACCTCCATACATGGCTCCTCTGCACAACAACAACATATGGACAAGGTTGTGGAGGAGTAAGGGGACATTTTCACCTCACCCACAAGGGTGCCTCTACACTGTCAGGTCTAGCATCCCATTGATCTGACCCCAGGTTTGTCGCTACCCAACGAACCAATCTATCGATGCTCTGTTCTGGAGAACAATGAAATCAAGAGGCAGAATTAGGAGTTGTTGCAGTAAGGTCACATCCGGCCAAGTTCATCGCCATGTGGGAGCCCAATCATGTTAGTACAGAAGAAGGATGGGACTTGGAGACTTTTTATTGACTATCGGGCACTGAATAAGATCACTGTCCGGAATAGGTACCAAATCCCATGGATTGATGACCTTCTATACCAACTCAAAGGGGCGAAATATTTCAGAAAGATCGACTTGAAGTCTGGGTATCACCAGGTACCCATCAAACCCTCTGATGTGTGGAAGACTACCTTCAAATGCAAGGAGGGCCTTTTTGAATGGTTTGTCATGCCTTTCAGGTTGAAGAATGCTCCCGCAACCTTCATGAGGTTGATGGAAGGCATCTTGAGGCCATTCACCAACTCATTTGTAGTAGTGTACTTGGATGACATTCTGATCTTCAACCAGACTTGGGAAGAGCACCTCCACCACATCCAACAAGTCCTCCAAACACTACGGAAACACAAGTTATGTGCCAATTTGGAGAAGTGCACTTTTGGCATGACCCAGGTTCAATATCTGGGATACATTATTGATGAAAGGGGGGTGCATGTGGATCCAACCAAGATCCAATTCATTCGAGACTAGCCAGCCCTAACCACTCTAATAGATCTTTGTAGCTTTCTGGGTCTTGCTAATTTCTACCATAGGTTTGTGTTGGGATTCTCTCATATCATTTGGCCCTTGAGTCAAGTCACCAAGGGAGGAGTGAGAGAAAAATTCTTTTGGTTGGAATCTCAACAAAAGGCATTCATAGAATTGAAACATCGCCTTTGTTCTGCCCCAGTGCTCACATTACCAGACTTGAAAAAAACCATTTAAGATCGAGACAAATGCCTCTGACTATGTTATTGGGGTAGTTCTTACTCAATAGGGGCATCCAGTGGCATATCACAGTGAGACATTGTCCAACACAGTTGGCAAGTATCCCACTTATGACAAAGAAATGTATTCCATTATTCAGGCTTGTTGAAAATGGAAGCATTACATTTTGGGGAAGGAAACAATCTTGCACACAGACCACCTACCCCTTCAGTTCATACAGACACATGGGAAGTTACAGAACGATCGCCATCAGAAGTGGTCCACATATCTGCAACAGTTTAATTTGAACATCAAGTACAAGAAGGGTAGCACCAATAATGTTGCAGACTGCCTCAGCCGACCACCGATCGTGGCACTAACCACCATTCTCAACTCTTGTGGGCACAAGACTTCTAATTGGCTGCTTCTCTACAGGAGAGATCCAGAATTCGGCCACACATACAAGGCACTCTTGGGGGGTACACAAGTTCCGAATTTTCACCTCCAAGATGCACTGTTATGTCATTTGGGACACCTTTTTGTTCCTTCAAGCGAGTGTGCCTCCCCTATGTGCAACACAGTTATAATCAAGCTCTCCACATATCAACTGGCCACAGCCCCTTTCAGGTGGGCTTGGGATTCTAGCCACTATGTCCCATTGACATAGCCATGCCATTTGCGTCTACTCAGGGTGATTCGGCTCATGTCTAGTTTGAAGCTGACAAACCGAACAGCTTCATCGAGCGCATTCACCACATTCGCCAACAATTTCATGACATATTGGACAGAGCCAATGCTAAGTACAAGCAATGACATGATCAACATCGGGTACCATACAACTTCCAAGTGGACGACAAAGTGTGGCTACATTTTCAGAATGAGCGCCTCATTGGACCCCACCGCAAGCTTCGCCTGCTCCGATATGGGTCGTACACCATCACCAAGGTGGTAGGGAACAATGCTTTTGAGCTCAGTATTCCACCATTCCTTGGTCTACACCCAGTATTCAATGTGGACTGCCTTCGTCCCTACTTCCCACCTCTATTGGACACCTCTGACATTGCAGAACAACTCACAATAATAGAGTTAAACCCAGACTGCATGGAATAGGCCACCACAGATTGTATCATGAACATGCAAATCAAGAACACTCGCCAACAGAATATCCAGCTGTATCGGGTTGTCAAAGCTGGCCAACTCCTGCACCAAGGCAAGTGGTTCACTAGGGACCAAGTTCAGTAGAAGTTTCCTCATCTCATGGAGGAACTCAATGCAATGGGGACCATTGCTTCCTAAGGGAGGAGGAATGATCCAGATGGATATTGGTGGACACCCACCTATTCCACTTGGGGCCCCACCATTGTCTCTTTCAGTTTTTCAGTTTTGGCACAACTTACTATTTTCTGCAATTTTTCGGGTCCTGAACTTTTGGAGCCGTTTTGAGGCCCTAAACGATGTTTTTTGGGAAAACTGAGAGAAACATTCAAAATTTTTAGTCCTCAGATAGATCTTTCTAACGAGGTATGGTGCACGTCAAACAGAGATCATATGCCAAATTTACGTCCTCGGGAAGTTGAAACACCAATTTACCCAAATGGGGCCCATAGTTTTGGCACTTCATCTCCTAGGGTTAGGGTTTTGGATGTTTAGGGTTTTCCATTGTTTCTAAATAATAAATAGGCCCTAGACCCTCATTTTAACTCAGTTCAGAGGCCTGTAGCCACCACATATCTTCTCAAAGATAAGCTACCAGTGCCCTAGCTAGTTTATTTCTATTTTGTCTGTAAGCAAATTTTAGTTCTTTGATATTAATGAAATGAAGTGTTATTTCCGCTGCATATTTGTATTTATGGTTACATGTGTATTTTTTTGTGTTCATGCATAAATCTGGATTAGTAAGAGATTAAGCGCCAAATCTATGGGCCCCGTTTGGGTAAATTGTTGTTTCAACTTCCCGGGGACGTGACTTTGGCATACGATCTCTATTTAGCGTGCACCATACCTCGTTATAAATATCTATCTGAGGATTATAACTTTTAGTATGATAAATATTAGTCCATGGACCCATGTTTCTCCCGATTTTCCCAAAAACATTGTTTAGGGCCTCAAACCAGCTCAGGAAGTTGAGGACCTGAAAAACTGCTAAAAATAGTATGTTGTGCTGCAGCTGAAAAACTAAAAGAACTAATGGTGGCATTTCAAATGGAATATGTGGGTGGCCACCAATATCCACCTAGATCATTAGGGCCCCAAAACGGCTCCGGAAGTTCAAGACCCAAAAACCTGCTAAAAATAGTAAGATGTGTTGAAAGTGAAAAATTGAAAGAACCGATGGTGGGGGTTTAAATGGAATAGATGGGTGGCAACCAATATCCACCTGGATCAGTAAGTTATAAACCTAACTAAATATTCCAAACCTGAAATTGTGACCCTTCCTTGTAAATTGCATGTGCTACCAATTAATCATACTTAAAAGGTTTTACATTCAATACGAGAGTAATCTTATGGAGGAGTTGTTGGGTTCAGAAAGTCATCACAGAAAAAAGGCCAGTGGATTAATCTCCTGAAACAATTTTTTAACATAGTCTTCTGAGAGGTACATTTTGCATCAGGAGAAACCCTAGATTGGTCTCCTTTATGAGGAGTAGAAAACATGACAAATGTTTGGTTAGGTAGGAATACATCTTGTCAATTTGGTCTAGCTTGAGTGATTAAAAGAGAATGTTGTTAGGCTCTCCATAATTGCATGGATTGATATAGTGATGGGACAAAAGAGGCACCCCCTTGAGACTTTTCTAGGTCATTCATAACAATTGTGGTGTTGGTGCCTTAGCTTAGCCAGAAAATTCCAAAACTTTATTGATGCACAAAATTTATTACTGAAACGACCTCAGAGTATGCCATAGTCACTAAATATGACATGCATGGTTGTGCCAAGGAGGACCTAAAATTTTGAATAATGGAACCTTACATTGGTATGGTCAACCTACATGGGGAGAAACAAATGATTTTAATAAGATGCCATCAAAACCTAGACATTATTGTGTGAGATTATTGCTTGATATCTGCATATTTCATAACGACCTTTGTGGTTGAGCTAGCAAGAAGTGATCCCTTCAGGTGGATCTTCCCAGTACAAATATTATGTGGACGTCATGGTCACCGATCTCTGGGGTTTGTTAACCACATAGAGATAAACCAAATGAAAATAAATAAATAAAATGAAAAACTTCATAGGTCTAACCAACATATATATATATATATATATATATATATATATATATATATATATATATATATATATATATATATCAATGATCTCCATGCCCAAAGCTCATGTTTTTCTGTCCTAGTGTCAGTGCCATGCGTGACTTAAATGGAGCATAAACAAATGTATGTGAGAAAGCAAGAGCACAACTACTAATTACAATGAAAATACAAGGGACACAAAAAATGGTACAAAATTTATATTTTACTAATTAACTAATTCAATTGAATTACTTATTGTGCTCCCCACAATGATTGATTGAGACACTTAGTATTTGGGAATCTTTGTTATATTATTCCTAAAACTGTGTTGGTTAATTTTACCACAATAGTGATAGTTTATTGGTTGACTAGCGCATAATGATTGGTGTTATTTTCTAAAGTCCAGTCATAAGCTGATGTTTTTCAATATTCCATGTCACCTGATTCACCAAATTGATATGAATTATTCTCATGGAGAGTTGGGTCCAACTCTTTAGGTGATCAAAATTTATTCTTATGTAAGAAATGCTCTACTTGTAAGACTACGTGGGCCAGAAAGATAACAAGAAAGTTTAATACCATCATATTGGTCATTTAATGGTGTTACCTAAACATCTTCTCATCCTTCCTGGTAAATATGATGACATCATCTTCCCATCCTTGTTATAAACATTATAATATCATCTTCTTATCCTTGCTGGAATTTACTTTGCCCAACTTGAGGCGTATTTTTTCATTGGCATTTTTTTCTAGTTTATTTCAAAATTTTGGAGACTAGGCTTCATATGATTCAAACAGTTCTAAAATATCTAGTTAATTCCTCTCAATGATATAAAATATGAACCAATCATTGAACTAACAAACAATAAAAATCAAAACTAAATAAAAAACAAAAACAAAACTAGGCCACAAAACCAGTCACAAAAAATAGATAAAATATTCAAATTTTTGAAAATTTACAGATTCATGTGCATCCATATGAATCCAAGCCATCATGCACAAATATGAAAAGTTTCTCATCTATTTATTAAGAAAAGATGTATATAACCATAATAGCGCCAAGTAAAATCCATATCTGAACCAAAATACATCGAGAAAGATGCTTTAAAACTCTCCCAATCAACCCAACAAATTCTTAAAATCAGCTCTCAAAATCAACCCAAGATACTCAGCTCAAAATTTCCAAATTGTTGCAATGAGATACGAGTCAAATGGAGGGTGGGGAGGTGGGCCTAGGGTTAGGTTTTCATGTTCAAATTTTTAATATTTTATTGATTTTTTTAAATATTCAGATATATGGCTTTTTACAGAATGGAGTTAGACAGTTCCGTACAAAACCAATCAATTTTGACATTTATCACCAATTCCAATATGGAACCAGCCATTTCCAATGTGTAACATTCAATAGAACCGGTATGGACCCCTAATTGATTGGTTCAAGTTGGTTTCACCAAAAATAATATAGTTCTGATAACATTGATTTCTCTTGCTAATGATTTTGACTGGCTTCTGTCAAGATAACTTAGAACTTTTCATTTCCAAACTTTCAATACTAGGTCTAAGAATTTAGAAAAAATGATTTTTTACCGTTTGTAAGATTGAAATAGTCCATGCATCTAAATACATGCACATGTGAATGGAGAAATCAAAACTACAGTTTTATTTTCTTTGGAAGATACATTTCAACCAACAATTCATGTCACAAGTCTATTGTTATAGGTTTAAAGATTTCAAAAAAGATAAAATTTATGTTACATAGTCATAGGTTTTGTTTAGAGCACCTGAAACAATCACAGACAGTTTTATGACAGTTTTGCAACATTTATATTTATGGATTTACATATTGAAAGAGTCTATGACCTATATAAGGCACTAAAACAATGAATCTCACATGATTAGTTGAACTAATGAGACCTACTAGGTTAAATGCTTAGCAAATAATTCATCTCAAAGATATCAATCGACGACTCATTTATTCCTAAAACACAGTTCAATAAAGTGACCATAAAAAAACTTATGGCTTTCACTCCTAAAGTTTTATACACCTTTTGATTTTACTTTAAATATGTGAAGTGTGTTGGAAATTTCTGACACAAAAACAGTGTTCAATGATTTCGATTCCAAGAGATGCATTTCTTGAACAAATTCTAGATCTCTTATTTTGCATTTATTAAAATAACTCTAGCACAATTGTTCCTCTCCTTTCGTGACATAAAACTTCAACAAATAACCCAGTAAAAAGAAAACAATAATAAAGCCAAACCATAATGGATAAATTATTTCTCCAAGCATTTTCTATACCATGCAAACAATAAAAAATAACAGACATGTTAGGCGGCTACAATATGTTGCACATTGGGGCTTTCATTAACACTTCAAACACATGTAATGTTGCAATATGGTACTCTTGGAAAAAATCAGTACAATCCTACTCGAAAAATCACCCAATTTATTGGCTCTCATCTCTTGGGCTTCATGAGCATACATTTGAACGAGGTCGACCTTGACAATTTGCACATGTGTGAAAATAAATTCAAAATCATACTTCTGCTAATTCGAATGAGATGATCTTTAGATCAATCTTGGACATCTCGAAAAGAGGAATCTAATAAAAATATCATCTCCATCATATGATATGTCCTAAGGTGGAATGTTTCCCTAGTTTCCAATTTTAACACTACTACATTCACTAAAAAATCCAGGTAGATCAACCTGAAGAGATCTACAGCCGACCAAACTAGCAAGGCCTAACCCCAAGGGCATCGAGGATATTTGAACCTATGACCTCCCAATTGGCGATGTGCTTAGGAATGGTAACTCGATCAATTGAGCTATCCCTTTGGGATATATATATATATTTATATATATATATATATTCCGAGTGGACACTCCAACCCAAAACAAGGACAAACAAAACTTAGAAGTATGTAAAAGCATTGAGAAACATTTATAAAGAAATAGAATGAGTGAAATGAAATTAATAAAGGATGTAAACTAAAAAAAATTGAGTAACCAAATAACCATTATGAAAAAATGAATAAAAATATTAAATAATTACTTGAAAGAAATAAAAAATTAATAAAATTCAACAATTATGTGATGTTTTTGTCTAAATTTTCTATTTTTTGGTTTTTTTGAGCATATTTTTTAGAAAATTTTGCTAGAAATCTAGCAAGAATTTGTTGGAAACACAAGTTTGATATATGAAATCTACATAATTTGAGTGTTTCAAGTATTTTTAATAGATTTTCTAGGGTGTTGAATCTATATATGCATTCAAAAATACATTTAAAAAAAAAAAAATAACTACAATTTCACCACAAATTTATTACCAAATCTTTATAGAAAGCCCAAAGCATAAATAAATCTTTATATTAATACAATAATTATATTAACATAATCATAATTTTTTTGTAATCTTGACAGGACTACATCTTCAACATGTCCAATATATCACCTCTATCGGGTGGGGAATTGATCAATGACTTCACATCACAGAGTGTCTTAACAGAACACCCCATCACCATTTATCCAAGACCTCATAAACATTAACATAATTATAATTAAGAAATATCTATATATATATATATATATATATATATATATATATATATATATATATATATTGTGATAACCTCATTAAAAAACAAAAAAAAATTAATACATAATTTTGATATATATAAATTATATCTTTGAAAAATTTAAATATTATGATCATTATCATAATACAATGTATAAAATAATAAATGATAAAAAGGATAACCTATCAAATAATAAACTGTTTTTTTACAAATGTGCCTTCTGAAGAGGTTTTCATATAACATAGATTAAAATTGTAATTTGGAGGTTTTATTATCGATAGGCTTACTCAAGTCATTTGGGAAAGCATATAGATCTTTGCTATAGTTTCTTAAATGATTAACATTCACTAGAAAATTTCGCCCAATTTCCAACGGCCACTTCGTCGCTATTGTGACACATAGTCGTCGCAAGAGCGACAGTTCGAGGACTTGAAAAACGTGGTTCGCCATTACGTCGCAATTCCGACGCCTTGACAAAGTGTCGCAATACCGACAATTTTTCCGTCGCTTCCAAACAAGCGTTGCTCTTCCAACATTTCCCAAATCGTCACTCTTTCGACGTTTGTAAACTATCGCAATTCTGATGAAATGTGGTCCGACGTTTTGAACGTCGCTCTGCCGACGTTTTGAACGTCGCTCTGCCGACGTTTTTATACCGTCACTCTTCCGACATTTGTAAACTGTCGCAATTCCGACGAAATGTGGTCCGACGTTTTAAACGTCGCTCTTCTGACGTTTTTATACTATCACTCTTCCGACGTTTTTATACTGTCACTCTTCCGACATTTTTAAACTGTCGCAATTCTGATGTCGTACAAAAGTGTCGCAATACCGACGCATTGCAAAAGTGTCGCAAGACCGATGCTTTCCAGAAGCGTCACAATACCGACGCATTCCAAAAGCGTCGCAATACCGACGCTAGGAAGAACTGTCGCAATATCGACGAACATCACAAGACCGATGAAAATGGAAATCGTTCAAAACGTTGGAAGACTGAAGCTTACAAAGCGTCGGTATACCGACAACGGGTTCAATTTTTTTTTTTAAATGAAACTTTAAAACAGGACAGTAAATCTCCAATATTTGTTATGAATTGTGGGCTTTCCAATTTTTATGAACATAATTCGGCCATGAAATATTAATATAATAAACCACCCCGCAGCGCTTCGACTATAAACAATCATATAAACATGGCTCTGTATTTCAAAAAACGGGTTTAAAATAGAAATAGGGCAACTTTTTTTTTTTTCTAAGTAAGGTTAATCTATTAACAGTCGAAATAAAATTACAGCATGACCGAAGTCAAAAACATTGCCCAGACTTATGGAAAATTTGTCAAAATATCAAAAAAGAAGACTGCCCTCATACGGGGAAACCAGTCTTGAACATTTTTCAGGTCGTTGCATTGCCCACGCAGGGGAACCATTGTTTGATATCTTTGACGATTACAATGTTTACAGAATTCAAAAATAAAACAGAGGTCCAACATAGTAATATAAGCAAAAACATGCCCAATTAAGTGGGCCGCGAGGCAAGAAAACCAAACCAAAGAGAAGCAGCTACTCATCCGGTGGTTCTTCGACAATTCAGCACCATCCTTTGGCAAACATAAAAATTAAACTTTAAAACAGGACAGTAAATCTCCAATATTTGTTATGAATTGTGGGTGTTCCAATTGTTATGAACATAATTCGACCGTGAAATATTAATATATTAAACCACCCCGCAACGCGTCGACTATAAACAATCATATAAACATGGCTCTGTATTTCAAAAAAAAGGTTTAAAATAGAAAGAAGGCGAAATTTTTTTTTTTCTAAGTAAGGTTAATCTATTAACAGTGGGAATAAAATTACAGCATAACCGAAGTCAAAAACATTGCCCAGACTTATGGAAAATTTGTCAAAAAATCAAAAAATAAGACTGCCCTCATAGGGGGAAACCAGTCTTGAATGTTTTTCAGGTCGTTGCATTGCCCACACAGGGGAACCATCGTTTGATATCTTTGATGATTACAGTGTTTACAAAATTCAAAAATAAAACAGAGGTCTAGCACAGTAATATAAGCAAAAACATGCCCAATTAAGTGGGCCGCGAAGCAAGAAAACCAAACCAAAGAGAAGCAGCTACTCATCCGATGGTTCTTCGACAATTTGGCACCATCCTTTGGCAAACATAAAAATGAAACTTTAAAATAGGATAGTAAATCTCCAATATTTGTTATGAATTGTGGGCATTCCAATTTTTATGAACATAATTTGACCGTGAAATATTAATATAATAAACCACCCCGCAGCGCTTCGACTATAAACAATCATATAAGCATGGCTCTGTATTTCAAAAAACAGGTTTAAAATAGAAACAGGGCAACTTTTTTTTTTTTCTAAGGTTAATCTATTAATAGTGGGAATAAAATTACAGCATGACCAAAGTCAAAAACATTGCCCAGACTTATGGCAAATTTGTCAAAAAATCAAGAAAGAAGACTGCCCTCATACAGGGAAACCAGTCTTGAACGTTTTTCAGGTCGTTGCATTGCCCACGCAGGGGAACCATCGTTTGATATCTTTGACGATTATAGTGTTTACAGAATTCAAAAATAAAACAGAGGTCCAACACAGTAATATAAGCAAAAACATGCCCAATTAACTAGTGGGTTGTGAAGCAAGAAAACCAAACCAAAGAGAAGCAGCTACTCATCCAGTGGTTCTTCGACAATTCAGCACCATCCTTCGCCAAACATGTCACTGTCCATGGCAGGAGTAGCTTCAGACACGGAAGGTCCAGGATCTCCAGGCGCTATCGCCACATCACGAGCCCTACGAACCTGAGCCTCCGGCTCCTACACATTCATGCCACTACTCCCCTCCTGAAGGCCCGAAAGCTGGGCTTTTTCTAAGCTTAGACCCGCTGGACAGGTGCATTGTTCCTCCACTTGGGCCTCAAAAAACCACGGTGATTGAAGCTGTGATTCGTGGGCGGTTCAGAGAGAAATTAAAGGAAAAAAGCGCAGTGTGCATCGTGGGAGAAGGTGAAGCTGTGGGGAAATGAGGAGCAGGGAAGCCCATACGGCGGCTAGATCCTAGAAACCGACCCTGCCCACTTCTAGTGTTTGGATAGTGGCCTGCGTAATAATCACTCGAGTGGGAAGACGACTCGGTTGAGGGGCTGGAGGGAGTGCGCAGGGGTTGGCCTCTGGTGCTACCCCTGCGACAACGCAACCTTTGATGCAGGCGAGGCATGGATGCAGTCTCAGCAGTGGGCAAGGGACGAGACAGAGAAGCAGGATTCCAAGAAACCGAGGAATATAGACACAGACCAGACCGAGAGAAATACAAATTTTCACCAAGGTCTAAGTAGCAGTTCAGCTAGCTTCTCCTTCCCGTCACAGTGCGCAGGTAGTGTAACCCAGCAACCGGAGAGCATCTGCAGTTCAAAGGTTGCGGCTCATCTGAGAAACCATAGTGAAACACCATTTTATTGACCAGACTGCAATGGCATCAAAGAACGCCCATCATAAATCTCTCATTGATGAGAGCCGAAGGCTGGAGCATATTGGAGCATGCAGAATCGCTAACAGGAGTGGAGGTCCGATCTTGAACAGCATTAAAACTTAATGCGAATAATATGAAAACCTTGGAGCTTAAATATCGGCTGATTGAACAGCGTTAAAACTTAATGCAATTGATATGAAAACCTTGGAACTTAAATATCATCTACCAGTCGTGACATGGGTGGGAAGGTGTCTCCACACTTCGCCACATCCATGTCCCATAGCCTTAAATGCCATCCAATACACCCGCATCCGGGAACAGGGCAACTTTTGATTGAAGCACGGGTTTTGTTTAAAGTTTGGTGGTCCTCCACCACAGCAAGCCAGAGGAGGACATGTGGCAGAAATTGATTGGAGTGGATCTTTGTTTGGGCCGCTCGCGCAGTGGAAATCCGGACCCGAAAAAAATTAGGGCGAATTTGAAAAGAAATTCGCGTCACAACTCTCTCTCCCTACGCCAGCCTAAATTTGGACCCGAAAAAATTAGGGCGGAATTCATTTGGTTTTCACGTCACAAAATTGGCCGACGTCAGCAGGCTATTTTGGAACGCGAATTTGGTTTGAATTATGGTTTATCGTCGTTTGAAGTCCGACGGGCTCCACGGCTAAAGGGTTCGTTTGAAGTTTTGACAAAGGTTTTATTATATGTTTTATATAACGCGCGGTGGAATAGTTTTATTGTTTGTTAAGGTCCCACACTGGTTTTGGTAATATTTTGTTCAAAATGCCACGTATATATGTTTGATATATATATTAAAACATTTATAAATTGTGGACCCCAGGAGCATTTTAATAGATTTGTTATTTGCATAGTTTTGTTATGTTTTTAATATATGCGTTGCATATAAAAGAAAAGGGTTGTGAGCCTATTTCAGAATGTAGTTGTAAAGTTTATTATTACACACAATAGCAGTGTAAGTGTTTTGAAGAGCACAGCAGTGTGTAGTTTTAGAGACTGAGAAGAATTTTGAGTGCACTACGTTTCGCAGCAGTCACATTTTGTAAGCCCTCTTAGTGAGGAAGAATTTGTAATAGTTTTTTTTTGAAGGAATAGAAATTTTTCAAAGTGTTGAACTCTGTTTCCAGTGAAGAAATTTCAATATTTTCTGTGTGTTAGAAGAGGAGAGTATTACTCTCTCCATTGTTATTCTGGAATTTTCAAATATTCCAACACATGGCTATAAATGAAGGAGATTGCTACGCATCAACATCAACATGTTTTCAAGTAGGAGCTGCCTAATTTTGTAACAAACTTCTCTTTTGATGCCAAAATTTGCAGACACTGAAGATTACTCAGGTGATGCCTGAAATTTCCATTGAATTCCTATAAGAATCTTAGATTTGTGACATAAATCCTTTTGCTAATATATTAGCTTACTCCTTTTAAGTATGTTTCATTCAACTAATAAAAATTGTTTCAAGGAGTATAATGAAAACTAGATTATGTGTGAAGCATAAAATAATCATTGACGCTAGACTTGGAAGTTAAGAAGTATAATAAGAAGTAGATACACTTCTCTAAAGCATAATACCGTTTTTCTGAAGCATAAGACAATCATTGATGCTAGACTTGGAATTTCGAATAAGACGAGATAAAACATCGAAAAAGACATTCCATTACTTGCATGAAATATGAGTACCGCCTTTTACCAGTAAGTTGGGAGCAAGGTCTAGATTTTGACTGGCATCGATTCTTGTGAACTCAAATTTCACTAAAAACATAGTTTTTTGTATGTTTTTCAGCACATGGTTAAAAATGATAGTGCATCAAAATCGATATTGTTGGGCCAAATACATAAGTAATCAAAAATTCTCTTTACCAAGTTATTTGCTTCATCAAAATCCTGATCTTCACATGTGACACTTTTGCTAGGGATAAATATCAAGTGGGTTGTGACATTTTAAAACTTGGTTCGCGGTGAAGTGCCCAAAAGGAAATTCTATCAAAGCATCTGCGACCTGTGTCATTTCATAGTAGCGGATGATTTGATATCATAATGGAGGTGCTCCAATTCAAGTAGTGTAGAAGAGGCAGGAGCCTACAAGGTAGATCCAAACTTTGGAGAAGAGCAAGGCAGATTCTGGGAAGAACGAAGAATTTGGGAATCCGGGATCTCTTCCAGAGGCCATGATACCAAAGGTTTGTCCTATTTGTAGATCTTTCTCATCTACATCCAATATAGCCTTAAATTCCCACATAGAACATTGTCTATCAGGTGAGTCAAATGCTAAAAAATATGGAACAAAGTTTTCCAAGCCTAAAGTGAAGGTGAGAAAAAAATGATCAATCCTATATATAATTGATGCGGCACCTATTGCATGCTAGAGGATTTGGATTACAGTACTAGCAAAGAGTAATCGACCACTGATGCACATCCATTGCCTTTGGATCAGCTCAATCTCAGAGACACCACCGAGCAGAGGCAACATCAATGCAGAGATATCAACATTTCAAAATTAATGCAAAGATCTCGTGTAGTGGTAATGCATGTATTTCAAAAGAAACAAATAACAATGCACATTATAACCCATTCGAATAACCACTGTAGCAAAGGTTTACATATAATTAGATCCAATCCATATATCGATAGAAAAAAATTAATATAATTACATTTTCCGTAGCAAAGGAAACTTTGCAAAAACAGAAAAGGAATATAAAACGAGGATGTCAAGATGTTAGATGACTCAGTACAACAATTATTTGTGCTTAGTAGACACGGCAATGTATTATTAATGCATTTTCTGTAGAATACTAAACAGATTTGTCCAAAATTTGAGATGCAAACTGTAGTCTCTACTACATTTGGAAAATTGGAGGTTTATAAAAGATAAACTGCGAACAGAATTGTACCACTATGATAAGAAGCTGTCAAAAGCATTCCTTCTGCTTCACAAACGTGGAACTACCTTAAGAATGCTTATGGTTGATATAAATATTAGAGCATGGTAGTTAAATGTAGTAGTTATGCTAAAATACTGAATAACATCTTGAGAGTGCTCTTCAGATACTGTACGAATGCACCAAATTAAGGTTGTACCATTACTAAAGATAAATGGCCAAAAATAGTCAATTTTGATATCGTGAAGTTATGTCTTTCTCGGTAGAAAACTGGGGATAGGATGGAAAATTTGAGAGAACTAAGTTCCAAGGACTAAAAAAACAAGGCCAACATAGTTCTGCCTTGAATCAGAGACAAAACAAAGCTGCCCAAAAAAGTGTTTGCCACTATCATCACCCCAAGGAGCACAAAGTCAATTGATAGTGCCAACCATTTGACGAAGAAGAGAGAAGATTCATGGTGCCAATGGTTGTAGCACAGTTTGTTGACATGAGCCATCATTGTAACAAAGTATATTGATGGTGCCAATTGCTATAGAAGTCCATTGAGAGTGCAACTACTGTACTAGAGCAGTTTGAGAGCACCCATTGAAACTCCTATATATAGCAGAGTCAACATTTTCCTATTGAACAAGTTTGTATAGTCAAAGCCACAACAAGATCAGACAATCCTAAATGAGAACCAGAGCCAAAGCTAAGACAGATTCATGTTTAGCAGAACAAGACAGCCATAGCAAAGGATCTAACCACAGAACTAGACCATGAGAGATAGCAAGATTCTTGCTTCCACTGTGGAAATGTAGAAACTATACAAGGGCTTTGCTTCCAGTAGATTTCATTGTGACAGTAATTTCTATGGTTTTTTAAGCGCTAATTAGTAGAATCTTAAATCCATTCTAGAATTTTTTTAACCTGGAGAGGGTTTTCTCTGGTTATAAATCCTCATGTTCAAATTCCATTGTGGATTGGTTGTGTTTGATATTATGTTTTTACTGTCCGCAGTTGAATTTTCGCACAGAAAATTAGCAATCTAAAGCGAGCAATTTTTTGATGTTTCTTTTGCTTCCTATTGTGAAGTATTTCGCTCAGAACTCTACTCGTTGTAACAGAGGTTTGGGCATAGAACAGGGGACTTGAGTTTTTTGGAATCAAACTTCAGGTTAAGATGCTCATTTGAAGAATGGCACAGTGAGCCTTATCATGGAGTTGGGAGTACCAATTTGAAGTGCAGGTAGGGCATTGTACAATAGACCATTTAGATTTCTGGACCCTAATACAAAAGTTTCTTCTTCTTTCAAAACGTGTTTCTCGTTTTTTGTAACCAATGTGGGTCCTGTTCTTGTTTCAATTGGGGATGGATCAACATTTGTTATTGCTCTAGATGATCACACTCTGGGTAGTCCTGGAGGCTATTTTAGGGTGATGAGTCCAATAGGTCTCAATGAACTGTTGCCCTCGCGGGGGAATACTATTGCAGTGGAATTTGATACTATTTTGGATGTTGAATTCCACGATCCTAATGGAAACCAGTACCTTCAGCTCCAGTACATGTTCATAAAAGAGGGTGACATAATCATTCATGCGTGCAGAGAGGGTGAATTGCAGGCATTGCAATAGGAGGTTTTGTTGTTGTTGCATTGGCCACTAGATTGTTTGTCTGGTTCTGTTACAAGCACAAAGTATTGAAAGGGACAGAAAAATTTAGTTCAGATATTGTGAAATTGCCTTGGAAATTCACCTACAAAGAGCTCAGCAATGCTACGAAAGACTTTTTTTGAATGTGATTGATAATCAATAATTGCAAGCAAGGGTAATCCCCTTGTGAAACCCAAATTTCTGAGCATTTTCTAAAACCTGATGATAGAGTCATTGTAATGAACAAGCGCCTAGGTCCATATTACGTCCAAATCTACCAAGCACCAAGATCTATAAAAAAAATCCACAGTATCTGCAAACTAAGAAGAAGAGGCAGAAAATGTATTCTGCTTACCTGTTCGAATAGTGGTTGGGGTTTACCACGACAAAAATTTGACAGAGCCCATGTAGCATTTCTTATCATTGAAATTCTGGCAGTATCATTCAACTGGGCAAGCACCTGCCTCAGAGCTCCATGATTGAGGGCAAGATCCCTAAATGTTGCAGAGTCTCCAACAATATTTCCCAAAGCTTAAACAACCTTACATGAACACCAGTTGAACTCAAAGTTGGGTACTAGTTTTTTAAATCAAATTCCAAAATTACAGACATATAAAGATAGTTGGGAAGAATAATTTTATGCCTCTAAAATAAACGTGCTACCTATTCTCGAACATTATCATTCCCAGAGGTAAGAAGTTCCACAAATATAGGCAGTTCCCCGTAATCAATCAAAACCTTTGTATTCTCAGAGGTTCCTGAGACTATATTAGTCAAAGCCAAAGCTGCTTCAAACTGCATTATCAATCACAAGGTATCACCATCAAAGCTATAATTTTAAGATAAAAATTTATCTACCATTGAAACTATAATTTTAAAATAGATACACCTAGTGATATAGACACCTAGTGAGAGTAGAGGTTAGGAAATTATAATAAGAATTATTACAAGATATCACTCATAGTGCAGTTGATTGTTCATTGTTTGCTGTAACTATAACTTTAAAGAAGACAGACTTAGTGATAAAGACACCACCAAGTGAGAGCAGAGGTTATGAAATTATAATGAGAATTATTTCAAGATATCATATTACTCATAGTACAGTTAATTGTTTATTGTTTGGTGTAATAATTTTTTATTATTTATAAACACAATCAAACATATTATGAGGGACAGTGATGAAATTGACAACGGTCTCATAACAAACCATAACGGGTACATCCCCTGGCAAGATAGACTCTGAATAAGAAAGAAAGCAAAACAAAGTGATTACTTACAGGATCATAGGCTTCTTGAAGAACAAGACCCAGAGCAGCATCTGTAACCCCTAAAGCAACACGTCTCTCTGCAAGACGAATCGCTACATCTTTCATATGTAGTCTAGCAAATTTTCTGAGCTCATCATGAGAAAGAGGATCAAATACAAATATCTCATCAAGTCTATTCAAAGCTCTTGCCTGAAATGTCTTCTAACCTGCAAAAATATTCAAAGGCATGTCAAAGCACTACAGCCAACTTCGTGATAAAATTATATGAAAACTATGCATACACAGAGTCGAGGAGAATGAAACAGCAGGTGTATTGGCAGTTGCCGAAATGCAGCAACTAAAATGGCAGGTGTATTGGAAGTTGCAGAAATGCAGCTACTAAAACGGTAGGTCTGTCGACGGTTGCAGGTGTGTGGATTGTTGCTGGTATTTTCAGACCGATTCCATGGAAATATACCAGAAACCAGTGGTATGTCAAACCTAGAAGGTAACCCGAGAGACTGTGACTGTCAGATTAAACAAGTAACAAGTGTCGTGCCTAGATAAGAAGTGTTGACGAAAAAAAATTGATCTCTTTCATAACAGAAGGCCTATCGACCTAAATATCTAGGACATGTGGCACTCCATGATAAAGACACATGGTGTGTGGATTTGAGTTTTTCAAGTGGTCAAGTGGGCCAAAAATTGGTGAAATGTGGCACCACTCAGATATTGACATGTGCCAATTGGTACACGTGGTAGAGAATTGGCATGCTCAAACAACGAGGTGATGCAGGAATGACATGAGGGAGAAAATATCAGAAAAGCCCAAAATCTAGAGAACTAAAGCTCATCACCAACCTGAGATTGACAACTTTACATGATGTAACCTATGAAATCGTAAATGGGGAAATCATAGTAACAATAAAGTAACCTATGTAACAATAAAGTCGGATTCATCCTGGGAGTGGTAATGGGAGAAATCATAGTGAACAACAGGAAACATGCAGAGTTGCTTACAATCAAATAGATGAAAAAACACATACAAAAAACCTAGATAATAAACATGAACAAGCTTAATATTGAATTATGAACTGTAAAGGAACTTACAAAATGTGACACTACGAACCTGGTCAAGCGCACAAGCAAAAATATCCTGGACATGACCCTGGTTGACAAGTTGTATTGCTCATGATGCAAGAGGATTTGTACCTGCACTGCCAAGTCGATCAAAATCCATCATTATCTATACAATAAATACAAGTAATTGATGTAGTATTTTTTACTATAAGATGTATTCTTATGATAATGTTAGAACATATGTTGAAAATGTCAAAACATACCTCAATAAGCTCCTCTTCGTTTCAAGAACAATCTATTGGAGTCGCATGAACTTGGAACAAGCCTCCCACGATCTGAAAGAGTAGCAACTAAGTCAACAGTGACTTTTTTGTTGCTACGCTGGATCAAGGGAGGTTTGCTCCAAGATTAAATCGCTCCAATAAATTATTCTCTACTAAACAGGGCCAACCACGTGAAGGTGGAAGCTCTTATGGCCCCTCCCCCCCCTCACATCACTCTCAATTCCCAAATACCCAATCTATATTTCATTTTTTACTTTCATGAGCATAAAAAAAATATTCAATAACTAATAAAAAAACAATTCAACAAAAAGTACGCAAGGAAACATTGCAATTAATGCTTGACATAAAAATAGTATGATAAATGAGTTTTTTATATATCGCAAAAAACGTTCCAAGTATGGTAACATTTGTCTTATAATAATACAATATTTTACATTATCAAATTTTCTTTTTCTTCTTCCTATTTCTAAAGCTCCTAATTACATCATCAATATCATCGTGCTCTGCTCCTGTTTCGTGCCTTTCGACCCGCACTGCTGACCTAGTTGCGTAGTCACGATGTTTGGTCTCATCCAGTGACGGGGCATCGCCTACAAAAATAGATAATATTAAATTTTAATTGTCAGTTTTTAAATATCATTGAACTAGTTCGGTAATATTAATAAAAAATATTGCAATGAGATTATTTACCTGGTGCACCAGTTGTCGCCGTTGGGACTGTTGCCCTGTCTTCCTCTCTGGTGGTAAGATCCTCAAGGGAAACATTCTCTGTCATTTAAACAAAAAACGTTATAAGGACAACCATCAAGGTATAATTATAAAAAATTATAAGTGGAAATTAATTACCGTCACGGCCCTCACTGATAGCAGCATTGTCGGCCCGGTCCCCACTACAATGATCAGGTTGCACGAGAGGATCATCTACATCTGGCTCTAAAACTGGGTTATTTACCTCGTCGGTAGTGTTGCTCCCCTGATTTAAACAAAGTTGTTAGACATTAAATTTATGGACGAAAACAAAAATATTGAAAGGTTAATGTTTTACCTTATCGGGCATTGTAGATCTTGGGACCTGCCCCAAGCTTCTGCGACGTTCAACTACAGCTTGATAGCCAAAACGGAAAGCGATATTTTTATCTTCCTCTGTAGTTATTGTTCCGAAGTCATCACCCTACATTATATATGATTGTGTATTTTTAATCATATCTGATAGGATTACAAAAACATTGGAAGGCGATACAATTAATTATAATATGTTTAGCTACTTAATTACAATTCTTGCAGCTAATTTCAAGTAGCCACCCTGGCCGAGCTTGTGATGGCCCTTTTTCTCAATCCTAGCTTTGGTTGCCTTTGAGGTGTCAGGCAACCTAGCATCAAAAGATTGAAGTCAGATATGACGTAGCATACTTTTATTTTAGACATAAAGAAAATTAAAGCTATTGAATTAAAGTTGTAATTTACCTTGCGGGTCCAGTTGGCATTTTTCCTTCTTTCTTTGCCCTTTTCTCTTTTCTGTCATGGATGAGTGCTCTCCACTCACTCTCTGGAACTGTGAGAGGATGCTCGTATCTAGGGTTAAATTTCAATTGTGTCCTATAGGTTTCCCTGGTATATTTCAAATATTTGTCGGCTACCCGAGCCATCGTTGTTCTGTCAAATGTGCCGACCCCAAAAAGGGCTTCTGGATAATCTAGAAGTTCTTTTTTCAGGTTGGAATTCTAGGATTTCCACCTTGTGCGTATGGTTGGACCAAAAATTACCAATGCATGGCTCTCCAAAAACCTGTAGAAATCATTGTTTCCTACACAGAAAAAAAGATATTATCATTAATTTAAAAATAAAAAAAATGATAAATATGTTTTAGATAGAGTACATGAAATAGTTAAAATATTAAAATTTACCTGGGAGTTGTACGTGCTTTATAGGGACGCCTTCATCGTTCACCAACAACGTGCCATTAATGGTCCCTGTGGATCTGACACGTGTAGCTCCAGGAAACGCAATAATGTAGTTGGCCATATCAACCTCATCACTGCCAACACGTTCAGCGGTTGGCTGGGTGCCTGCTTGGGCAGGGTGTGTTTCTTGGCTGGCACCTAAAGGAGTAGAAGGTGTACGAGAGGGTTTCTGGGAAATCTCTTGCCCTTGTGTCCCACTACCACCAACACCGGGTTCAACAAGTGTCAGAAAATGCTACATACAAAAGAAATTTTTGTTAGTTTAGTCAATGTAAAAATTAAAAATCAAACTATCACAATTCATCTCATGCAGAACAAAAAAAATATCCTTTTGACTTTTTATTATTACCTGATATCTTGCTAGCTGGTTCATAAGATTTTTTATCCTCTCTTCTGTTTCAGGTGTTTGAGGCGCGTCTATCAAAGTATTAAATTCCGACCTTGCATGTTGTGCCCTTTTTTGCAACAAGAACACTGGAGATAGGGATGAAGAAAGCTCTTCCTCAAAGAGGGAATCATCGGGCGTACCATGGCTAGGTGTCTGCATATTTGAACAAAATTAATATTATTTCAATTATGTAAATAACTAAAATACCTGAAGATAGAGCAATGCTGGCACTTTACATGCTCTTCCGCTGGCCTCTTTCTGCGATCATTCCGTCTCGGGGTTGTTCCTGCACTGCTCTGATCAGTCTGCCACATTGCAATAAAATTATAAATGTAAAAACTTGAAAACAATATCTAACTTGAAAACACAAAATGAAAACGGAAATAATTTCTAATAAGACACCGGAAGACAGAGTTAGAGTTTCAAATATGCCTTGCATTGAATTCAGTCCTGGAAACATGTCATTGCACATTAAGGCACCCAAACAAGAGATGAGTTGACAATGAAGACCTTATTGAATATATTGTTGGAGCAAATTCTAGTAAACTTGTTGTGAAGACCTTGAGGACATTTTTGGAGCAACATTGTTGAAGCTAATGGTATAGCATTGTTGGAGATGATCTTGAAGGGCCTTGAAGTGAAGCTTTTGGAGCAACTATTGAAAAATCCTTAAAGCATTTAAGTAAGGCACTTTCTATATTCCATCACCTTTTTCCTTTCAATATCCTTTAAACGATTTTGTTGATATTTAATGTTTGAAATCACGTTATAATTCCTTGATTATATGTGTTTGGGGACTTTCCCTTTGAAATTACCCAAAAATACCCTGTTAATTTTATCTTCAGGATGCATGTCTGACCCTATTGTTCAATATTTTGATTGATAGTAGTAAAAATAGAGAGTTAGGGGGCTCTTGACTTGGTTTGGTTGGGCCATTACATCCCTAACATCTACTAGGGAGAACCCCCCTTGAGTTGGAGGAGAGCTAGCCCGAAGTGAAAAGAGGCTGGTGAGGTGACAATGGGGCTATTGAATTACACATGGTATCGCACTTTAGCTTTAGGACTTTATCTTGAGAAGTGCGAGATTTTTCTATATCAATTCTCAAATTGTTTACAACACTATTGTTAAGAACTAATAAGAAGTGATGTTGAGGGGTTTTTGGGTATAAAAAACAATACCATTTAAAAACTAGGGTTCTCAGTCCTTGGCATTCCTTCACCTGGGCCTAGGGGCACACTAGAATAATTTCACACTAAACCATGCAAGCTTAAAAGTAACTTAACAGATCCATAAAGTAATAATAATCATAATTCCTAATTTCCTATTGTACGATATGATGCAAATTATTCAAACATGAAGCAATGAAGACATGCAATGTCTGAATTTCAAGATTGATGAACCAATACAAGAAGTTAGAAACTACAACTTTGATTCGATACTCTGTGTCCTAACTCCAGGAAGGAATCTAGTTTGTAGTACAGAACATGCATCGTGTATTATCAATTCTTAATTGACAACAACTAAAGGTCATCTACCTCATCAATTCCTTCCCATTTTGTGTTTTTGTGTTATATTCCTTATAAAAGTGTCAAATTTCTCTCAAAGTAAGCAACCACTGAATAAAATAAAAAATAGTTGAGATATGATTGAGAAATGGTCATTTATTTCTTGAAAGGATCTTCACAATTTCTTTGGTTGTTTTTCATCTCAAGAAACAAGAAATGACCTAAGAAACTATCGTGATGTAATGTAAGAAACAACACGGTGCAATGGCCATTTTCAAAGCCAAATGATGTCCATTGAGGACATGGCCTTTATTTGGTTCCTGTTTCATAGGAGTTTCGGGTAGAAATGGAACTTTGTTGTACCATTTCCAGTAGTAAAAAGGGAAAACCATCTTTTTCCATGGGAAATAATTTACCTTTCCTTTTTCAAGATAATCTAAATTACAAAAAATATGAACTGTACTGCACACATTCTTGGATAATGTGAAAGTGGAAAAGGAATACCCTACACAAGTGATGCACACATGTACACTTGAACACTAATAGATTTTTGTAGTTGAAATGCAATGCTTGTTTTCATTTAAATGTAGGGTTTTTAAAGCGGGGAGAAATAATGGCTGCCAATTTAATAAGCGTTTCTTTGGGAAAAATTTAAATCTTGTATTGGGTGATGAAGATAATAGAGGGTATTGAATCTTGATTCTTGACATTGTGTTTAACTTGAATAACTCAAATGATTATAAATATCATTGGATGAGTTCTTTTTTTCAAGTATGTCACTCAAAACTCTTATGTCAAAGCATTGTATGATGGCTAGCATTTGCTTGTTTCCCTTTCTTCAGTTCAATGTAAAAATTATATTAATATATTGGAGCACGAATGATAACTACAATTGTTGCTCTGCAGTATATCCAGCCCCAAGATTATGAAAATTTTTCTCAAGTGGAGCTATTGGTTATTGATGAAGCAGCTGCAATTCCATTGCCTGTTGTAATGGCTCTGCTTGGGCCATATTTAGTGTTTCTGTGCTCTACTGTAAATGGGTAATAATTATAAATGAGCCAACCACAATCACAGATTTTGTAACCATTCGGTTTCCATGGATAGTGATGATGATATTAACCCTATATATCAGTGACCTATATCTATAGGAGAATGATCTCAACATTGACCTTGATATGGTTGTATGGATGTGACCTTTGGTATGTCATCAGAAAATCCCCAAATATCAGAAAATCCCCAAATTTGGAGAACTAAAGCTCATCACTTTCGATCTGGAGTACTACCCTTGTGATAAATTTGATGACTTTCGATCTCCCATTCGCTACCACTTTTCACTTCACCTTCAATATAGATTATACCAAGGGCAATTCGTTACTGGGTGTTGAGATGGATGAGTTTGTCGAACTAAAATCGATAGCTTAAACTTCATGAAACTGGCGGAGTCAAATTCATGCAAGCACAAACACATCTTACACATCCTCTTTGAAACTCATCCGAAAGAACATTGGAAGACATCTAGAGAGAACCCTATAGCCTAACACAATCCAATGGAATTGACCAAAAAAACCCAAATAGAGTCAACCCTACTATAGGAGGAAAGGCTTACAGTAAGAACTTACCATTTTGCAAGAGCTGAGGGCGAATGCTGTTCTGCAAGAGCTGAGGGCGAATGCTGAGGGCGAATGCTGTTCTGCAAGAGTTGAGGGCGAATGTTGTTCTGCAAGAGCTGAGGGCGAATGCACGCATGATATTAAACGTTAATGTAGTTTTTAATAAAATCATTTTTATGTAGCGCGCATTTGATTTTTTCATTTCAAATCATTTTTATATACATTTGATTTTTGCATTTCTAATACAAGTGACAAACAAATTTCTACAAGAGGTTGAAATTTTTACTAGAATAGCCATGAAAGAATAATTAAAATGGCTTAAAATGCAAGTGGATCTTCAAAATAAATGTAATTGAAGGTTCTCCCCACTAAATTTTTGCAAAAGTGCTTACATTATTTAAGTTATCTAAGATATTTTTTTGTATTACACAATCTAAATTAAATAATGAAATAGTTGGGTAGTCTTATTTTTTCAAATTAGGACACAATTTTCAAATGGTGATGAAGTTTCATGTGATGATTAACTGACAATATTCTCCTTTCCTATTCTTGAAAAACTATACAAGGTTCCCTGCTGCCACATGAAACCCTAACTCATGTAGCAGCATAGGACCAGTCCTCCATTTTCCCCGTCATAAGGCATTTTGCACGTATTTGACAACTAGAATTTGTGGATTCTTGTTTTCCGTGACGTGCCAGGAAGGATAGAAGACTTAATTTTGACGTTTGAAATTTTTTCAAAAATGTTCTTACACCCTTTAATTTCCACTTATCAAAAATTTTGCAACACTTTTCCTCTTCGCAATTGCAAGGCTGTACTCAAAAAGTAAGGAAAGTTACTTTTTTGGCTCACTCAAAATTTAAAATTTAATAAAGGAATTACCACTTATCATTATTGATATTTTAAAATTAGAATCAATTTAGTTTTCCCCATCCTATTACAAAAATTTCACAAATCCTTTCTTTTACATAAAACACCAAAGAAAGAATAAAGCCCGTTGCCCTGCAAACTTCCAAGGTTGTGATTAGTGAAGTAGTGAAAAAGTACAGCTATATCACTAAAAAATTAGAATGCCAATCTGCCCCGACATGAAGTAGTGTTAATATAGCTGGTGGCTTGGCTTAATGGTCAAACAGTGAATTACACAAGCACAAAATAAAAGCTTTAGGCGTCTAGTTCCTTACACTCGCACTCTCAAGGCATCCAAACTTAGGCCAAGCTCAAGATTGGCTCCGAGGAAACTAGATTGGCTCATTGACTTGCCATATTTTAATTTCATAAGGTATGTTTGAATTTTGAACTCCTAGGGTAATTTATTATTGTGAAATCATAGTTGTAAATTATCTCTTATTCTGTGAGCAATGTAATCTATTAATTGTAAGCAGATTCATTAAAAAAATTGAAACTGATTTTAGCATGAATGATGACAATTTATATATTAATTCGTTTTTAAGAGTATTTGTATTATGTAGGAGCACTGGAAAGAAAAATCAAGACTTCATTTTCTGTTTTCCTTATTTTATTGGGCTGAATTGGAGAAAATTGAATATGAATAGTGAATTAATTGTAAGATCAATGGGCCAAGGCCATACATCAACATTGACCACAGTGGGGAAGTATAAAAGCATGGATATTCATGCAAGTATAGTTATTAATGTAAGATCAAAGTTAACTCTTAGCTTCACTAAAGAAATAGAAGGAAAAGATCTAGCATCAACTGAAACTCACGTGAAAAAGTAGATGAAAAATGTACAATCATCCAATGGAGAGGTAATCTATAATTATCCAGTAAGATTCTTGGCTATGCCTTGAGACTAAACTAATTTTCAATATTTTTGAATAATCATCCATTGGATTTTAGTAGGAAAACCATAGTAAATCATTGTCCAATGACCATGCAAAAATATATAAAAATTAATATTTGTTGGTTTTTTTTCAATAGGTGGACCATGACGGGACCACTGAGAAGGTGGGGGTGTTTTTTTAATCATGGAAGTGAGGTTTAGTAGATTTATAGTTAAGTTACCTTTCCCTATAAATTTTCTCGATCAAGTTATTCATTCATTGAACTTTGATTCATTCCTATTGTTTTGATACACAATCCAATCCAGTTGAGTCTTGAGTCTTCATTGAGAATGGCATTCATAGGTTGTCAAGAAAGAGGTCATCATGCACATGCACTCTTCTTTTCTTGGTATCTTTGTAACTATGCTCAGCCTGAGTTCTATATTTTTAAATTATTATAATAGTTCGTGATTATTAGGCTTTTATTTTGTCTTTTAAGAATTTTAATTTAATTATTATTAATCATTATATATATATATATATATATATATAGTTAGTTAGTTAGTTAGTTAGTTAGTTATTATCGTTATTAAACTTTCAATAGAATTATTAAACTTTCGATGGTACATCAACTTTCATACATGAGAAAATAGATACTGGCAAATGGTACATCATGGCCTGATTAATTTCGCTCAGCAATTTCAAATGGTATAACATTTAGTCAACAATAATCATTAATGTTTGCAGACAGAGACTAATTTCTCTGGAAGCCTGAGATTTCTTTGGCTTGTTATTCTTATAAATACATAGACATAATTAATAGAGAGATTGAGGACAAAAAAAAATCTAGTGCTTAGTCTCCACTACTCAACATGATTTTGTGAGAAATAATACATAGATTGATTTCTCTGAGTGCCTTAGCATTCTTTGGCTCATTATTTTAATCACAACAACAATAAAAAATGCACTGAGGATCTGTTCTTAGTCCGATTATGCAATTTTTATAAGACAGACTATGCAATATTAATAATAAACATAAATTTATTGCAATTTAGGGAAAGCTCGTTCATGTTTTTTTCTTTATATTGGAAGGTTACTTTCTTTTTGAAGTAGTTTTTAGTAGATAATAGCATATATTGAGGAAATATTAGTTTGACAAGAATCCGTTATTTCTCTTGAAACTTTAGGTATTAAAAGTCCATGACACAGATATATCACACTCCAAAATCCAAAGAAAATGGAAGAGCATTCAATTTTTTTAATCAAACTTTTATTGGTGAAGGGTTAATTTATTACGAGAACGTCATTAATGAAGTGCAAAATTTTAAACATAACATTTATTGACTAGAAAAATAATGACCAAAACGTCAAAAAAATTTGTGTGATGGGTAAAGAGAAATCCAAATTCCAACCCTGCCTGCCACCTGTTGGTGAGTGGAGGTTATTCACTTTTCATTTACAGCTTACCAGGTTACTCATGTTACCAATATTTTCACATGGCTCACTTTTAGGTGACTACTTATTGTATTTCTTCTTTATAAATAAAAATTGGTAGATAATTGTATTATTTGAAATCTATAACAAATCCAGGCAACAAAATTACAAAAAATAGAAAATTATGAAAAAAATTCACCAAGGCACTAATGTGTGGATACCCTATCATTTCTTAGATCCTCATAACTTACCAACACCTACTATATTGGTATACACATAATATGGCATTTACCTGAAGTATTTAATATGTATCTAGAAGTAAATAAGTTGTATGACAATTGTTATGGCAGATATAAGATGTGTATTATAGTTTATATTTCAATTTTTCCTAAGTAGCATGCATGTGCGGTTCATATAGTGACTACAATTACCAAATATATTTCAGTGAAGATGTGAAGATGATCTCTCATTAGGTCCTAATTACTTAAAGCATCATTAATTAGCTTTCCAAATGAATAAAATATGTTAGCAAATTAGTAAAAACTAGGAAAACAAATCATGCTTTAAAAAAATATGGCACAATGAGTCACACTCTGAGATTTATTTAATTACTCATCAAGTGTCGCTACAACATATATATGATCACCATTACCATAGAAATGGGACATGTGACCATCATTTTAGTTTCGCCAATGACATTCCACATCATGAGCATTTTTTAGGGTTGATTGTGTTGATTTTTTTTAAACAAATCATTTATACATTTTATGGAAATTATAGACACAATTTATAATCACATTACAAGATCATGATGTATGGATATTCCTTATCATTTCTCAGATACCCACAACTTACCAACACCTAATATATTGATATACACATCATATGGAATTTACCCCTAGAATGCCACATGTATCCTAAAACAAATTAGTTGTATGGAAATTGTTATGGTGCATATATGATGTGTATTACAGTTTATCTTATAATTTTGCTGAAGTAGCATACAACAATTTACATAGTGATATGAGAACCACTCTCTAGAGTATACATCGATTTTGTACACATGGCTTTTCAGTTGCTTTTTAAGATATATCATTGGTGATGGTCACATGATTATATAATGAACCATTAAGTTGAACTATGAAATTATTCATCACAACACACACACACACATATTGATGAATTAATAATTTTTCTCAAATAATTTTTTTAATCTATTTTGAAAAAAAAAAAATATATATATATATATATATATATATTTCTAAGAAGAACAAGAGATAATTCCTTACCATATCTTCGTAAAACATATAATAGCAAGAAAATTAATCTATTGAAATTTCATTTCCAAACATATTCATGGAGTAAAATGAAGATTAAAAGGAGATATTCATGGATTTAACTATAACATCACCTCATAATTAAGAATGTAAATGTACAATATTGATGATACATAGGTTAGGAGAAAATTAATCTATTGAAATTTCATTTCCAAACATATTCATGGAGTAAAATGAAGATTAAAAGGAGATATTCATGGATTTACCTATAACATCACCTCATAATTAAGAATGTAAATGTACAATATTGATGATACATAGGTTAGGTTATCTCACATGTATCATATAATCTTATAAACAAACACATTCTATAACATGCAATAAAATTGAAATTACACAATCCACATGGAAATAATACTTAGTTCAAGCAAAAGAAAATAAAAAATAAACCATAAGTGACACGGATTTTGCAAAGGCATATAAGTGTCGTTATACCGACGACGGCCAAAGCATCGCTATTGCGACGGATGCCTCCAAACGTCGCAATTGCGACACTTAGACATTGTGTCGCACTTGCGACGTTTGGAGGCACCCGTCGCAATAGCGACGCTTTGGGGCATAGTGTCGCAATTGCGACGTCTTCCTCCAAACGTCGCAATTGCGACACTTTTTCTAAGTGTCAGTATTGCGACACTTTTCTCTAAATGTCAGTATAGCGACGGTTTCGGGCGGGATTGAAAAAATTTGGGGAAATTTCCGACATTTGGTCAAAAGTGTTGGAACCAAGTGTCGAAATTTCCCCCAAATGTACTAGTGATTATATATTATTTAAAAAATTTATTCGAATTTGGAGTATGACATTAGATGAATTGATTGATTAAAAATTCATTTTTGAAGTTAATGATAAAAAATATAAACTCATTAACTAAGAATGGTATAATTAAAGGTTATTACAATGATAGGTTGATGAGAGCATAAAAAATACCTTAGGAAACTTATTTTTTGTCTAGACCCCAAAGCAGTTCTAAAATTGATAGAGGGAAAATTATCATTGTTGATGAGAGCGTAAATAATACCTTAGGAAACTTATTTTTTGTCTAGACCCCAAAGCAGTTCTAAAATTGATAGAGGGAAAATAATAATTTTCCCTCAAATTGTACTCAAACTGTAAAATGTATAAATTAAGAAATTAGAGATAATATGTATTTTCAATGTATAAAAGAATTAAAAGGTATTAGTGAAAAGAAAGAAGGATAATGTAAAGCTAACATTGAGCATAAGATGATTCAGTTAACTAAATAAATCTGGCAAGGTATTTGTAAGCTCTCGCCTAATCGATCAAACTATGACGCTCTTCTATTTTATTATTATTGTTTCGGGCTTGATCAATATTAATCTTCATAAAGAGATTACTCTACTTGTCCCTAGGTCCTCCATGAGGGAGTAGGCCTGTGGTCGACTCTGATACCACTATGAAGGTCAGAGTATAACACACAACTATAGCTGCTAACAAAATCTCTGAGACATATCAAGCAACTCGGCATACCATCCATATATATACAAAATTTTAAGTCGGTTTTTCCCTTTCAGTTTTCGACGAGTCCAAGCGGTGAGGCGGTGAAGATGGTGCAGTCTAAGGAGGGGCTAGATTTTTTTTTCCCAACTAAAAAAAACTACTCTTTTCCATTAAAAAAAAGAATAGTACATCTGCAGCTTTTACAATTAGTCAAAAGTTCTTGTTTTTTACATGTTATTTTTGCCCTATTTTTCTACTTCTATTACAACATTAATATTTCAGTTCATCAAAATTTATGTTCATGAATATGGATATTACTACTTGTTCATCAAGACTTTACATAATAATTTAAATGGTTACTTCCAGTTTTAAAACAGATTTATGGTTCGCCTTCTATGAAAGATTGATGCTATCTGCATTTATCAATTTTCCTTGTGCAAATTCATTGATGTAAAACTTACATGGATTCATATTTTACTCTCTTAGATAATAGGTTTTTCATCCAATTTTGTTTTCTATAAACATGTTGAAATTTTATACTCTGAAATGTATTTACCAACACTCTTATATTCTTCATCCAGTGGTTAAGAATTGGTTGACAAAAATTGGAATGGAGTTTGACCCAGCCAATGATACATTTCGCGTCTCCATTGATCCAAGTGGATATTGGTGGCCACCCGCCTATTCCACTTGGACCCCCGACATTGTTTCTTTCAGTTTTTTAGTTTCCTTAATTGTAGCACAATTTAATATTTTTGGTAACTTTTAGGTCTTGAACTTCTAGAGCCGTTTTGAGGCCTTAAACGACGTTTTTTTGGGTATGAAAACTTCGGAAAATATGAGACTTCTAGATTTTATATTTATTGTTAGTAGTTGAAGTCCTCAGATAGATATTTCTAATGATGTATCATGTGCGTCAAACGGAGATAGTATGCCAAAGTTACGACCCCGGGAAATTGATGTACCAATTTACCTCAGCGAGGCCCATAGTCTGGCGTTTCATTTCCTAGGGTTAGGCTTTTGGATGTTTAAGGTTTTCCATTGTTTCTCAATAATATATAGGCCTTCGAACCTCATTGTGACGGACAGTTCAGAGGCTTGTAGTCGCCACATCTCTTCTAAGAAATAAGCTACCAACACCCTAGCTAGTTTATTTCCATTTTTTTTGCAAACAAATTTCAGTTCTTTGATATTAATGAAATGAAGTGTTATTTCCGCTACATCTTTGTATTTATGGTTATATGTGTATACTGTTGCGTTCCTACATAAATTTGGATCATCCATATACCTACAATTTGTCGATTCTTAACCACTTTGTTGCAATAAGTACTCCCCGTAGAGCTACAACCTCTGCCTTGTTGTTCGATCCCATTCCTCCCTCCCACCAAAAGTTGACGTATCTACCAACTTCTAAAACTATGAGAACCCCACATCCACACTTTCTCTTTTTACATGTTCCATCAAAGAAGTCGATTGGATATGAGTTATCCACTTCTATATATTTACACACTTGGGATTTTTAGCACTTTCTGACTAATCCCATATCATTAAATAGGGAAATTTCCATATTAATGTCTTCTCTTATCTGTATTGGTTTATGCTAAAAAATGAAGGCATTCCTAGTTTTCCAGATAATCCACATGATGTAATATGGTAGATTCCTAAACCTTTTGTTGTTGCAATACCAAGCCCTTATACATGAAATGAGAGTAACGTGATTCCCCACATATTTAAGCCTTAATAATCCCCTACATCCCTCTCATGCTTGTCTCGCATATCCACAGGAAAGTAGAAGGTGGTCTGGATTTTCTAGTCCCTCCAGGCATATCACACAAATCCCTAGGCCCACAAATCAACGTTTTTGAAGATTATTTGAGTCATAATTCTGTGATTGGCAGCGAGCCAACAGAAGCTCCTAATCTTATAAGGTATATTACCTTTCCATATATTATGTGCCCAATTGTAACTAACATGTTTCTTCTATGTTCTAAGTAATGCCACATAAATTTCCTTGACATACTAAATGATCCTTACATCCCTCTACATCTAAAGTGATCCCTGCACCTCTTATACAAATAATGCACCTCTACCATTCTATTGCAAGATGATCCAGTAGTCCAAGTTTTGTGGACTTGATCCATCTTTTTTGATCAATACCTTCACCTCCTAACTGATAGATCTGTCCCAAAACATAAATTCTATTCGAACAAATATAGTTTAATAACTGTATTGAAAGGAAATTATTCTCAATCGTCACTTTAATCACATCTAGACCAATTTGAATCCTAAATCCATCACAGGTTTCCCATCGAACGAATCTTGTTAACTGCGGTGGTGAGGCAGTGTTATCCCTTCACCCGAGAAATAATTACTTCTAAAAAAAAGTTATGTTTGTCAAGTTTGAATTGTCAAACTTTGCAAGGGTTTAAATATTGTTCTAACATTTTCAAGAGAATGCTTTAGGCTCGTGGAATCAAAAACCTTGCCAAGTTCGTTTGGGAGCTGATATGAGCAGTCTACAGTTGCTTAGCGCATAAGGAAATTGTGTGGAGATCCTAGTCAGGGTTAGGCAGTCGCCATAACTGATATGGCTATGCTGGTTTAACTGTTTGTGGACCTCTCCACCTTCCTGGATCCCTTCGAAGAAGTTAAGAGTTCTAAAAATAAGTGAGAACGACTCTGGACTAGAAACCCTGTGGCAAGAATCTCAGGTGGCCATCTAATTTATTGACAAAGAGTTGTTTTTATTTTTCTTCCTTGCAAAATTTGCTTCGCTTTCAGTATCTCGTCTTCATATACCACCCTGCACAAATATTGATATTTAGTCAACCTCGCTTTAGATATGTGCACATTATAGGTACCTATGTAGTTGTTGGAGTTGGATATCGCTACTACTCACCTGTTAAAGATTCCCAAATCCATAGGGCAGCTGAAGCACCTCAAGAAGGTTGTCTTGAAAACTAAAATTTCTCACGATATGGATTTGAAAAGTTTACCTGGAGAATTTTTTCATCTACAGTCGTTCAAACACTTGGAATTAAGTCACTGTTCAAGACTGGACTTGCTACCAGATTCCTTTGGGAAACTGATGAACCTTCAACATATTATGTTGTTAAGTCTACTCCTTGGAGATGCTTTCAGATTCTTGTGGGAATTAGAGGAACCTCCAACATATCCACTTGTCAGATTGCAAAAATTTGCAGATGCTTCCCGAGGCTTTTGGGAATTACTTCACGACCCTCCAACATATTGACTTGTCTGGTTTTTTTCATTTAATATACTTCCACATTCATCCTAGAAATTATGTAGCCTGCAACATATTGACTTGTTTTATTGTTACAATTTGGAGATGTGTCCAAATTTTCGAACCTTTGGAATTTAACACTACTTAAATATTTGAATATGAAAGATTGTAAAATGCTGACCATTTCTAGCGAAACCCTTGGAAACATCACCACACTTGAATACTTGTGTCTACCATATTGAAATTTTATTGAAGTATTTCCTCCCTGGGTTACACATCATTGGTTCCTGCTGGAATTGTCCCGTGATAGTCAAAACACAACAATCTGAAGTGTCTGCATTTACGAAGAAATGCTGGAAATGCCGCTAGATTCTATAGGTCAATTAAGGATCTTGGAGGAACTGGAGCTCCACTTTTGCGACCGGTTGAAATGTTTGTCATATTCCATTAGCAAGTTGACTCAATTGAAAAAGTTGAAAATGGTTTTAGATGGCCAATATTGAACAGTTCTACATAAAGGAATGACCTTCAAGCGAAATGTTGGCGATGAGGGTTGTATGTTCACTTCAACATTAACCAATACAAGAGGGCGAAAAGGGTTGCATCTTCAGAACAATATTCAACATCTCAAAATAGAACATTGTGTTAAGCTAGTGGAGGTTCAAGCATTGCCAACGACAATAAGGATACTGGAATTAAAAGGTTGCTTATCACTGGAGAAGATAGGAGGGTTCTATGGCCTTTCCAAGCTTCAAACATTGAAAATAACCTTGTCCATAAAATTTCAGGAGCTGCCACGTCTTGAAACATTGGTATCTTTGGAAATGGGAGACTTGAAGAAGCTGATTAACATACAAGGGTTGGGGCAACTCAAAATGCTATGAACACTGGACATTATTAAATTCCTAGAGTTAAAAGAGCTACTAAGTTTTGAAGATACAAAGTTGTTGAAGCTTACAGCCTTTGAATGCCCCAAACTGCAGTGGGGTTAGAGTAATGTCGCAGCTATGCCAACAGTTACAGTATTGCTCTGTTGACTAAAAATTTATTACTGCAATCATAATATTTATATTTACAATCTCAATTAGAACCAAAATGTATCATAACATATTCTGAAGTTAAAACTTGTTTCTTTTGTTGTTTAAATGTATCTAGCTGACCTGTTTCTTTTGTTGTTTAAATATATCTGATTGCACGTTTAAAGACTTTCCTCATAGGCTTATTGAGTTAGGCTTATTGAGTTGAAATGCAGTTAAAAGTTATATTAAATATTTCAATATGTTGATATTACAATGCACATCTTCACCGTGAAGAGCTGTAATAACACAGACTACCACAAAAAAACCATACCATATATCACTTTCTATACGATTCCCTTCATATTCTCCAGTCTCACTTCTGCAATCCATTCAAAAGTGGGTTTCAAATTCCCATGACTATGAAAGACTAGAAAATGGATGTTCTATTCAAATAGAGAATTAAATTTGAAAATTAGTAAGTGATAATATACTAACCTAGATCTACCAAATATCTAGAAAAATCAAATTTCTTTTCACAGTAAAAGATATTTGCATCTCATCACACAATTGTGTGATAGATGGTGGCACATATGTGGAAGTGTATTTTGTTGCTGCTGCCAATGATGGCATGGACATCCTCCTAATAATATGTTAAATCTATGGACATTTCTTGTCTTTCTTGGCACTAGTGTGCAGTTGCAGGTGTAGGGAGTGGGCAGCTTGGGGAGCCAGTGGGGTTACCGCTCAAAAATCTCATATTTATTTCGGACCATGGTGTCGGTGGGCAGAGTATGGTGTAGTGAATGGGTGGTTGGGGAGGTTATCGTTGCTAACTTCAGTTTTTATCGGAATGTGCAGTGCTTAGCTCTTCTGTTTTATTTTGGGGGGGTTTTTTCCGGCGCCGTGGAATTTGAACCTTCTTCAACGATTATTGTTGGTGATCCTCACTTGATCTTCTGTGGTGCGAGTATTTTACCGAGACAACTGGGGGTACTGATCATTATGTCTTGAGCTACTAACCTCACTCTTAGGACCGGGAGTTTCATTTGGCATTTATGATTGGTGGCTTTGAACTTTGGGTTGTGATGTATTCCAAATTGGTTTAGTTATACATTTTTTTCTTTTATAAAATGGAACTTCATTCCCAACATAGATAATGGAAGATCGTGCCCATAAATGAAATAATGGAAAAATGACATCATGACTGGTTTATAAATTGGGTCTATAAGTCACTCTTGACACGCTTGGCACTCCCAAGTGCATTTCAAAATTGATATTATTGCAAAAATTAAATAACCAATTAGTTGTAAAATCCAAAATGCATAGAATCAATTTCATTAATTCATGATAAGATTTTGATCAACTACTCATTCTAACCATGAAGATCTAAGGCAATGGAGAATATTTTCCTTCCTTGGCAGATGGTGGAGCACTCGGTGATGGATATAGGCATGATTCATGGGTGATGGATAAAGCCATGGTGGAATTGAAATAGGAAAAAGGTAGTGGTGTGGGCGGTGATACACCCCCACCGGTTGTATGATAGTTGGAATCGCCCTAGGGCAAGGGATCACCCTAAGGGGGGGAATTGGAATGTCAAGGGTGGATGATTGAAACAATGAGAAGGGTGGATGAATAAATGGTAGGGATGGGAATTGGGAAGGGTTTGGGAAGGTGGTTATAGGCATGGGAGAAATTATGATGGAGAAAGGTGGTCAGTGTGGGTGACAATACATCCCCATTGGTTGTACAATAGGAGGAAGCACCCTCAGGGAGGAAATTGGGATGCTAATAACTGGAGCAATGTTCCTACTGCTATAGTTTTTTCACCAATGTGCTCATCAAATAATTGAAGTCAACAAGCTGGAACGTTGTGAGATGTGGGTCCCTCGACTGTAACAATAAAAAATTTCATATAGTTATGAAAATGTATCAAAAATGATAATATATCTTATTTCACATAAAACAATGCATGCCATCAAATTTCCATACCATTTTTCTGTATAATAGAATGTTGCACTAACGCAGGCATGTGGCCCACACTTCTTTGGTTTTGAGAAGATAACTCCAGTTGCTCATCCATGTTTCTTTTTTTTGCACGAACTCGTCCAACCTTTTCAAAATGTGGTTCCCTGATTTTGACTTGCGCCCACATTGCCTTTTCTTATTGACTAGGCTCAAGAAACTATGTTTTCTTTTAGTAGTGATCTTTGATGGAGTTATAGTATTGAAAAACATTCTATTGTATTCTTGACATGCTTTGTCTTCCAAACTGTTCAATGCATTTGCTTGCTCCAAATTTGTAGGTATTATGGATCTCAATTTCTCATGAGTTGATGAGTTAACACGTTTCATCTCATCATCTTCAAATAATGCACTATCTGGTCGTACATTAGTTGATTCAACATTATCAATGCTTGTTTCATTATAATAATTTATATTTGGAGGAGAATCAAAGCATGGCGGAAGCTCTGTTTGGATTTCTAGGCCCAATTTAGGTGTTTCATTCAAATAAAATAAAATTGTAGGCCTTTCTGTAGTAGGATTAGTGACATGAGGTAGTATATTTTCACCCAAACTAATGTTACCCACCAACATCTCAACTTTCAGTACATGTTTACAAACATTTCCATTCAAGGCCCAATTGCAATTACAGAAGTGAAGATTGGAACCTTTATATATGGCATTGTACCAAATATCACGTGTATCCTTATTTTGGCTACGAACCCAATAACCATTGTTACTCTTTTCATCAGGCATACAATCTTCATTTGGGATTTGGCTAGCTTTACACTTGGATGAATTCAATTGTTCCTCAATTTTTCTAGGCCGTACAAAACCAGCTTCTTTTAAATGTTGCATATGATTGTAATATAATACAACCTTTGTCAACAACACATATATTAACCAATCGACACGTCTATGACATGCATTATTCTTTTCACTTAGGTACCTTTCCTTGATATGTCGATGATAAGATTCAATGGCATTATTTGTATCCTGATTGGAATGTGGAAAATTTATGTATGTTTTTGCCCACATATCTGTAGAAAGAAATTTATCAGCTATGAATTAATAATACATATGACATGAAAAATAGATTCATTAAAGCCACTTACAAGAAACTTACATATTTTGTTGTTGGCTAACCAATTTGTTTTAAAATATTCCAAAAACCTTGGATGGTCACTGAATCTTTCAAAGAACCTTTCAATTGTCTTTTTTATAGATTCATCATCTTCACATGTGTGCATGATTTCTCCTAAATAACGAAAAATGTGGATTTGGTTTTCCCTTCCTTGGACTTTATTTCCAACATTCCTCAACCATGCACGACGAACATGCCACACACATAATAATATTTTACACTTGATTGAAGACCTGGAATAACACAATTTATTAGAGGGAACATACATTAACAATATTTTTATGTCTCTTATAAAAGAATAAACACATCACCTTAACGCTTCAATTTCAGCAGTAGCATCATCTGTGATGAAGGCTTGAACATGCCAATTTGGTCGCTCTTTCTTCCCAATGGAAAAGAGAGTTGACATCCATTTAGAAAGCTCAGCTATAGTATTGCGTGATGATATCACCCAAGCTACTGGAACCCCATTGCGATGTTCGTTGAAAAGCCTTAAGGTGTACAGTTGATACTACATTATAAAAAATGTACATAATTATATTTATATAAGCTACATGCATTAGAATGAGGTTGAATAAATGAATCAAATTTAGGATAATTTTGTACTCACCCCATACTTATTTGTACTAAATGTTGAATCCATTGAGATTATATTATTGTGAGAATATTTTAGCATCATTGAGCGCATCCACTTTGTTTGTATGCCTATAATAAAAGGGATGTCTTCAACAAGATTTTGTTTCTGGTAGAAGAAAAAGTTCTCAGGGCGTTCCTTATACCAACATTCTACATTGTTTAGATCACTTTGATCTTTAACATACTCTAGCCTTATGGTATCATTGTAAATGTTTAATATATCTTGTCCTGTCATATATGTATCTAGAGATGTCGTTGTGTATAACTCATCAAATCCATCCTTCACATCAGAGATGAACTTGTCCCATATCATTGTAACATTAAAACCTCTTTGGATTAAATGTTGGACAATAGATCGCATATCCCTTGTTAAATGTGGTGAATAATTGAATCTCATAGGCCTGCCAATTGCATCTTTTCCATGACAAACAACATTGGATTTATCAATATGCCTACATGCAGTATATATTATTACAGCATTGTCTAGTCTAAGTTGAAGTCGTTGTACAATCAAGTGACATTGGCAACCAACTTTAATACTTTTTTGTCGACTGTGTTTTTTTTATATCTAAGGATGCGCTCATAATTTGGTTTTTGCACTCCAGGCCATATGCACACCAATACCTGTATATAAAATTTTTACAACAAATTATATATAACATATATGCATACTGTAAAAAATTATACGTATATTGATAAATATATAAAGACTCACATAGCGTACTCCAGATATGTTTCAAACAATATGTTTGTTTGATATCCTCTACTTTTTTACTTCGATGAGTATAAAGATGAAATTGAGTGGGTGCAGATTCACTCGATTCCTCTCCTCTTATAAAATCATCAAGTCGACAATATGGAATAACTGCAACTTATTCCCCATCAATATTTCTCCATGTTAAGTCTTCTGCTGAAAATTCAATCATATCCTTTGGGTCTTCAACTTCCAACCCATTAATCCTCTCCCACTTACACATTCTTCAAATATATGTACACATTCCATTGAAAACGATTTGGTTTGAGTAAATATTATGGTATTGATTAATGCATATCACTAAGCATGGAAATCACATTTTTAGGTAAATATTTTATACTTTTGAGATAAACCACTTTGGAAAAAGTAATAATTGGGTCATTAATCAACTTAGATATTTCTCACAAATTTAGACTAACCATGTATGACATATGATGTCTTTGTGGAGGTGGTGTCACCAACTTAGTGTCATGGGGTGACTTGTGATAAGTGGTTGAGGGAAAAGGTGATTTTGATGCCTCCCTTCACATAACCTACATGGAAACCTAACTGTACCCTTTTCCCCAGGGACTTTAGAATCATTAATCAATGGATCAACCATAAGTTGATGAGAATATTTAGACCACACTTATAAGACTCTATGTATACTAGAACAATCCTTAAGAAGGTGAGCACCCTTACAAAGATTGCAAAGGTATTTGGGGTTGTGTTGCATGTAGGAGGGTTCCTCAACATTACTAACACTCACGACCATGGTTGGTTTGTTAGACCCTTTTTGAGAGGTACAACGCTGCTTATGATGATTGTCCTGGAACACTAGGCAAAACATCCTAGAAGTGGGGTTCCTGTTTTGCTCACTAGATGGCGTGATTGGGTACCAGCGTCGTAGTGCTTCTAATTCAGGGCAAGTGGTGACCATATGATTGGGCATTTTACACAATGCACATGTTGGTCTTTTCCGTGGAGAATGGTTGGGGGTGACTAAGGGTTCCTCGATTGGTCATTTTTCAGCTAACAAAAAGAGGATGGATCTACTCGTCACATCTTCCTGAGTTGTCAAGTTGTTCATGGATTCATTGTCTGAGCCATCTTCTTGGGAGAGGCGAACTATGGTCGATCACATACAAGCTAGCATTTCACGGAATCTAGGGACATATTGAGCATCCAAGACTTCAATGTCTATAAGGACTGTCTTACCAGCTAAGCAGACCGGGACATTTTGGTAGAGACCGACGGGGGTTGAAGGGTGTCCATCGTATGCTCTAAGTGTGATGTCTAATGGCTTTAGTTCAAGAGACACTAACTTCTGCCAGAAATTTTTTGACATGATGCATGTGGATGCACCCTCGTCAATTATACATCGGTGGGTGGTGATGTTTTGAACTGACACTGGTATCTGAAAGGTGACCATTGAAGGAAGCCTAGGGGTGGATTTGTTTAAATCGAAAGCTATTAGGCGTGAATGAGTGGGTTCGATGGCACCTAATGCAGAAAGTAAGGCTTTCATTTACTTTGGGCATGATTGTAATGCCTCCAAAGCTGACATGGCAATGGGATATTGAGCTAGATCATCCATGATGCTATAGTTATGGGCTGCTTTGGAATGGTTTCTTGGCTTCCTAGTTGGTCCCTCGGCCATTTTTTGCAAAGGTTCAATAGGCATCTTTGATATGGTAAAAGGTGTTGTTGGTGCACTTGTACTAGCCCCTGAAGAGTTGGTGTCTAGCGGGGTATCGTAATTTCGGTTTCGTGTCTGAAAAAAAAAAAATCTTTGCCAGTCATGTAGATTTCATGGCTATTCTTTCTAGAATCGTCAGGAGCTTGTTGTTGAGTGCTAACTGTCCCTTGGTGGGGGAAAGTCTCCTGCATAACTGTTGTCTGCTGGGAAGATCCCCCTTGTCCCCGGTTACCTTGAAGCTTCTTCATCTGAGGGAGGTCGGGACAATGATGAGTGTAATGGCCGTACTCACCACAGATTGAACAAGATTGGTTTGTCTGAAGATTTTCCCTCTTGTTCTGCCTTTCGGGGTTACTTGGTTCCTTGTTTTGATTTTGATTGGAGTTGCCTTCGGCCTGAGATCGCGAAGGGCGTTCTTGATTGTTGCCCCCCTATCTAGGATTTCCTTTAGGCTTTTTTTTTTTTTTTCTTAGTCGCGTTGGGAGGATAATTTGGATTCTCCTGATTGTATGGTTGGTGTTGTTGAACTTGGGAAGGTTGCACAAAATTCACTCGTGCATTATTCTGCATAGGTGGGTTTTATGCTAGGGACTGGGCATATTGTGGTCCTTGTCCCTGGTTTATAAATGGTTGTTGGGGGGGAGCTCTTCCGTCAGCATGTCTAGCTGCATGCTGGATCCCCTGAGCCGGAGGATACGGAGCTCCCTGCTGATGGAGATACGATGACACCCTATTAGTCACATTTTTCGAAGGTTCATAATGACTTTGATAGTTGGGTTGCGGTATGTCCTGGGTAGAATCATATGCGTAGTCGGGGTATGGAACGCTGTTGTTTAGGTGATTTTGGGTCAATGACCCAATCAAACCATCTGCGGAGTTCGATGTGCCTGGAAATTCTTTGTAAGTTTGCAGGCGCGGGGCGTTAGGCAGGATATTGTAAATATATCCTGACTTCGTATAGATTAGCTTGAGTTGTTGGGCCTTACTGATGGCGTCCTCTTCGAATATGGGCTTTTTTTGTGCCACATCCTTCGAAATCTCTGCGGTGAGAGTTTTCAAGAATAGGTATAATAGAACCCGATCGTCGAGTTTGGCTTTGCACAAACTACGATTCCTCCGTCATTCGTGGAGATGGTCCGAGATATGGACGGCGGGTGTTTGCCTAAAGTGGGTCAGTAATTCCATTCCAGAATTGTGGTGGATGGGTAATTGAAAATAGGTCATGAATGCAGTAGCGAGGGTGATAAAGGTTCCATGTGTAGTAGATAGCTGTTGCACATACCATTTCACGACTATTTCAGTTAGGGTACGTTGAAATAGTCTTAGTCAAATAGTATCATCAATGATGTTGTTCAATAAACACCATAGGTGGAAAGTCATAACATGATTTCCGGGGTCTTCCAGTTGCTTTCCTTCGAACTTTGGAATGTCTGAAGGGAGCTTCGTGGGCATGGGAGGCCATGTAGGGTTGTGTGCAATGGGATCGTTTGTCAACTTAGTTAAATCTAGTAAATTTAACGAAGCTAAGAAATGTGACTGAGAGTTTGTAGCCATTGCAACTTGTGAAAAAACAGTGTTCTGGTTAGGTATAGGGTTTTTCTGTGACATGCCCCGCTGTGAGTTCACCTGACTTCCCGAATGGGTAGCACTCCTCTGTCCCTTAGGGGTTGTGGGAGGAGTAGTATGTGGTGACCCTATGGGGGTGTTAACCAATGTGGTGTTGGGTGACTGATGAGGGTTCCCAAATAATGATGCCCCAATAAAGGATGAACCAATAAGGGTGGCAGTGCTCCGTCTTTGACGCCTAAATGGCAAAAGACCTGGAACCCCTCCCGGTAATGGGGGGAGGTCCAAAAGGTGTCTAGATTGATGAGGTCCCATTGGGTCCGTTTTGGCATCATCTAGGTATGTTTTTGGAAAATTTTGAGAGGATAGAGATGACAATCAAAGAAAAAATCCGATCGCATACATAAAACAAAGGGAAAATAGAATATAAATTTTCCCTTTAGATTAATCCTATGTGACCAGTTGATAAAAAAATATGGTTCTTTGTTGTTTCTTCATATGATACTCAAATCCTATAAGACCTAAATCATCCTCACACACTGAAATTTAACTGGGCCTTGAGAAGATATCTTGCGAATGCTGGGGCAATGTCCCGAAAGAGCTGGTGATGCCTCCAGTAAACCGAAGAAAATCAACCAAGCTAAGGGTAGAGGATCTAGTGCTTGCCTGCACCGTCACCTATAAGGAAGGGTTCCCTAATTTTGGTCACTAGGTACCGTCATCCCACGTGAGCGTTCAAGTCTTGGGCTTCTTGGTAATTCAACCACCAATACCAAGTATTAGACGAGTCAGGTAGCCCCAAATAATACCACACACATTGGGCCTAAGCCTAACCCCCTTTGAATCGAGTCTTTGTCGCGCTCGAGTTTTCTTTTCCGTGGGCGGATAGACGGATTTAAAAGTTCCTTAAACAGTCAACTTCTATGTTTCAATTTGTAAACTAACCAAGGCAGCTTATTGGATGCCTACCCCCTTGGTCCTAACTTAAGCTATAACTTCTCTTGTGGCCCCTGTGGGGATACTTTAATTCGTTTAGTTAAGTTATTTTTAGGTGGCTTTGATTCACTTAAGGTGTGAATGTGTGTGAGAAAGAGGTGAACAAGCGCATAGTTTGAACATGTTGATATGCGATGATCCTTTTCAAAATCCCCTATTTAAACTAGGTTTGATTGTTCCTTGCCCAAAAGTAAAACGTGTGCGGACGTGGGTCGCTTATAATGCTTCCTAGTTATGATCAACTATAGGGAGATGGTGAATTATCAGTAGAGAGTGTTCATATGCTTGCCTAGGACCACCCATGGGTGTAAAGGTAGTAGAGATTACTTTCTCTTCTAAAGATAATTTGAACCCGGTCCCGAATCCTAGTGCCAAAAATTGAACTAATATTAATGACTTTCAACTAGGAAAATGAAAAGAAAATATTTGTTTATGGTGTGCCTTAGTGAAGCTACAGTGAGAATAGGACGAGGGCCCTAGCTCGCTGAAGCTTTGTGTGTGAAATAAAGTGAACAATCACAATGTTGTAAGATGCGAATATACGGTACACTATGTTTGGTTGTTCCTTTAACGAAATAAACAATGTGCAGATAATGGGCCGCTTACAACTTGTCCTATTTAAACTAAATGTTTGCTCTATAGCAATATTGTAAAGTATCAAGAGAGAGCGTTCATACGCATACCCAGGGTCACCGTTAGGTGCAAGGGCGGAAAAGATTACTTGCTTTCTTTTGGTATTTTAATCCTGGTCCCGAAATCCCACTGCAAAAATTAAAACTCGATCTAATGCAAGAATTTGAAAACTAACTAAAGATATGTGGACTTGGGCCACTTACTCTATGTTAATTAACCTATGTGTGTGATGTCTACTATCAATAATCAGCGTATTTAGATGACATGTGTGGATATGGGCCATGTTTCTTGTCTCCTAATTAAACTAGGTGAGTATATCATAGTAAACTAAAAATTAGAATGATGCACTAGCTACATTAAAGTTAAGCTAACACACATGTCTAACAGTGAAGAAATATCAACACAATGTAAAGCCAATTCAAAGAACGCATACAAGAATAGAGTCATTAAAGCCAATTAGTTTTTCGAGATTTTTTTCAAATAAATAAAAATAAGAATGATTAATTACATCAAAAAAATAAATTTTAATGTTTAATTATATATTAAAAAAATATTATATAACAGTTTGATATATGTTTTGATTTTAAATTTTAAAATTAAATTATTACTATACAAATATTTAAACACTGTTACCAATGAAATAGGTAACCTGACCTCAAAACGGGAACTCTAACCCAAAAAGACTCAAAAAACATGAAAAAACACCCCAAAATCAAAAAAAGTGTATTCCAGAACGCACTTGGTTTTTTTGAAGGTCAAATTTCAACATTTTATAAAATTATGCTAAAAACAAAATTGTTTCTTGAAAAAAGGATTGAAAAAACACCCTCAAAACAAAACTAGTTCATGCTGGAATAACAAAAAAAAAAATTGTGTCATATTTTTGACATTTTTAAAAATAGAAATAACATTTTTTAATTTTTAAAATTCAAACATTAAAAAAAACCTAAATTTTAAGAAAAAAAAAACATTTTAAAGCTTAAAATTTAAAAATATCTAGGAATAAAAAAAATAAAAATAAAAACAAAATAAAAATTTTAATTCAAACATTAAAAAAACCTAAAATTTAAGAAAAAAATAAATAAATAAATAATAAAAATAAAAATAAAAATAAAAAATAAAAAATTAAAGATTAAAATTTCAAAATATATAGAAATAAAAAAAATAAAATAAAAACAAAATAAAAATATTAAATTAAAAAAAAAAAAAATTTTAAAAAAAATTTAAAAAAAAAAAAGTTAAAAAAGGAAAGAAATTATAAAAAATAAAATATAGAAATTAAATTTAAAAAAAGAAAAAGAAAATTTTTATTAAATTAGAAAAATTAAAAATTAAATTTTAAAATAAAAAATTAAATTTAAAGAAATATATTAAATTTTAATAAATTTAAAACTTAAAAAAAAAATTTTAAAAAAAGAAACATTATTGAAATTAAAAGTAAAAAAATTAAAAATAAATTAAAAATAAAAAAATGAAAAATAAAATACAATAAAAATATTAAATTTAAAAATATATATCTTAAAAAACAAATAGATTTTAAAAAATAAATTAAATTTAAATTATAAAAAATTAAAAATTAAAAATTAAAAAAAAAAAATAAAATAAAATATATATATATATATATATATATATATATATATATATATATATATATATATATATATATATATAAACTTAAATTAAAAATATATATATTACATTTTATTAAATTTTAAAAAAATGTTAATATTAAAATAACAAATTAAATTTAAAAAAAACAAATATTAAATTTTAATAAATAAATGAATAAACAAATAAATTTTGAAAAAAAAAAAAAAAAACTTTAAAAATCAATTAAAATTGAAAAAAAACAAATTTAAAAAAAAAATATTAAATAAAAAATAAAATAAAAACCAAATTAATTTGAAAATATTATATTTAATTAAAATATATATATGTATATAATTTTAAATACACAATTTTAATTGAAATAAACAAAATACAAAAATTTTATGTAATTAAAAAAATAATTAAAAAAAATATTAAATTCAAATAAATTAAAAAAAAAATACTAAATTTACTAAATTTTAAAAAATTAAATGAAAAAACTAAACATAAAATTTAATAATAATAATAATAATAATAAACTATGAATTTTTTTTTTTAAAATCAATTAAAATAATAATAATAATAATAATAAATTTTAAGAAAATTTAGAAAAAAAATTAAAAACGAAAAAAAATGAATAAAATTAAATTAAAAATTAAAAAAAATTAAAAATTAAAAAATTAAAACAAATTAAATTTCAAATATAAAAATTAAATTTAAAAAAAATAAATAAATAAATAAATTTTTTGAAATAAAAAAAAAAAAAAATTAAAAAAAAAATAAATAAATAAATAAATAAAAAAATGATCGTGGTGGCGCCGCCAATCGGCCTCCTGCCTAGGTGGCGGCGGAGGCCAGCCGCTTGGCGGGAGGTCGATTCCGAGAATCACCCTCCTGCGGCGGGAGGTTGATTCTGGGAATAGCCCTGAGGCCGATTCTGGGAATCGCCCTCCCACAGCGAGAGGCCAATTTCGGGAATCGCCCTAAGGCCGATTCCGAGAATCGCCCTCTCACGACGGGAGGGCGATTCCCGGAATCAGCCTCAAGGCGATTCCCAGAATCGGCCTCAGGGCGATTCCCGGAATCGGCCTCAGGGCGATTCCCGGAATCGGCCTCAGGGCGATTCCCGGAATTGGCCTCAGGGTGATTCCTGGAATCGGCCTCCCGCTGCAGGAGGGCGATTCCTGGAATCGGCCTCAGGGCGATTCCCAGAATCGGCTTCCCGCGCCGCGGCAGGGGATTCCCGGAATCGGCCTCCCGCCACGGGAGGGCGATTCTCGGAATCGGCCTCCTGCGTAGCAGCCGGCCTCCGCCGCCACCTGGGCAGGAGGCCGATTGACGTCGCCACCACGATCAAAAAATTCTTTTTATTTTTTAATTCTTTTTAATTTTTAATATTTTTTTAATTTGATTTTTTTTTTAAATTCAAAATCAATTGTTTTTTAATTCAAATATTATTATTATTTTTTTTTATAAGATTAATTATTTTTTAAAATTTTAATTTATTTATTAAATTTTAATTTAATTTAATCTTTTTTTAATCTTTTAGTTTATTTAGTTTTTCATTTTTAAAATTTATAAATTGTTTCATTTTAAAAAAAAACAGTAAATTTATGGATATTTGTTTTTTAATTATTTGCACGTGGTTTTTTTCTTTTTCTTTTGTTTTTTAATGATAGTTTTTTTTATTTTAATTTTCTTTTTCAATTTTTTTTTTTTTTTTTTTTGTTCATTTTAAAATTTGTATTTTTTTTCTTCTTATTATTATTATTTTTATTTTTATTTTAAAATTTAATTATTATTTTTTGTATTTTATTTTTTTTATCTAAATTTTGATTTTGTAATTTAAATTATTTTTAAATTTTCTATTTTTTTTTTTTTTTAATTATATGGTTTTTTTTAATAACTTAGAAAAAAATGTTTTTGATGTTTTTTTATTTTTATTTTTTTGGTTAATTTTTGTTTTTTTTCTTTAAATTATGTGTTTTTTTTTTTTCAAATTTTGTGATTTCTTTTGATAAAATTTTCGAAAATTTTTGTTTTTTTAATTTATTTTTGTTTAAATTTTTTATTTTTACGAGTTAATTTTTTTTTTTTTACATTTTTATTGATTTTTTTTATTGTTTTCATATGTATATTTTTATCTAAGTTTTGTATTTTATTACCAACATGAAAATCACCACACAAAAAAAAAAAAAAAAGTTGATGCTGCATCAATATGTTTCAAAATTAGCATGAAAATCACCGCTCTAAAAAAAAAAGTTGATGCTGCATCAATACGTTTCAAAATTAGCATGAAAATCACTAACATTTTAAACAAATATTCATACTTCATTAATAAAAATATTAGAGTGTCGAAAATGTGCTCCAAACAAAAAAAAAGGTGATTCTGCATCACCACTTTTCAAAATCGGGTGCTTTTTATGCTACCAAAAAAAAGGAGGTAACAGTGTGGTTACCTATTTCATCGGTAACACTGTTTTAACTAATAATTCTAATTCTTTTAAAATAACATATTTAACATTAATTAATAATTCTAATTCTTTTAAAATAAAAATGATGTTGTTGGTAATAATAGTGATGTTATTAATTTTTTTTTTACATAATTATTCATTTAAAATAAACACATGTTTAAAAGGCCCACAATTTTTTTAGGAAAGTAATGGGAATTCCAACATAATTTTATAAAGCAATCAAAGTGTATATCAAGGTGGAAAGTCTATGGGAATTTCTTGTTTTCTCAAGGAAATTGTTGATTATATCATATTGCTCAAAGTCGAAGTCCAAGTGATGTAATACCTAGCATATGTTGCATTTTGAAATAGGTAACAACTCTCATCTCATCATAGCATGTCAATGTTACAATTATGTATATTTTTTTCATTCTGCACAGTTGGAACCAAATGAACAAATCTTAGTTTATGGTTCTTTTCAATTGTGATTATGTTTTTGGCAAAGTGAAATAAAGCAAGACTTACGTAAACTACATATATTAATGAGAATCTGGTTATATAAGTTAAACATATTATATCCAGTTATGTGATGTGGCAATACACCTTTATTTTTGCATTTTATAACTATGCATTGATTGACGTGATTTTCATTTGATTTCATGGTGCACTCTTTTTTATGGAAGCAACATTGTAGATGATGTCTTGCATACACTAGTCGTTATTTTTTAAATCAAGTCTAATATGGCATATTTTGTTTTAAGGAGATTTTATTCAAAACACCCAAAACTACATGTTTTTCATCATGAAAAAAAATTATATAAAGGCCTTTCTCCACATATTGAACTTCAAACAATAGGATAACAATGTTGACAGATACGATCTATTTAATGAAGTAAAAAATTACAGTAAAACTTTTGCTATTTTTTTTTTTAAATATTAGCAATGATATTCTAAAACATACTTAATCCAACTCTTTTATAGGGCATTGACAACAAAAACGAAGTACACATCACAGCGCTCAACCAACATATTGTTGAGCATAGATGCCATTTTGGATTTTTAGTTTTTCAACCTCTTCAATTTCTTGCAATGATAATATGAATATGTGTTGTGCCTTATTTTCATAAAAAGTTCACATCACAGGGCTCAAGCAACATGCTTTGTGGGATTTGTACTTTTCCAAGCTTTATTTTCAATTACTTGGTATGATAATGTGTAATATGTTTGTGCATATATGCCTCGTCCCTAATTTTCATATTTGAAGGAAAATGCAACAAACAAGAAGCTTCTATCACACGACTAAATTAATTTAAGTGTTCCTTTCTCCGATAGCATATTATCTATATCTCTATATTTCTCTTTCTGTGTCTTCAGATAAATATGTGTATCTCTATGTAAGAAAGAAACTATATATGTAGTAATAGAAACTAAATAGTCTATCTATCTTAAAAGGGACAAGATTATTCACAAATGAATGAATTATTTATTTAGTATGAACTTGATGATATGGAAGAAGAATCCAATGTACACCATTCTATGGCCAGAGGAAGAACATATAATCCAGAGTCTTCATGATCATGGACCATCATCATGAAGCACCTAGAGTCGATAAGATTGTCTTTAATTTAGATGCTTGACATAGTATAGTAGTTTGCAAAAACTGCCGAGTAGATTCATTATTGGAATTCATTGTTCAATTTTTGTAAGTTATTGGCCTGATTTATCCATGATTATTTAGTGTTTCTCTATTATTCTTTTATTTTTTTATTGCATTGCAAAATATATTGTAGAGAATTAATTTTTTTTTTTTTATTACATTGTAGAATATATTGTAGATCATTATCGGGATTTATTGTCTCGATTTTTTTTTATGTAGTTGGCCTATTCTATACATGTTTATTTAATGCTTATATGTCATATTGTTAAATTTATTTATTTAATGACATCATATTTTTTTATATAACATATTTATATGGGTACAGGTATAATTGACAGTGAAAATTTGTAAAGGAGAGATCTCAATTCTAGTTTTTAGTTCTCTATCCAAAGAAGAGCTCTTTTCCTCTTACTAAAGCTTGAATGATCTTAGATTCAGTTTCAAGTGCAAATCAAGAAAATGTTAGAGAGTATATAAGCAGCAAAGTCAAAGGTAGATGGTCCTAGATGGTCTTTTCCCTTCTCAACGGGGATTTCCACCACTACTATGGCACTTGTCTAATTATGAGATTGAGAATGAAACTTCAGTTTTATGCAAATACCAGACAGCCTTTCAAAGACCCGTACAAATTCATTCATGTAACGTGGAAAATTATATAATTTTGGGTTGTTACAGAAGTCAAAATCTTAAACGAAGCGTTTTGTTCTCAAATCTTCTAAGTATAAACTTATCTAATCGACTATATAACACATTACATATATGCATATAATCTATCAAAAAGAAATAATTGGTTTCAACCGATTTTTTGAGTTATTCTTGAGGTATTATGTCCTTATTCCACGTTAAGTGGTAATACCAGACAACCAATTCCTTTAATTTAAAAAAAAAACTATTACCATAAAATATGGATTTAAACCTAATCTATTTCCAATAGATTATAAAGGATGAGCCATTTTAAAGGCATATATAAAAAACTATTACCATAAAATTTGGATTTAAACCCGAGCCATTTCGAACAGATTATAGAGTGGTCTCCGGCTTTTCCAGCTCCTATGAATATGGAGCAAAATTACCAGCACCTCCCCTAGCCAGTAAAATATGATGAACTAAATCCTATGTTTGCTCACCATGTCCAGAAAGGCTCCCATCCTTCCAGCCTTGCTCTTGAACCCTATCTCTCAGAAATTTTTATTACATCCAGAAGTTATGAGGTTATAACCTGGTAAAAACACGGGAAATTTAATCTTTGCAAGTGATATTTTCAGCGGATGGAGAGTTAATGGCTGCAGGTGAGATTTTTGGCGGCTGGAGATTTAATCACTGTAAATGAGATTTTCAGTGGCTGGACTAGAGATTTAATCACTGCAGGTGAGGAGTATGGCATGTAAAGACAGGTATGGCATGGCATGGCACAGGCATGCCCATTAGTACTCTTAAGAGTATTAATGGGCCAACAGAATGGGAAATATTGGTTACCGTGACTGATGGATGACATTCCTACTTCTTCTAAGTGACATTCACATTCGAAACTACATGGTTGGGTTGGACAAATTTCTTGCTATATTAGGTGCTAATGTGCCTTCTCATGATGCATTAATCAAATCCACGTTGGCTGCTGAGGGTGGTGTCAGGATACATTTGGGTTCCCAGGCTAATATTTGTGATGCCTTTAGAAATGTGGTAGTTGGATCGACGGTTGGCACACATGCACCTACAACTGTCGCGGAGCCACATACATCGAAGCCTAGACTATCTCGTCGGGGGTAAGTTTTCTACTTCACGGTGTAAACCATTCAAACTAGCATCAAAAGGAAGATTATTGAGTTTTGGTTATGATGTAATGTGGGATATGTATGTTATTTTACATAAGTGTGCCCTGGTTGGGAAGTGGCATTTTGACCACGATAAGTGTCGAGATATGGTGACTTGGGTTGTTGATTCCTAGATGCCAATACTGGGTTATCTGACGAAAGTATGTCGTCTCATGAATGGATGCTTTAGTTTTCATTTTATCTCATAGGAGGATTTGGTGTGTATTCTACGTAGACCTTGGGTATGTGGGTGGAGCTTTTTGGCATTGCATCGCTAGTGCATCGGGTTCAACCCGATGCAGGATACGCCATGGAATCACCTCTTTTGGGTGAAGCTCTTGGGTTTGCCCCTTGAATATTGGACATGAAAAATAATGTCTTACATTGCTAATTCTATTGGGTGGTTCATTTATGTGGACCCTTTGTGCTTAGGGGTCTAGGATAAACGTGTGGCCTGGCTACCAGTAGAATTATCATTCTCAAGTGGCCCTGCCACCTCACATTGACTTGGTGTGGGGGCACATTATCCATAAATAGTGTATATATTATTGGAAAATCCATTTCCGGGGTCACTTATGCCATGACATGGGTCACCTTATGCATAGTTGCCCCATACGTTTTCTGCGAAAAACTTGGTGGACAAATGATGGTGGCTGGTGTGCTCCTCATCCGAATGTTTCTCTTCCTGAACCTACTTGTATGGATCGGATTTTTTTAGGTTTTCCCTCTCCTCCTTATAATTTCTCTAACTATCAGGTTTCTATTTTATTATCTCATCCATCTTCTGCTCAGCCACCCTTGGCAACTGAGCACTCATCTCTTTTAACTAAGACTTTTGAGGACATACTTCACTTTGTTACTTTGCCTCCCCTCTGATGATCATCCTCGACTATTACAATTCCTTTATTGTCTAAGGGTTGTTGATACCATTCATGTCATTGTCGACACCTGTGTTGTTTTGATTGTGTCTCCTATTTGACATTCTTCGCCGGAACATACTATCCCTACGTCTCCTTCATCCCTGACTGAACACATTCTCAAATTGTCTCCTTATAATTCAATTAACAATGATCTGGGGTTTTTTCTAACTAACCTGAACTTAGACCTATTTCCCCTGACCATTCAATCTCGGTCCATATTATCCCCCACTATTACTATTAGCCCATCCTCGGCCATAAATGTTATTGTGCATAAGAAATGTGTACGCAGGAAAAAGAGATCTATTGACATTCCACATGTTGGTTCGGTAACAGACTTGGAATGTGGAAACTTTTGTGATGTCCCTATCACTTCTGTCTATAACCGAGTATTTAGAGCGTTATCACCCGAGTAATATTTCACATGATGAACTGCATTTCTCTAAATATAAGGGGTCTAGGGGATCACTCCAAGTTTGTGTCCCTCAAGAATTTTCTTCATGTTGGTCATCTTTTTTTGGTTCTTATACAAGAGACTATGACAACTATTGACCGTACCTATGCATATTTCGTGATATGTTCTCAGACTGGCACCTTGCCATCGTGGACTCTATGGGTTTATCTTGGGGTTTGGCCGTAATGTGGGATCCTTCTCTGGCGAAGTTATTGGCTTTCAAGTTTTTTGCTAGTATCTTTTTGTTGAGTCACGTTCAAGGTCTCACACCCAGGACACATTTTATTAGTGCATATGCACCTTATTCCAATCGAGGGATATTTTGGAAAAGGATGGAGAATTGTGACATCTTTAAGGTTGGATCCCTTATTGTTGTCAGTGACTTGAACTGCACCCTTTCTCAGGAGTAAGGATGGGGTTCGCACTGCCGACATGACCCCCTATCTGACTATATCTCTGATATGTGCTTTGCTCATCAATTGAAAGATATCTGACCACGCATTTTGTGCCCCACTTGGTATAATGGTCAGCAGGGTGAGGAATACATTACTAAATAGTTGGATCACTTCCTCGTTCAGGAGAGCCTGCTGGAACAGATGGTTGTTGTCAAATCCTGGGTGGCAGAGTTGTTAATTTCTGATCATCGCTCGATTGTACTACAATGGCGATTTGAATGACCTTTGTATGGGGTTCTCTTTAAGTTCAATCGAACTTGTTTTGAGGGCATGGATTTTGTATCTTTGGTGACGGATTTCTACAAACATCGCAGACGGGAGCATGGTACATCACCAATGGCACACATGGTTGCAACATTCAAAAATTAAAATCCAAGGTTCGTACTTGGGAAAGAGATAAGAAGCGACAATTTCTAGTGTTATGAAGGTAAATCCTCTCTGCGGACAAAGACGATATCTCTAGCCCTAGAGTGGGTCTAGTAACAAAAGGACAAACTAAAGTGTAGGCTCCTAATTACTGAATGAAACAAACGAGGTAGAGCAACCTACCTGGATTCCAACATTGTCGTCATGGTTATTGTAGTGGTGGCCTCTCAATTCCTATCTCGGCAAGTCACGATCCTTTCCCAGTGATGCTTGGATACCTGCACAAGGTCAAAAAACAAGAGTAGCATACAAAACAACAATATCATTCACAATTACTAACCAATAAAGGAGGGTTAAGCATATTGCATCAAATAAAACACATCAATGCAAAATGGGAACCAGACAATATTTATACATATGTATTAATAGAAGAAATAGTTACAACCAAGCCTTAACGTCGCAGCCTCCTTCAGCGGGCTTCAGTTGAAGTGCGTCTCGATGAATGTCAGGGAATTCGAATGGGATGAAGGCACAAATCTAAGCTCTCTCAATAAGGGACTCTTTTGTCCTATCTTGAATAGAAATATCTCCAGCGTTTCTGTTATAATATCTTCAGTTCAGCTAGCTTCATCAATGGAGGATAGCTATATTTATAGAGGGAGAGGAGGAGGTTGAGATCTCTACTATGGTGGAAAGGAGGCCTTATCCCTTGGGAGGTTTCCCCAAAAGGTGGAAACAAGAGGCCAAAGGAGGAAGGCCATGGTTATTCAGTCAAACCACTCCCTATGACTCATCCACGAAGTTGTTATGATCGAAACTTCGCCTCTATTTTTACAAAACTTTCCTTAAACAGATTGGCAATGGCAGATAACTGAGACAGAGTGCCAGCTAGCATGAGGGTCAGTGTTAATCTGCCTCATTGGTGCGAGGGCATAACGAGCTACCAACGCTAAGGCAAAAACAGGTGTTTTTGGTGGTCTGTTCAAGAAATGGTCAACAGAAGGAATGTTAGACTCATGGTAAGGGATGCAATGATGGTATTTGCAAGGAATGACACTTTATTTTTATCATAGAAATGAGCCTCCAATGTGTGGGATAGGGATTGCAGGGACAGTGACAAAATGTTGTGTAACATATGCCCCCTAAAGCATGAGGTCCGAGAGAGAGGAAGGTGTGAAATGCTTTACAAGAACGCATTCTAACCAAACACCACTGTCGAAAGACTTGCAATTACAAGTACAACAAATATTTCTGAGACATGAACATGTGGTGTGGGTGCAGCCATCCATAATAGAGTACATATAAACTAAGATCCATGGTATGGACGCAGCCATCTAGCAGTAAGGATCAAAAAATAGACTCAGGTATGGTCGCAGGCATCCAATCAAAAGAGTCATGTAATAAAGTCATGATAAATCATAATATCCCACAGCCTGGATCTTATCATACAAAATCCAGGGTCTTGTGATCCATCTCGACCCGTACAAGTACAAATTCAAACATGCAAATATATGAGCGGAAGTCGAACATGCAAGAAAGTCACTTGATTACCATCCAATGATGAAAGTTGTTAACAGGCACGAGAGAAGCCACCAATAATGAAAATGGCTCTCAAGGTACTATAGGTACAATCCACGGAATGTGAACAGTGATCTGGCGTTGAACACTCGCAGAATCACTCGATCAAAGGCCAATGATGAAGACCTATCGTCGAATGTGAAGAATCTGCCATTGAGGCATGCAAGCTCCAAAATACCGATAGGGAGTCTCTAGATCAACTTCCTAGATAATGAGTTGAAGTCGACAGGAAGTGACCTGGTCGATGAAGGGCCATAATGTTTCCCACATCATCGATACGAGATAGAGGAATATGATGATAGTGAATCAAGACCAACAGAGAATCAAAGGGAGGTTGAAAATTGCAAAGGAAAACTTCTCTTGAACATATCAGCGACACGACTCTGGATTTGGCAGTATTTGACATCAAGGTATCTGAGGTCATGATGACGTGGAAAAGAGTAGATGAGAGGTCAAAACAGATTACCCAAACCCAGGGAGGAAAAATATGACAAAATGAGATGTCCCCAACTCGACATGAATGCAGACGAGTGTCATGTTCAAGAGTGACATACTGCCAACACAACTAAAATCTGGTTCAATTTCCCCCCACCATTTCTGGCGAGTACCCAAATTATTTTTGAAAACAAGCTTGAAGGGGGTAGCATATGCGTGTGCTGTAAGTTTTTCCTTCGGAAAAATCCAACTTAGTACATTTTACGAGCCCTAGGAAGGAGTAACTCGATGAACGTCATGGTGACGATGTCCGATGTCATCAAGGTTTAACGAGTCTGACAAAGGAAGAACTTGGCATCTTTTCATGTTTAGAGAGTTTGAAAAGAAGCGGAAAAGAAAACTCCAACATGTCCATTTTCGTAAGTAGTCTCTCAGATCCGAAAAGGTAGAAAACAATATCTGAGAGAACCTCTTAGTCATGATTGGCTAAGTTATTCCTTTTTCATAAATAACCTATCCCAACCCGAAAAAGGGGTAAACGTATACTGGGTAGATATCGTTTCGCAGCCATTTAACGAGTTCAAAACAACAAGAGTCTCGGAAATATTTTCAGTTTTAGAGAGTTAGAAAAGAGCTAAAAGATGACTCCAGTAGTGAATTTTTCATGCTTTTACCGAGTCTGAAAAAGTATAAAATACATCTTGCGACTTCATCACTATCGCATTAAAGACCTGTCCCTGCACAAGAAACAAACGTAAAACCCATTTCTCGAAATAACATAATGTAATAATCGAAAAATTTGTCTTAAAACCTAATTAGGGTTCTAAAAAGTTATAAAATTCCAAAAGTGGGAAAAAATAATTACTTTTCACTTTTACCTCTTGTGGAGCAATAGTGACCCATTTTACCTTGTGATTTTGCGGTGACGATAGCGGGCAATCTAGCAGACCAATCTCAAATCCGTCGATTCCAGGTAAGATCCGACATCCTTCCACATTTTAAGCATTCTTTATTTACCTAAAACCTTTAGTTTTTATTTCGAGGGGGAAATTGTGAAAATTAGGGCACGACGGTCGACTCAGATTTCGGGCACAGACTCGTGCCAACCGCCCAATTTTCTAAACTGCGGCGCGCCCATTGGCGCGATTTTTTTTAAAACAGTCACGCCAACCACACAGACCTCTTAAAAAACTTCCAATGCAAGAAAGAAAGCCTAAATTTCACAAATTTCAGCTTTGGATTTGGCTAATAATGTCCATATGAACATGTTTGCAGGTGAAAGAGTGAAAAAATGGTGATAGAGTGGAAGGAACGGGAACATAGTGAAGAGGATGAGCTTGCCATGGGAAATGTGATATGCATGGAAGCTCTCAGAGACTGTGGACTGAAAATTTTCTTCATGACATCGTGTCTCAGAGCTCAACCGGAGCTGCTGCAATACTTGATCAGTATCTGGGATGAGGATCAAGAAAAATTCATTCTTCGAGATCAGGAGCTCAAGATTGATGTTTCTGATGTCTATTTCATAATAGGAATGTCGTAGAGGGGGGTAGCACCAATCTTGACCGGCACCCGACCCACCATGGAGAGCGTGGACATGGTGATTGACAGGGTATGCCTTGGAGCACGGAAAGGATCAAAAAGTGGGAAGGTGGACATCCATACTATCCTGGATTTAACACTAATGGTAGTGCTACACACAATCACACGAGCTGTAGGAACACAAGCACTGCACGAAGCAACAAAAACACAGTTACTTCTTTCTGTAGACTTCTTGTCACCAACCATCTACAATTGGGCAGAGGCAGTAACAATCAATATAAAACATCAGCTGACAAAGTTCAAGAAGACCAAATTGAAGTAGTTTGGTTATGGGTCTATCCTGTTATCATTCATTCTGGAACGATTACCAATATTTCAGCGTCAGGAGGTGATAGTCGCAACACCACTAGCACTAGAACCATGGATGGCTCGATGGGAAGCTCTAATGCCAAGGTCAGGGGACGGTCAACAGATGTCCTTGAGATCGGAGTTATTTTATTGGCTCTGACGATAGTTGATTTTCATGGAGGACTAGTCCTACTTTGGTACAGATTTCACTAGTGATTCGGACCTCCCACTCCCGAAAGGAGAGGATTGGGATGAAGCACTTGGTAAGACTCATTTTTTTTAATTTTTATGAGTATTACGATTTTTTGGTATGTATGTTCTGACACTTTATCCATGCCTTTGCAAATGTAGGCCCAAAGAGACCTGCAGGGATGTCTCCAATAGTGAGTAGAATACCTCGCGATTTTGATGTTGCCCCTCAAGGTGAGGAGGAGGAGATCGTGCACAACTTGGAGGGAATCACCCGTGGGATCCCAGACTATGTGGGGTTCGACGATGTTCCTCGTGCATATCAAAGACATACTGCAGGGTTGTCAAACCGAGTTCATCGCTTGCTGAGGTGGCTTGTCCGAGCAATGACATGCTATCATGATCATCATGGTGATTAGACACCTAGGCTTTTATTTCTACATTTTGTTAAGAGACATGGTGTCTCAAGATGTAACAGAAACACACATATATCGATGCAAACCATCGATATATATATATATATATATATATATATATATATATATATATATATATACATCTATTTTTCTATTTGATATGATTCTCTCATGTGATGATGATTTTACAGATTACGCAAATGCCTATCCAATAAAATGTTAGCCATTGTATCAGTTAATGCATTCATTTGTCTAGGAATATGTTGATATGTGATATAATCAAAATTTCTTTCCAGCAAACGAACATGTAAATACAATCTTAAAATATGGGGGTTTCCAACTGAATAATGCCCATTAAGCTGAAGAACAACAGTTGTGAGTCCAGATTTAAAACCAATGCACTAATGTCGAGGGTAATTGCCTTAGTTAACAGTTCAATGACAACACTATATTCAGTGACATTGTTTTTAGTTCATCCTAGACAAATACCTTGCAGGTCTATCAACTCACCAGCAGGATCATAAATCACCCAGGTTGCCAAAGACAAGTTATGGGTACTGTGGAAGCACCATCCGCGAAACCGACATAAGGGGTAGTAGACATCTGCACAATAAGCAACGACCCAATAAGCAGGAAAAAATTTGGAAAACACACCAAGCCAAAAAATGTACAAAAATGAAAAAAAACACCTATGTACACAAAACATGCATGAATGACTCATGCATAATACTTCTTGAGATACAACCCATTTCTGGGTTGATCTAAAGAATGACCTTCATAATCAATGAGCTCATAAGCCCTGTTCTTTAAAACGCATTTAACGATGTAAGGCCCATGCCACATGGGTTGAAATTTTCCTACCCCCAGCTTATCATGAGCTTGATCGTACAGGAGGACGAGGTCCCCTTCTACAAAGGAGTGAGGGAAAACCGACTGGTCAAAATGGGCTTTGACTCGCTTCTTCTGTGCCTCGATGACCAAATCAGCAAAGTGGCAAGTTTCATCCAGCCTCTCTAAGTAGAGAAGACGCTCTCCTTCAGGTGAAGTGTTGGGCAGTAATTCAACAACTAATTTGGGTGAAGGTATTTCACACTCAATCGGAAGGGTAGCTTCCAGACCATAAACAAGCTGGAATGGAGTGAATTTGGTCACATCCTTGACTGAGGTCCGGTATGCCAAGAGAGCCGAAAATAACATGAGATGCCAATTGGATTTGTGGATACCAATCGTACGTTGAAGCATAGTGACTAGAAATTTGTTCACAGCCTCAACCTGGCAATTGCCCTGAGGATAGTATGGCGTTGAGCTGTCGTGACGCAAGCCCAACCTGGAAGTCAACTTCGCCACCATATAATGCCTAAAATGGGAACCATGATCAGTAACGATGGATTGAGGGACACCAAACCTAGAAATGATGTGATTGAATATGAACTGAGTTGTTTTCTTACCGTCAGCGGTAAGTGTAGGCATTGCTTTGGCCCATTTGGTGAAGTAGTCAACAGCTACGATAATATAAGCATGCCCCCCGGGCGAGTGAGGGTTACACGTCATAAAATAGATGCCCCACTTCGCAAAGGGACCAACGGTAATGACAGGGTGCAGATGGGCAGGCGGCGCGTGCATCTTGCACTGATAGATCTGGCAATCATGACATTTACGGACAGCAACAATGCAATCCTTGAATATAGAGGGCCAGAAATACCCAGCACAAAGAATCTTCTATGCAGTGGCATAACCAAACATGTGACCACCATAGGCGCCACTGTGGCAATAATTTAGAACTTTCTTAGCCTCCTCGAGGGTCAAACACCCACAGAGAATGGAATCTACTCTAACATGGTAGATTGTATCTCCGACTATATGATAAGGTTGCGACTAATGACGAATGCGTCGATGAGCATCCTTCGTCAACTCAGATATAAAAGTAGAAGTATGAAGATATATGATGATATCACCGTACCAAGGATCGAGGGTGGAGATCAGAAAAAGCATATCGTTTGGAATGCATTCTTCAGAACCAGACGGAGCAGATTCAGAAGGAAGGGAGCAGATCAAATCAGCAAAGACTAATGACTTCTTCGACTTGGCATTAGTAAATTCCAAATCAAACTCTTGGAGCATAAAAATCCACTTTGAGTATTTTCCCCCTAGCAATTGTCGAAACAATATGTAAGGCATGGGGTTGCATTCAGAAATCACAGTCACAGTACGCAATAGGATATAATGACGAAAACGTTGAACCGCTTGAACCGCAGCTAATGCTAACTTCTCAACATGGGCATAGTGCGTTTCGGTATCGAGAATTTTACAAGAGAGGTAGTAAATAACATGCTCGTCACCGTCATCATCATCTTGAACCAAAACCATGACAATTCTGCTAAAAGCGGCAGCTAAATAGAGGGAAAAATCACGATGATAATTTGGAGGACACAAAAGAGGAGCGTTGATGAGCAGCGTCTTCAATGTGTCAAAAGACTTCTGAGAAATCTCATCCCAGAGGAATGGGACACCCTGCTTCAATAATCATGCAAATCCTTTAGATACTTCAGCATAGTTAGGGATAAAGTGTCGTAGAAAATTAGCCTTCCCTTGCAGACTCTGCAGCTGATGTAGTGAAGATGGAGAGGGGAGATTGATAATAGCCTCGACTTTGAGGGGATCAAGGTGAATCCCATCTTTGGACATAATAAACCCTAAGAGTCTACCGGAATCGACGTAGAAGATGCATTTGTGTGGATTTAATCAAATGTTATAGCATTGGCAACGAAGAAAAATCTGACGAAGATGGTCAGGGTGGTCTTTACATTTAACTGAATGAGTTGGGAGGTCATCCAGATAAGGCTGAACGATGTGTTTAATATCATGAAAAGCATACGACATCTCTCGCTAAAATGTGGCTCCAGCATTTTTCAAGCTGAAAGGAAGCTTCTTATACGCGAAAGTACCCCAAGGACAGATGAAGGTCATCTTATGCTGATCAGTCGGGAGAATTTTAATATGGTTATAGCCAGAAAATATGTCCATTGGGGAAAAGATCTCGCTCCCAGTGCAGTCATCAATGGTCTGATCGATAAAAGGAGTAAGATAATTATCCTTAGGACAAGCTTGATTGATTTCATGGTAATCAACACAGACGCGAATGGTACCATGTTTCTTATCTATAGGGACGATGTTGGACACCCATTCTGTCAAGGGAATCAAGTAGATGAAAACAACGTTGAGAATTTTATTAACCTCGCTTTTTATGGCGGCAGCCTTTCGAGGGTACACAGGACGAAGGTGCTGACGAACAGGCTTCGAACCAAGGTAGGTAGGAATCTCATGCACCATTATACTAGGATCGATGCAAGGCATTTCTTCAGAGGACGATGCAAAGACGTCGCAGAATTCATGGAAAATGCTAGTATAAACCTGAACTTCATTAGAAGAAGAGGTGACCCTGAGACGGATGTTCTCGACAATTCTCAGTTTGATAAAAATTTCAATAGGCATCGTTTGCGTAATGTTACTCAAGTTACCCTCTGTAAAGACTTCATGTGTTAGAATAGGCGTTTGAATTGGAGGAGAAGGAACCTGCGATGCAAACCACTCAAGACATGTAGACATGGCCCCGAGGCCAGGCATGAACGAGGAACGATGATGACCATCATCCCATGGTGAATCCTCAAGAGACATAGTTTCCACGATGGATTCATCATAAAGAAATATCTCTTGCAAGGGATCGGATGAATCCGAATCACCAAGCCAAGGGGATTGAGAATAAGCGTCGACAGACATGCTCAAAGGAGAATGATCGGAAGATGGAGGATTTGAAGCCGCAAGAATTTCACGACAATCAATCTCAATCGAACTTAAAAGCATCGAATCTCCAAAATAATCGACATGTTCAGGCGAAGGGATGATCCATGGTTCATCAGACCAAGAAATCATATTGATCTGAATAGTGTTGGGTGGAGGAAGAGGAAAAATACCCATGAGGGTAGGATCTTTGAAGAGACCTGGCCTAATGCTCTCGTAGGGAGTAGGAATCTTATCCACATACAGAACATTGTTCTCGGAAGAAGAAGTGAAGAATTAAAATTGATCAACAGTAACAATCTTTCCTTCGTGCGGGAATTTCAGGACATGAAAGAGAGTGGACAGAACACATAGCATGGTGTGAGTCCAATTGCGACCGAGGAGAAGATTCTAATTGAGCTTGGCATTAACTAATTCTACCTCAACATTGACTGTCTTCCCTTTCAAGGTAATCGTTAAACTAGCGAGGACACCCAAAGGTTTTGATTCCCTTCCATCAAATGCTTCCAAGGAATTTGGTGATGAATTCAAGGCCGGAGAATCGATGGCTTTCCAGCAAGAAGATGACAGGATGCACATTGACGCACCTTCGTCCACAACTGCTCGATGAATATTGAGACCATTAATGACAACCTGTATAATGAGCTCAATTTGGTGCGGTAGTCGTGGAACAAAATTCTCTAAATCGAAAGAAAGAAGGCTAGTATCAGCAATATCAACCTTGCCAATCATAGATAACAAAGATTTCCGTTGAGACGGACAACTCTGAAGTACTTCTAGAGAAGACATTGCAGATGGCACCTGAGCCAAATCCTCAATAACACTGTAATGTTGAACGGCACAGGCGTTTGGATTGTAAGAAGACTTGCGGAGTACACCTTTGGAAGGTGGTCGTACAACGGGCTTAGTATTGGGCCTTTCAATTTGAATAGGGCCAGAAGAAGGCAGAGGAGGAGGACCATAAGTGATCTCCTTCCCTACCTCCTGATGCGATTTGGTATAATCCTTCGAATGAGTGGCAATAGAAACGGACGCAGAACCATTCATCATGAACACCTGATAGCCAAATGGGGCAGAGGACTGAGGTTGCTTTACCATCTGGGTCTGCTAAGATGGAAAAGGTTCTTTAAGAATAGTTGTAGTTCCCTGAGTGCCTTTGAGAAATCTACTTACTTCGGCCCGTCGAGGACAGTCCTTGGTGTAGTTCTCTTCGTCATAGATCAAACAAGGGTACTTCGGCTTGCACTGTGAACCGTCATCAGCACAAGATATGGACGAATCTGGTTTCGGGGTATCGGATTTGGGCTTACCTTTACCCTTCCTTTTCCCCTTGGAATTATTGTCCATTGGATTGGCCTGAATGCCATTGACTTCTGAGGTTTTACCAGGATTTGGACTGGGCTGAGAAGCAACATCATTGGAAGAATTAGAATTTTGCTTCCTATGATTTGAAGGAGAAGACTTTCGAGAATTCTAAGACACGAAACCAATAATACTGTCGACGGATGGGGTTGTTGGTGCTTTAGAGGTTCCAGGTTGTGGGGCATCAGGAAAATATCATACAATGTGCCAGACTGAGAGTACGCAAGATCAAGGTACTGGGCACGAGCAATGGCTTGTTCCTCGGTTACACATGCTCCCATAGCTATGTATTTTGTGATTTGATTGACAAAGGAGGTAGTGAACCAATCAATTAGAAGCTTATCAGGACTATAAAACTTAATCAAGCGACGAAGACGTCTCCATTCATGAATATGATCTGAGATATCAGTAGCTCGGTCCTATTTCAAGGATGTGAGGAGGTGTGTCCTAGTCTCATAACGAACCGGTAACTGAAAATGTGTAAGGAATGCCATGGTGAGAGAGTTGAAGCCTTGAAAGATGCCACGAGATAGGTCAATGTACCACTTTGCAGCGGAACCAATAAGAGTCTATTGGAAAAGACGGAGTCGAATGGAATCGTCAACCCAAGAGTTAGAGGAACACCACAAGTGGTAAGTCATAACATGCACTTGGGGTTCTTCTCCGGACTTTCCCTCAAACTTAGGACAATCACCAGGAATCTTAGTCGGAACTGGAGGGCAATACATGTTATGAAGAATTGGATCGTTCGTTAACTTTGACACATCGGGCAGTTCCAACGTAGTGAGAAATGGTAATTGAGGATTAAAAGGCATTGGAGGTCTCTGATAAGGACCCCTGTTAACATTCCACCCAGCCTGCGAGAAATTCTGCCCCCATATGTTTTGTCTTGGAGGATTCTGACCATAGGGGTTATAAGCCTGATAATTCTACTGATACTGGGGTTGAGGACTAGGATATTTATTCTGAGCATACCATTTAGGTCCTTGCTGAGCAATGTATGAATTCTGTTGTGGAATGTAAGCATGGCCTTGAGGTTGATTATACACCAACTGAGATGGATTTTGAGGGTAAAAATTGAAACCTTGGGGCGCATTATATACCAATTGATATTGACCTTGGGGGTAATAATCACCTTGGGGTTGAGCAGGTTGAGCGAGCTGCTGAACAGGAAGACCCTACTGAGTCAGATAAATAGGTTGAATTGGCTGCAGAGCAGGTTGAACAAGTTATTAAACAGATTGAACTGACTGCTAAGCTAGTTGAGCAGGCTGCCCCTGCAGAACAGGTTGACCTGGATAATGCGAGCCATCGGGTTGCCCTTGTGGAAGAGGTTGGCCCGATGGAGGAGATGGACCAGGTTTTCACTGATGACCAGGTTGACTTGGAGCAAGACCTTAGGGTTGTCCTAGTTGCACAAATTTTTGGCCATACTATACGTACGACTGCTATTGTTGTACAAGAGGTTGTCCCTGTGGGGGATACATTGGCCCGCCGGCAACACACGACGTTCCTGGTTGAAGCTGACTCGAAGGACTAGAGGATTGTCCTTGTTGGACTGAAGGTTGACCTTGCGGACCGTAAGGTTGTCCCCGAGGACCAAAGGATTGTCCCTGCTGAGCCAAAGGTTGTCCCTGTAAGCCTTAGGGTTGTCCTTATAACAAAGGTCCTTGATGAGTGACGTTCTAATAAGGATCGATAGGAAACGAATAGACGGGGTTGCCAACAACATCATAGTGATGGGGAGGATTGATAGGAACTTGGGGTGGTCGAAAACCCTGAGAGTTTTGTTGCTGAACAGTCAACAATGACTCTTCAAAAGTAAGGCCGCCATGAATCATAGAGACAATCGAGGTCATACTAGAAGCAGACGGGGCTGTAGGAGATTGAGCATCTAAAGAAGGAGCATAACGTCAGTGAATGTCCAACATGTGCTCATCAAAAGTATAGGTAGAAACCATAGGCGTATTCATAGCCGCACTAGCAGGTGCAGTCTCTTGAGCGCGAGCTTGTGATCTTCTCGGACCCTGATTAACAGACAACGTAGGATTAAGTAAGATAGACCTACGAGTATGAAAATACTCTGACAAATGTGTTGTAACAACCGGTGTAGACGAAGCTACACAGACGGTAGGTCGGACTGGGATAGATGTAACAATAAACGACGAACTCAGTGTTGAAGGTGATAGCCCCAATGAAGGGAGGACCAAACTCCTATGGGAAGTTGACGTACTGGATTGTGCTATGGATGCAACACCAGACATAAGCTAACTCAAAGTCTGATAACCGGGTGGAAGTGACACCGATTGAGGAGAAGATTGAACAGAAACATGCGGGAGATATTCAGGGAAAATTTGATATTCTCCTATAGAAACCGACATTCCTGCACTATCAACAGGACTCGAAGAATCCATATCTGATGAAGTCGTAAGATCGTCAAAAAGACGATGAGGACTAGGAGGTATAGCTGCAGCTACAAATGGTGACCCTGAAGTAAGAGGAGGGAATTCTTCCTTGTCCTCAAAACTAGACCAAGCACCTAGAGGAGGCCAATTGAAATCAATTGACTTTTCAGGAGGAGATCGAGTAGCGAGAGGTAAAACAGTCGGGAGAATAGGCTACGAAAACTCAACAAACCTAGTGGACTGAGGGGTTTCGTAAGAAATTTCAGGATAGGAACTACCACTAGGAGGCAGTGAGGAAGATGACGAAACTGGTGGTTCTGCCACTGTGACCATATTTCAAAACAGAAAAGGAAAAAGAGATAGTCAAAATAAGTCTTCAAGACCAAGGCCTAAGGAAAAATAAAAACAAGCCAAGTAACAAACTTTTAATGGGCATATAATTTTGGGTAATTCATTTTATGACATTGAAACCGGACATTGTTGTTTCATGTTTTAAGAGTCAAGAAATAGACAAAAGATGACTCTAGTCACTTTCAATATTAAACGAGCATGAAAGTACAAGTGCTCGATGATCTCTTCTCTTTTTAAAGAGTCACGAAAAGATCGAAATGAATACTCTGGTAATCTAAGAAAGAGGGTGTACCAAGTTTCCGTGAACTCCCATATACACCTTGGTGATCAAATGAAAGAGAAATGACCAAGGACTTAACCTACGTGCAGCTAGTCTCCCCGAATGATGTGTTCAATGTATCACGGCTACAGGGCACCAGACTCAGCTTCCTATGGATAAAGGATTTTAACCTAGAGGGGTCTCCCTTTATATACTCGACGGTATGGGGAGCACAAGTTCGTACTAGTGTTGTCTAAAGCCAAAAGGAAAACGACAGCTACTAGGTTTTAAGACACCGGAACACGTCTCTATCCTAGACCACTAAAATGTTTGCATTAGGTTCCAATGTTTCCTTAGGTTAATTCAATTGATTTTATAGTTGATCTTGAATTACGTTTCAATTTCAAGGCCCTACCGAATGTCGATCTCAAATTTCCTAAATGAAAACTATATGCAAATGAACACCATTTTCCTTTCAATGAATGCTAATTAAGAAAGGGATAAATATCTTTCAAAAGATACCAATCAATTAAATCAAACGAAGAAATCTGCTAATGCATCTAATACAATCAAGTGAAAAAACCGAAAAACTCTTTCCTAGTCTATCAAGCAATATTTATGCAAAAGAAATTTTCTTTTCCTATGCAAATGAAAGAACAAATTTTTTTTTATTTTTTCAATGAAATGAAGCACGCAATGCACTAATTACACGAAAAAAAAAAACAAACACTATTTCAAGGACTGTGAATGTAAAGAGATAAACTGACTGATTCGATGAAAGCAACACAAACACAAATATGCACTTAAACCAATGGCACACTCTTCCAATCAAAGAAAAAGTTTTAAAATGACCCGAACGAGCAATGTAATCTATGCTCAGAGCAATAAGAAGAAGAATCAAATGAAACTAGAAATGATCATTCAACCAAAAAAAATGCTCAAAGGATCCAGAAAGACTTAAACACAATTGATCTAAAGATGAGACTGACAAGAATCGAAAGACTCGACTTCCAATCAGAAGGGCTCAGTGAGCTAATACACTCAGAAACCCCAAGGCCATAAACTACACTGATAAGTAAACAGACATACAACTGAGAAGAACAATCCTATGACATTCAAAACAATCTCAATAGAACAATTACAAATCAGAAATCCACTCATAGGCAAGCACAAATGACCAAAAACTCAAAAGGAAATTCAATTCAAACCCTACAGGATTCGGCGCGACTATAAGGTGGTAATCTGTGCCAAACAGGGGTTGGCGCTAGTGCAACACAAGAAAAATGCACCAATCGACACGACTGTTCAACAAAAAAAGTGCCAAGCCAGATATCTATGGGAGGATGGGAAATCCAATGAGCATAAGTAAATCTTGACACTCTGGAACTTGGAAAGAGGACTCTAAACAAGAAAATAGACCAGAAAAGATATATAAACAAGCAAATGACCGAAGTCGACTTGACAAGGGAAAAAAGACAAACTCACACTGATCCCCAGTGGAGTCTCCAATTTGTTATGAAGGTTAATCCTCTCTGCGGACATAGATGATCCCTCTAGCCCTAGAGTGGGTCTAGTAACAAAAGGACAAACTAGAGTGTAGGCTACTACTACTGAATGAAACGGATGAGGTAGAGCAACCTACCTGGATTCCAACGCTGTCGTTGTGGCTGTTGTAGTGGTGGCTTATCGATTCCTATCTCAGCAAGTCACGATCCTTTCGCAGTGATGCTTGGATACCTGCACAAGATCAACAAACAAGAGTAGCATACGAAACAACAATCTCATTCATAATTACTAACCAGTCAAGGAGGGTTAAGCATATTGCATCAAATAAAACACATCAATGCAAAATGGGAACCAAACAATAGTTATACATATGTATTAATAGAAGAAAGAGTTACAACCAAACCTTGACGTCGCAGCCTCCTTCAGCGGGGTTCAGTTGAAGCGTGTCTCAACGAATGTCAGGGAATTCGGATAGGATGAAGGCACAAGCCTAACCTCTCTCAATAAGGGACTCTTCCATTCTATCTTGAATAGAAATCTCTCCAGTGTGTCTGCTACAATATCTTCAGTTCATCTAGCTTCATCAATGGAGGATGGATATATTTATGAAGGGAGAGGAGGAGGTTGGGATCCCTACTATGGTGGAAGGGAGTCCTTATCCCTTGGGATGTTTCCCCAAAAGGTGGAAACAAGAGGCCAAAGGAGGAAGGTCATGGTTATTCAGTCGAACCACTCCCTATGAATCATCCACGAAGTTGTTATGATCGCAACTTCGCCTCTATTTTTAAAAAAAATTCCATAAACAGATTGGCGCAGGTAGCTAATTGAGACAGAGCGCTAGCTGGCACGGGGGCCAGTGTTAATCTGCCTCATTGGCACGAGGGCATAACGAGCTACCAACGCCAAGGAAAAAATAGGTTTTTTTGGTGGTCTGTTCAGGAAAAGGTCTACAGAAGGAATGTTAGACTCATGGTAAGGGATGCAATGATGGTATTTGCAAGGCATGACACTTTATTTTGATCACAGAAATGAGCCTCCAATGTGTGGGATAGGGATTGTAGGGACGGTGACAAAATGTTGTGTAATAACTAGCCGAATTGAACCACGTCATTTCAGAGACACAATTCATTTTTAACGAGATGGATGTTGGGACAGTTTCAATATCTCGGTGGGAAATACTTAAGGTTTTGGAGACAAGAAAAATACATATTCTTTTGTTGCATGAGAAAATGTGGCATTTGAATAGTTGGGCTAAATGGTTGAGGGAGGGCGACAAGAACACCAAGTACTTCCACAATTTTTCCAATATGCAGAGAAAGGAGAATGCCATTTGGGATATTTCGAATGATCTTGGATAGTGCTTTCATAATACAGTGGCCATACAAGGAGAGGTGACCAGATACTTTGAGGAATTATTTCGAAGGAGACAGGGTCATTATGTGGAGGATCAAATTTGGGGCATCTTTGATTACCCTATGATGTTTGAAGCCTCTGATAATGCTTGATTTAATCGACCTATTATGGCGGGGGAAATCGCGAGGGTGTTGCACTCTTTTTCTTAGGAAAAATCCCTCATACTGATGGATGGACGGTGGATCTTTTCTCATACTTCTCAAACCTGATAATGTAGGAAATCCTTGACATGGTGGGGGAGTCTCAGCGTGAGGGATATGTGCACGGAGCCATTAATTCAATGTTTCTCTAAGCATATTTTGCAAGAACAATATGGGTTCCTCCATAATAGGTTGATCCACAATGTCATTGCAACAACACAAGAGATCACACACTCCATACACTTGAAGAAAATTAAGGCACTGGTGATGAAAATTGACCTTCATAAGGTTTAAGATTGTGTCGAATGAGAATTTATGCGGTTTTTTGTTGAGAAAATTGGACTCGTTAATACACCCATTGAATGGATCATGGGGTGTGTTACAAGTGCACATTTTGTTGTTCTCATAAATGGGAAGCCGACACGGTTTTTCAAGGTTGGCAGGGGTCTTCAGCAGGGGTGTGTTATTTCTCCACTTTTATTTATCTTGGTTATGAATTGTCTCAGCCATAAAATACACAATGCAATCAGGGATGGCCACTTCATGGGCATCAAGATCACGCAAGATCGTGTGGCTTCAGATAATTTCTTTGTAGATGACGTTTTGATCTTTGGTATATTACAACTTTCACAGTGGCTCTACTTTCGGGACAGTTTGGAACGTTTTGGTCGAGCTGCCGAGATGGTGGCTAATGGAAACAAGTCACAAATTTTACATTCGACTGGTGACCTTGGCCTCATTATGCAGGGATACAACGCATATAATTTCTATCATGGATCGTTGGTGGATTTCTTCACATATCTCGATTTCCATCTGAAGCCCAATAAATACTCTATGGCTTATTGGAGTTGGCTCATTGAGAAATATAAAAGAAGGAAACTTGATAAGTGGTTGCTTCGATGGCTCTCATTGGGGGGTATATATATTCTTACACAAGTTGTATTAAAAAATATGGCAGTTTATTAGGACCATTTATACATCCCCCGAGTGTCCATTACCAATTATATTCGGTGTATTATGGCTCATTTCATTTGGGGGAAGTGGGAAGCTCAGGGTAAATATCATTTATCCAATTGGGACAACATTACTGTCTAGAAAGAAATGGGGGGCAGGGGATTATTATTCATTGATTTGTTTGGGAGGGAATTACTGATGGAGTTATTTTGGTGGGCCCCAACGTGCAGGGTATCTGGATGAAGATCAATAAAAACAAATATTTAAGGGAAAAAATATTGATGAATGGTATCGGAGGGGCATACTTGGGTGAGGAAATGGGTCTCACATATGGACTAGCTTCAAGAATATATGGCCTTTGTACTTGAATTGAATCAATTGGGCCTTTGGGGAGGGTACACAAATCATTATCGGACATGACATCATCAGGGGGACTAAGGGACTCATCTCCCTGAGCAGGGAGCTAATATTTGCATTATAGGCACGAGGATATTTCTACTATGGCCAAATTATTAAGTCTTGGGAGGATAAGAATCCAATTTGGATTGGGTCTGCTAAATTTGGATTGGTTGGTGACACTGCAAGGGAATGGACCGTGTACACCAACAAATTGAGATGCACAGGTCTACAGTGTATAGGACAGAGTGACCACCTGACCTGGGGTGGACCTATACTTGTGGAAAATTACGCACAGACACACTAAAATTACATTTTTTTTTTTTGCCAACATGCGGGGTCCGATGGAGTAGTGTTGGTCTAAGAAGGTATGGAAACTGAATTTCCATGTCAAAATCATTTTATTTTTCTGGCTCCTTTGGTGCAACAAGAATTTAAAGTGGGGAAATCTCTGTAAGCAGGGATTTCGAGACTAGGGCATTGCACTCTTTGTGGTATGGATGTGGAATGTAATCAACACTTTTTCTATGACTGAATTGTGGTTATTGATATATGAAAACATGTGTTTGCATCATTGAAGATTCCTTTTAGACAATTCACAGATGTCGTTGAATGTTCTAGGTGGTGGCTTAGCAGGCAAACACATCTGGGTTTTATTCCTTTCTTCTTTCACTGGTTGGTATGGACTTCCAGAAACGAAATGATATTTCAGGATAAACCCATATATCCTATTTTGGTGGCACAAAATATTATCAATTGTTTGGAGTGGTATCTGACCTCCCTTACCGCCTCCTTGGGACCTATCTATTCGAATGAGACTGCAGTCGATGTCCTTTCCTATTGGTTTTTTTTATGGGGAAACACAAAATTACTGTTGTGAGTGCAGGGCTTGGCTTAAATTGGACACGAGTTGTCACTACAATTTTTTCTGGAATGGGGGACAGGGTACTAATACGCGAGTTGAGGTTTTGTCTTTATTGAGTCTGATGTGGTTCGCCAAGCAATTATATATTGATAAACTTACGATATTTGGAGACTCACCGAATGTTATTAATTACATGAAAAATAACAATGCTTTATCCCCTCCACATCTCACTTATTGGCTGGAGAGGATCAAATCCCTTCGAGACTCTTTCAACCACATAGCCTTTTACCATGTTTACAAGGAAAATAAATTTGTGTTTGCTTATCAAAAATGGGGCTCAATAATCAATTTGGATATATGCACTATCAGTTAGTCGAGGTTGGTGTTGTTCGGGCACATGTCACCATCCAAATACATTGAAATCTGTAGGATATGCCTTCGAGGTCTATGTTTGGTTATAGGCATTTCCGAACATATTCTATATTCTGTTTTTGTTTTTTCCTATTTGTCATTGGCACTCCACCACGCTACATTTTTTTATGCTTTTTTGTATTTTCTGGGACATTGGATATGCATTGTTATTGCAAGTGGTATGCTTATCTATTATGGGTTTTACTTTCTCATGGTATTATATTTGACTGCTATTATTTTTGTATTATGTGGAGGGATGATGACTCAAGTTTCTTTAGGGGTATGTGTTGCTGGTAGCAATACCTTTTGTAATATGATCTTGATGATATGGAACATATTCACGAGATACGCACTAGTATATTATATAAACCAATAGTTTTTTTCTTCTGAAAAAATAAGATAAATAAATAAATAAAAATAAAAAAATTCATCTCAAAAGATTTGACACCTCTCAACGCTTAGTAAATATTGAATTAAAATAGATGTGGATGTGTTTTTATTAGATTTATTATAAACATAATAAGCTTATGCCAGGTTTTTATGATGATTGTTTAGATTTTATGATTATGCTAGGTTTTGATGATGTTATGTTAAATGATAGATTTTATGATTATGTCAGGTTTTGATATTGTTCTACAAACAGATGGATTTTCCTAATTGGGGCTTTGGATAACTATTGAATTAAAAAAATAATTAACACATGCACTAGGGTTCGATTCCATTGTTGTTGTAATCTTCCTCATGTGCATAGTCATTTAAAAAAATATATGCATGAGGTCGAGGTGCAAGTCCTGGGAAATTTTGGCAGAAATTCCCTGGCCCATAAACCAAAGTAAGAACATTTTGTTCAGTGCATCCCTGGCCTTGGAATGTGTTTCTCAAAGTTACACCTTCCAACAACAAAAAAGGCAAGTCTTTCTTAGTTATTCAATGGGGCTAAGAACACAAGTGCATTGAAAATTTACAAGATTGGACTCGTCACAAGGGTTAAGAATTTTTAGGAAAAATTTTTAGTGTACCTCTAATGACGAATTATATCTCAGAATTTTAGTTCAAATTAAATATATAATTTTAAATTCAAATGATGAGAAGAGATTCATTCATACCCATTCACGGTGCTATCCTACGGAGTCGAGGGTGACATTCTATATTTCAATTGAAGCATTCTCATGGGTGACTGCAACATGATTGATCAACGCTCATTGTGAGTGATACTACAATTGTTTGCTTATAGACCACATACCTTTCTCTATGAAATTTTAGCATCTCCAAAGTTTTTGCAAAATATGACCAAAACCACTAAAAGATACAATATAGAGGCAAACTTAGGGCAAACAAAGGATCAGATAAGTGATTGTCTTCTGTAAAATCCTATTTAAAACCCTTGCAGAGAAAACCCCGAAGAATAATATTTTAAGGGTGAATGGATTTCTTCAATATGAAATGCAATTGGCTTTCAATAATAGTACAAAGTAAATGAAGACCGAGGAATTCTAGGTTTAAATCGTCAAAACCCCCATGGAATTTTAAGCGGTTTTGGGCCAAGAAACTTCAATATGAACACAGAGACTAGGGAAATTTTACATGAAAGGTTGTGATTTTGTATGGAAATGACCGAGGATAATGAGACTAAAGATTTTTGAGATAGAAACATGAAGAAACAACAAGGTTAGTGAGAGGGCAGCAGACGCTGACAGATTTTAACCCTTGCACCCCCATTAGATTGATTCAACCTTCGCTTTGACCTTTCCTTCTACTTCGCCATCCCCTTCAGAAACCACATATTCTTTTTTGTTGTCCATCCCCTCTTCAACCTGCATTGATCCTCACTTTGAAACAATCGCTTCTTTCCCTCCCTCCATTGATATACTTCCTCTTATTCCCTGTGATTTTCCTTATCTTCCTTCAAATTGATCCAATCATTCCAATTTCCTCACTAATGTTGGAATCCCTAGCAGCTTAACCGCTTGCTCTAATTCAAAAACAAGTTCTAATTTTAAATTAAATATTAATAATCATTCTAAGACTTGTTTGAGTTTAAATTTCAAAAAACATTTTTAATGGTATTTTGAATCCCAATTTTAAAGATTATTCTAACCATTTTAATGGTATTTTTATCCCTATTTTTAATAATTATTCTAATGATATTTTAATTATGGCATTTTTTATTTCAAATCTAATCTCAAGGTTGATATTAGTTTTAATACTAATTCTAATTCATGTCCATTTTCTAATTCTAATTTTAAAACTAATTTTAATCTTGTTCCCCTTAATTCCATACCTAAATCCTTCCCTCCTCCCTATTCTATCCCCATTTTTAATTTACACTCCAACTCTAATATGAATAATAATAATCACCATCATCATCTCAATGATAGTAATAATTATAATTCTAATTTCAAATCCAAATTTATATCCAATCCTCTTCCTCTTATTTCCATACCTCATCCCTCTTCTAACCTCAATTATTCATCAATCTTTAATTCTATTCTAGCATTAATTCCTATGGTAATAATAATCAAATCATTAATTCTTATGGTAATAATAATTCTTCCACATCCTCTCCTACCCCACTTTCATACCTTTTAGGCTATTCTCATCCTCTGGGCTCTCTTAATGTTAAAATAGTAAACATTTCCAATGTTGAGGTTACGGTCCTTCCTTAAACTTTTTAGAAAAAGGATTCAAATTTGCTCTTGTTCTCTGAACCATTCCCTATGGATATTATTTGTTCCATTGAATCCATCTCCCACCACCTTCCCTCCCATGCTGGGAAAGTGCTTCGGAAATGATGTGGATGCATTTAGTGGATGAGTTCTTACCTCGAGTGGCAGGGATGGTGGTTTGCCATCCCATCCACCCGAGGTCATATAAATGGATACATGGCTCGTCATAGTAAGGCTAGAAGGATAGTGTTCTGGCTCCAATTCCATTGGTCTCTCGATGTCTCAGTCCTAGGCTAAACTATGAGTTCTTGATATATGTTTCTTGTGAGTTGTTACATATATTTGGGGAGATTGCTAGTTCCTTATCAAAATTTTCATTGAAAAAATAATGTGGATGCATTCTTCAAAGATCCAAGCTCTCCAAACCTAACCTTACCAAAGAGGAATTTATAGCCCTTCGTCAGCTCAATTCCAACCCCAACACTCTCATTCTAAAAGTTGATAAAGAAAATGATTCAGTTGTTATGAATTCCTCTTATTACAGTTGTAAGATTCTTTATCTCAAATTTCAAAGCGTCCTCTAATTTTTCATGCTTGTCTTGTAAGTTGCATATTTTCCTATTTTATCATGTATTGTGAAGAGTAAATCATTCTACAAATATTGACTGTTGGTGACTTACTTCCTAGTCTTATTGTCTGGCTAATTTTTCAACTCTAATGTCTTTATGTATTTGTTGCATGTACTGGTAATATATTTGTTCCTCCTAGTTATTTTATGGGATAATACAGTGACTGTACTCATTATCAGAAAGCTTCAGTGCAAGCCTCTGATCTTTTCCAAAGCTACAGTGCCGCATCCCTGCAAAAGACAACAAGCATTTCAGTCCAAAATTCAAAAAAGCCAAAGCAAAGCATTGTATTAATAGATCAAATCTCAAAATGCCAAAAACATTATAAAGTGGGTTGTCAAACAAATTTGAAAAGAAATCTGACTTGATGAGATATTTATTTCATATATAAACATGGCAAACAATCAGAATTTGCAAGAGATCCGCAAGGCAGAAGTCAAATTCGTGTTTTTGGAGGCCGAAGACAAGTTGCAGAATCGTTGACAGCGTTTGGAGGTGGGCGCTACCCACTTGAGGTGCGCGCTACCCACTTGGTGCGTGCTACCCACTTGAGCGCCACAGCCAGTGCAAAATTGAACGGGCGCTACCCACTTGAGGGGCGCTACCCACTTGAGCAGGGGCGCTACCCACTTAGCAACAGAGTCCAGAAATTCGTGTTTTGTGCCCAGTTTCGATTCAAGTTGACTCCAGCAGCTTGCAAACAGATTTTAATCATTGCTCAGTAGATTTTTAATATGGTTGTGATGTCATTGATGTTGGGGAAACAAGCCATTCTTGGAGAGAAATATATGAATCCTTCATTCACATGCAAGTTAATTCCGTAAGGGTTTTGAAATTGTATGGACAGTTTTATGAAAAATTTGAAAACCTTTGAATGGTAGATATGTTCACACCCTGGCACGTTGTATATATGATCCTCACGCCCTCAATTATCATCTTATCACTGCTGTTTATGCCCTTTCATATTTTTGCACAGTCTTATGTTGACTAGTCTATAGCCCTCATCACCATAATATCACCATCGTTGTTGTTATCATTCTATTACCACTGTGATAGTCATTTGGGTCACTATGGTTATTATCATGTTCTCCCTATTCTCCAGTTCATAAACACAGTCCTATACTTGTTTGCTTCTTTGAAAAATTTTTCCCATCATTACCAAAAGCTTGCACCATACTTTGCAGTTGGCACTCATTTGTGAAACTCACTTATGGTCAAAACAGTGATAGTTTTCATGCCACTAAAGCAGAGCCATCCTCATTGTAATTTTGTTTTCCTATGATACTTTGGTACGTGGGTGACATTTATTGGGTTTTGAAAATACATTAAACTTTGCCTTTACTGCACCTATATCAGCATCCATATTGCAGACAACTTGTTTTTAAAACCATGTCATAGACAGAGTCAGTTTATGAGCAGGAGTCGGATAGTGATTCCACAACAGAGGGTAATGTGCCACGGAGGCCTCACAGAGGTGGCAAAGGTGGTAAACATCTCAGGGAGGAGCCTACTTCTTTGGCTCAATTGCAGGCATGTCCACTTGCAATGGATTGTTTTCGGGTTCAGTCATGTTTTCGATTCTGTGAAATGATTTCACAAACCCGGCTTCATCGTGAACTAGCTCGTCTGTTTGTTCTACATTTACATGATGGCCGTGTAAATCTCGCTGGAGTAGATTTAATTCTGTCACCAATGACTATTGCTCAGGCCACTGGCATACCAAATCTGGGAGAGGAATGGAACAAACGTCAGCAGTTAGAGAAATTCCACTATGAGCCATACATCAAACCTGGGTATATGAGGCACTTGGGCAGAGTTTTTCCTTTCAGATTCCTGAGGGATGAGTTTGCACCACTGATGAAACTCATCATTTGGTATTTCAGTTGCGAGGGCAAATTTGCGCGTCTCTTTGCATACCATGTTCGTTTGTTGATGCACTTCACAAGGGTACGTATGATGAACATTCCGTATTTCATGTATCGCAACATAGAGAGGATGATGATTTTTGTACAGAAGAAGAGCCCAGCACAGCAGCATAGAAGTATATATCATTACGCTTTGATCAAGATCATAGTGTTACATCAGTTGGCACAGCAGGGCATCGCTTGGGAGGATTTTATCTCCCGTGACTTTTTCACAGCGTCACAGCCGCCTCTCAAGGTAGTTCATGATGCGGGAGAGACTTCACACCAGCCTAGCATTCCTGAGATTGAGCATATCAGCGCTCCATTTTTTGTGACATATCAGCGAGGCCACAGGGCCTTATTTGCAGCTACATGGCGAGTATTATCTCCACCCAGGGTGGAAGGGGTCTTGCGGGGGGGGGATCTCCACATGATGTGGAAGGGTCTCGCCTATTTCTTCGGCACGAGGAAAGAATCCCGCCATGATGAGGGCCATCGAGAGGCGGACACGGATTTCACGATCATTGATGTTGATGCGAGCTCTCCTAGCTCGGCGAGAGAGATGTCCGGGGGAGCGGCGGGGCTTGTGACGATAGAAGATGGAGTTGCAGAAAGCTAAGTGCGTGATAAACTATCTGGAGCAGCACAACAAACAGCTAGAGGATGAGCAGATAAAATATCTGGAGCAGCGCAACAAACAGCTAGAGGATGAGCACACACTTTATGAGCTGCGTCGAATCCGTGAGGATCGACAATTGGCCCGGAAGAGACCAGGTGATATGACACCAGTTGAGCGAGAGACTGAACTCATGCATGTTAACATTCATCTGGAGAAGTTGTTGGCAAAGGCTAACAGAGAGAAATATATGCTTCGTCACATGAAAGGCCATTATTGGGCTCGCATGCATGTCTGCAAAGCGAGAATGAAGATTCTGAAGAGGAGGTTGAGCGAAGCACTAAAACGGCAGAAAAGGCCTGATCCACTCTGGATCTTGGCCGAGGCTTTGTTGGCTGGGAAAGATACATGATGGAGGGTCTTCGCTCCAAATTTGAGAAAATTCGGAGAAATTTTTGTCATTTCGAAATATTTTGGTCTAAAAACAGGTTTTTCAGTTAAGCGGGTAGCGCACCCATATGCTCACTTTTTTTTGGGACACTTGCTGAAGGAAATCTTTGCATTTTTGGATTTTTCATGGTAAGTTATGCATCCTCAGGCATTTCCAAAGCATTTCATCAGATTCTGGATGGTCAAAAAGCTCAAAAACACCATGAAAACCACCTTGCTGCCACCTTTTGCACCAGCAGGAAGTACTTCTGGGAGAATGAAGTTTTGGAGGGGAAAATGAGCTCCAAATTGAGAAATTCCACTTGGGTTGGATAGCCAACATCAAGGGCTTTCCAACGAGCTATCATGAGCTCAATTTGGATGCCGGGAAGTTCCTCAAAATCAGGCTGAAAGGCGCGCTACCCACTCAGTTCAGGGGCGCTACCCACTTAAATTTTTGGCTGAATTTTCAACTTCCAGCTCAGAATTTCGGCCAGTTGGGACCAGTTTTGCTTGTGGATGAAATTTTTGGGTTTTCATGATGTAAATTGATGGTTAGCATGTAACTTTGGCTTATTTTTACCTATTCTAGAAGATTCACTCTCAAGAAAGTGAAAATCATGTAAATGAATCAGTTTCCACTCTTTTAGAGGCAAGTTGTTAGCTGCCTAGATTCTAGCTCCTTGTTTAGAATTAGTTGGAACTGCTCCTAGAAGGAGGAATTCGACCCCTAGAGGCATGGGAAGGGGTTAGGATTCTCTATATGATGTAATTTCTCAATCATTTTCAGAGTTTGGAGAGGTTGGACTCTTGGGAAACTTTGGCACACATTGTACATATTTTTCATATTTTGGCTAAGGAAAGATCAGAGGTTTTGCAGCACCTGTTGGGATTCTTGTGGATTTCTGTTCTTAATGGTGTTTTCTCTCAGTTTATTGTAAGTTCCTTCATGTTTGATGTATGCCATTTCTCACTTATGCTTCTTAAATTAAATGAATGAGTAGATGAGGTTGAATCCATTGTTCACAGTGCTCTGCCTTTGAATTCATTTAGTTTTACATGTTTTCGACTGTTTGGAGAGGATCCAAGTTCTTCTTTGCCCTCTTCAGCTCCTTATCATTCTAATCCATCCATATATCCAATCAAAAGCATCAAGACAATCGCCTACCTCGCCCCAACTCGAATTCTGCAGAGATCTGACCTTATCCCCGGATCCAAAATTTGTTTTTCCCATTTCTCCAACGAAAACTCAAAAAATCAAAATCAAACATACCTATCTCTTTACTAGCCTAAAATCAGTATCAATTTTGAGTCATCGCAGCCCCTTTGAAGATCCTTTGCTGAGATAGACCCGGAGAGAGCCCTCTCCTGTCCTCATAGGGCTAGCTACGAGGCTGAGCTTGGTTTGATGTAGCCTTGAGTTTTACCTTAATTCAGCCTAAGGTAGATTTGAGCGCTAAAATAGTGGTGACCATACTGGGGAAAAATATCAATGTTTTTCTTGTTGATGTGTTTTTATCATAAGTCTTAGACGGAGTCTGAAGTCATGCCAGGTAGCTTTCGAAACGCTTTTGCTATGCATCAGCGAAGTAGATAAACGTTGCTTCAGTCGATCTTCGGTAAGCTTGTGAATGCAGCACTTGATTTGCAAATTACCCCAGTATACTTGTTCGTTCTAGACCTTTGGATGATTCAGTCTAGAAGTTGAAAGGCTGAAGATAATTGATTGTGTTCCTTGAAATTTATCCCGAGAAGATTAATACACTGGCTTCAAGAAGGAATACTAGGTCAAATCCTGACCCTCATCCACCAACAATATTTGAAAATCCAAATCTGATTCCTAGGATCCTTAGAAGACAAGGAAGTCAAGAAAGTTCTGAAAGAGAAAGTCAAGTGAGTTTTGGAAGTTCCAGATTGCTTTCTAGATCTGCATCCTGTCCTGTGAAAATTATATATGTTGACGAAATTCCTTTTGATGCACAATTTGAAACATCCTTATTCGTAAATTTTTCTGAAACTGAATTATCAAGATTAGTTCCGGATCCATTATTTGCTGAAGATTTGCAATACAGATTTGTTTCATATCACTTGGATAGACAGTTGCAAAATTCCGTTGTGGCTACCAACACTCCCGAATTCACTGAATCTGCTTCACAAACTCTTGGACCATCTGAATTTGCATCTAGTTCACGGATTCCCACTGAACCTTCCTTTATTCCTACCATTCCCGTTCAGCCTAAGATTTCTGATCAGCAATCAACTGTATTTTCTCCTCCATCTCCACCGCATACACCTCGTTCACCTACTGCTCCCAGTCCTCCTGTTTCTCCTAGATAGCAGATTATCAATCCGCCAAGAGTCATGGCAGCCAGATTTGCACCTCTTGTTTTGCCAGCCAATTTAGATGCTATGCCTGCTGATTACCAGAGAAAAATTCCTATATTTGATGGAACCCCACAAAGTATATCAGCTCAGCAGCATATTGTCTGAATGACAGACTTTTTGGACCTGCATGAAATTGATGCAGAAAATGTTTCAATGAGATTGTTTGCCCAGACATTTGGAGGAGAGGTTCGTAAATGGTTCAGAGCTTTACCGGCCAGAAGTATCAATACATTGCAAGACCTTCAGACACAGTTCTTAGATCGATGGGAGATGAAAAAATATACGTTGCAGATCACTTTAGAGTACACAAACATCAAGCGTAATCCTGGTGAGTCCGTTCAGGATTATATCATTAGATTCAATACAGTGTACAATACAATCCCAGATGATTTAAGACCATCTAAAAAGTCAGCTCTTCTTAAATTCCCGGATGGTTTTGATCTGGAGATGGCTTATTCGCTACGTGACAGAGATCTGCCTACCTTAGAAGATATGCAGAAGATTGCCGTTAGTGTTGAGGCGAATCTGAATGATAAGAGAGCACGTTTGAAAGTAGAGAAAAGAGTGACTATAAAAGAAGAGCCTTCCACATCTACATCCGAACAGCACTTGCTTCGTGAGATGGAAAAAATGTTCAAAAGGATGACACTTGACAAACCAGAAACGCAGATTCGGAATCCAAACTATCGTGGCCAGCAGCAGCCACAGTTCAGAATAAAGCAGCGTGAACAAAGACCACAAGAGCCGACAGCCCAACAGCAGATCAAGACACCTCTTTTGCAGAATTTTGTAAGTCAAGATTCAGACGATGATGATGATGTAGCAGGTGAGAAAAATCATTTCTTCACTCCCAACGATTTGCCTATTTATATTACTGAGGATGAAGAATATGGAGAGAGTTCAGCTGCTCAAAAAGATGAAGATTTCATTTTAGCAAATGATGCAGATTTAGAGGAAGAGTCAGATGAATACCAAAGAGGATATTTGAATGCTTTGTCCGCTCAACAGAAGCAATACTCATTGAGAAACCGAGATGTGCCCATAAATCCAATTCAGAAATGAAAAGAAGCTTCAGCACCGAAGGCAGATTCACCGATACCACAGAAGAAAGGAAAAGAGATAATCGATCCCACAACTAGTAAAGTATCATCAGCAGAAAAGGTAAATCAGTCAAACATAGTGAAAGACAAGGCTGAAAAGAAGGAAGTTCCGGTCAAAGAGGTACAGAAAGTTTCAGCATTTAGTTTGGAAAATGAAATTTCCAAATTAAAAATATCTATTCCCTTGACAGAGATCATGAAGAACAGCAGCTACTGCGGTCAAGTCTCCAAAATTCTGAACTTTGATCCAATGTTCGATACGGTAAATGTTGAGGATGATTAGCCAGAATTTATTTTTGGGCCTGCATTAGATGGTGAGTCTCCTGACAGTGATGTTCCTCCATTTTATATCAGTTTGAGGTTGCATGAATATGTTTTGCACAATGCCATGTTCGATTCGGGTGCTTCGCACAATTTGATGCCAAAGGCGATCATGGAAAAGTTGGGGCTAGACATTACAAGAAAATATCATGATTTGTATTCATTTGATTCCAGCCGTGTGAGATGTATAGGACTCATCAAAGATTTGGTTGTAAGCTTAGATCAAATTCCAGCAAAGAATGTCTTAATCGACGTGGTGGTGGCGAACATTCCTCCGCGATTTGGAATGCTCCTCTCGAGATCTTGGGGGGAAAATTTGAAAGGTGCACTTCAGTTAGATTTCTCTTATGCTACAATTCCATTCTTCGGTCAAATGAGAAAGTTATATCGAGAGCAGAAGATGAAATACATGATAACTAGCAAAGAGAAGCCAATCAATCATCCTGTAAATTATGTACATACCGACTTAGAGTCGTTTGTGTTGCTTGCTGATAGTTTTAATGATATAGATAGTCAATTAGTTCAGGCGGAAGATATACTAGAAATCACTGAGAATTTTAGAGAAGTTCTGCAAAAAGAAAGAAGAGAAAAACAAGCTACTGTGGAGCAATCAGCTAAAGACAATGGGCAGCAAACAGAAAAAACAGAGCCGGCGCAATTTCAGCATTTAGAGGACGATGAATACGGTCTTTGGACCATGGATTTTGATGGTGCAGTGGGCAGTGACGGTGCTGGAATTGGTGTTTGGATTCGTAGTCCATTTTCCTCTCCGGATAAGGTTCCAAGCAATGTCAGAGTGTGTTCCTACAAGCTTGCATTTGATTGTTCTAATAATGAAGCGGAATATGAGGCCCTAATTGCTGGCCTTAAGATTCTTAAGAAGTTGAAAGCGAAAAGGATTGCAGTGTATGGTGATTCAGAGTTGGTGATAAAGCAGGTTAAAGGTGAGTTTCAGGCCAAGCATCCTCGCATGAGGGCTTACCGTAATGCAGTTTTAGACATTCTGAAATTATTTTCTGATCATACCTTGACATGTGTGCCTCGCATACAAAATGGTGTTGTTGATGGTCTTGCTAAGGCAGCAAGCAATCTTAAAATTCCAATGAATTCCAGCAACAAATTTGAGATTCATGTGAAACACCGCCCCACCGTTCCAGACAATCAGCGATGTTGGCAAGTCTTTCAGGATGATGAGGAGATCAGTGAATTTCTGCAAAATAAGGGTAAGTTTAAGGACACTTCCATAGATACAGAACATGATGATGGTAATGATGACATACAAATAAATCAAATGGAAGTGCTGCAACTTAAGGATAACATCATTCCTAAAGGATTGATTCCTTTGGAATAACTGTTTGACCAAGACGATGTAGCCTGCAAACCAACATTGAGGCCGACCGAGAAAGGGGTAGAAGAGGTAAATATTGGGACAGCTGAGAATCCCAAGATGGTTAAGTTATCAAAGTCATTGTCACCAAAGGTAAAGGCAGAGTATGTGAAATTGTTGTCTTCATTTTCTGATGCTTTTGCGTGGGATTACTCAGATCTAAAAACATATGACACTAACATCATTCAGCATACTATCCCCATTAAACCAAATCAGAAGCCTTTCCATCAAAAGTTGAGGAGAATCAATCCAAAGCTGCTACCATCGATTGAAAAAGAGGTAAACAGGTTGTATAAGTCAGGAATCATTGTACCTATCCGATTTTCAGATTGGATATCAAATTTGGTGCCCGTGAGAAAGAAAACAGGTGAGATCCATTTATGTATCGATTTCAGAAATTTGAACAAGGTATCATTAAAAGACAATTATCCGCTGCCAAAAATGGACCATATATTGCAGCGAGTAGTTGGAGCATCAAGGATGTCACTACTCGACGGATACTCAGGTTATAATCAGATTTTAGTGCACGAAGATGATCATGATAAGACTGCGTTCACCACTCCTTGGGGAACGTTTCATTATGCAAAAATGTCGTTTGGTTTGAAGAATGCAGGCGCCACCTTTCAGCGTGCAATGGACATGGCTTTTGCCAATGAGAAAGATGTATTTTTGGTTGTTTACCTTGATGATTTAACTGTGTTTTCAAATTCTGATGAGGAACATTTATATCATTTGAAAATTGTTTTCCAGAAGTGCAGAAAATATGGCATTTCGCTGAATCCGAAAAAGAGTCTTTTTTCCATGGATGAAGGCAAGCTCCTTGGCCACATCATATCGAAAGATGGCATCCGTGTTGACCCTGCACGTGTTGAAGCCATACAGCAGATTGAACAGCCCCGGAACAAGAAAGAAATACAGTCATTTAATGGTAAAATGAATTTTCTGCGTCGTTTCATTCCAAATCTTGCAGAGCACCTTAGAGAAATCACGAACATGTTGAAAAAGGACAGTCAGGTAAAGTGGACAGAAGAGGCAGTGAAATCATTCAATTTGGTAAAGATAGCTCTTTCTTCAGCCCCTATCTTAATCAGCCCGGACTACACACAGGACTTCATTTTGTTTTCTTTTGCTTCTGAGCACACATTAGCAACTGTTTTAATGAAAAAAAGGGATGGAGTTGAGAAGCCCATTGCTTTTTTTAGTCGGATTATAAGGGACGGAGCATTGAAGTACAATATTATTGAAAAACAAGCACTTGCGCTTGTAAAGGCCTTGAAATATTTCCGTTTGTATATACTGGATTCCCACATTATAGCATACGTTCCTAACGCAGTAGTTAAAGATGTTTTGGTACAGGCAGATCCAGAGGGAAGACAGGGTAAGTGGATCGCTGCGTTATTAGAATATGATGTGGAGATTAAACCGACTAAGTTGATTAAAGGACAAGGACTCGCCAAGCTCATGGCTGAAACAAATCTACATGCTCTAGATATAAATTTGATTGCTGCCATGTCCGATGAAGATGAGGAAAGTACGTCAGTTCAGGTATCCGATATTTTTGTTTCTTCCCCTTGGTATGCTGACATTTTATACGTGCTTCAGAATTTGTCTCCACCGCCCGGGATGCCTAGAAATAAGAGTAGAACATTGAAGTTGAGAGCTGCTAAATTCTGCATTCTGAATTCTGCATTGTATTGGAAAGACCCTGGAGGTGTGTTGTTGAATTGTTTGGTAGAGGAGGAAGCTCAAAAAGTTTTGGAGGACTTTCACAAAGGTGACTGTGGAGGTCATTTGTTTTGGAAGACCACAGCGAATAAGATTCTAAGGGCGGGGTATTATTGGCCTTCTTTGTTTTCTGATGTGTTCAAGGCTGTTAAAAATTGTCATGAGTGTCAAATTTTCGAAGGGAAGCAGAAACTACAGCCTTTGCCTCTCAAACCAATCGAAGTTAGTGCACCATTCCAGCAGTGGGGATTGGATTTTATCGGGGAAATCCACCCAGCATCTTCCGGACAGCATAGATGGATATTGACAGCTATGGACTACTTCACAAAATGGATCGAGGCGATTCCCACTCGACAGGCCACGGATGCGGTAATTATCTCTTTTCTTGAAAACAATATTCTGTCACGTTTTGGGTGTCCTAGTAAAATAATCACAGATAATGCAGCAGCCTTCAAGTCTAAAAGGATGGTTGAATTTTTCTATAAGTACAATATCAGTTTGGGACATTCGACGGCCTACCATCCACAAGGGAATGGCCTGGCAGAATCTTCAAATAAATCCTTGGTGAATATTATTAAGAAATTGCTGGAAATCAACAAAAAGGGCTGGCACAAGAAGTTAGTGAATGCACTGTGGGCTGATAGGGTAAGTCAGAAAAAGTCTATTGGCATGTCTCCTTTCTAGATGGTGTACGGAACAGACACGGTTTTTCCTACTTAACTTGCTGTCCCGGTGGTCAAATTGCTTCAGGAAGCTGGTAGTGAGGAAGATCCCATGCAGCGGAGAATTAATCAGATGATTCATTTACAGCAGACACGGGAGGAGGTATTTAAAAATACTTTCAAGTTGCAGGAGCGCATAAAGAAGATCTACGACAGAAAGGCAAAAGCGGATAAGTTTCAGTTGGATGAGGTAGTTTTGAAATGGGATGCTTGGAATGAAGATAAGGGAAAGCACGACAAATTTGAAAACCTATGGAAGGGTCCTTTTAATATCGCAGCGTATCGGGGTCAAAACGCCTTTCTTCTCAAAGAGATGAATGGAGATGATTGTCCTGAAGGACCGATCAATGGTTGGTTGCTGAAACGATATCACTTCTGAGTATCTTCTGCTGATTTCACATCATTGTATATATCATTTTTCTTTGTTTTATTGCAAAGTGTGTACTGATCTCTCATCTTCAGTCTGGGGCCCAGAGCGAAGGCTATAATTCTGGAGATGGAGGTTGGTTGGTTTGAAGTTAGTCAAGTCAGTTCTATCAGTCTTTTCAGTTTTAGAGTCAAGTTAGTTTTGGTCAAGTTCAGTCGCTTTTCAGTCAAATCTGCAGTCAATAAATATGTCCGAAATTTTTGTTTTGTTTGTTGAAATAATGACTCCATCGCCCAATGGATGAAGGCACTGTCTGACTCCCCCAGAGATCTGCCGTTCTTGGCATCTCCATGGAGCCACTATCCCCATTGGAGCCAATGTTAGAGTCGGTCCTTACAGCCCTCCGTCAAAGATCATTTCGCTTTTTTCATATTCATTCTTAGGTGTCTCGCTTGTTCCACTTCGTTGCATTTCGCTAGGAGCATGCCACTGACTGACGAGGGGGTCTAGTTGTCATGTGTTTCCTCATGCTTATACCTGCAGGGCTATTTAAGAATTCCTCAAAAATCATTGAAGTTTATCGTCATTTCATTCATCGTCATTAAATGTCAGTTTCGTTAAAAAAAAAAAATTCTTTAGTCCTAGAGTCTAGGGTTTTCGAGTCTTTTGCATACATGTCATAAAGCCCGCAGGCCATGAGGTTGGTTTCGCAAGTTTTGATTTCACATTTTTATCATCAAAAGCATTTGAAGACATTTCTAGTCCAAAACTCTGTTTTGGAACTAGAAATTGTCTAATTTCATTTTTATAATAATTGTATGTATTTCATTATCAGAAAGCTTCAGTGCAAGCCTCTGATCTTTTCCAAAGCTACAGTGCCGCATCCCTGCAAAAGACAACAAGCATTTCAGTCCAAAATTCAAAAAAGCCAAAGCAAAGCATTGTATTAATAGATCAAATCTCAAAATGCCAAAAACATTATAAAGTGGGTTGTCAAACAAATTTGAAAAGCAATCTGATTTGATGAGATATTTATTTCATATATAAACATGGCAAACAATCTCATTTGCAAGAGATCCGCAAGGCAGAAGTCAAATTCGTGTTTTTGGAGCCGAAGACAAGTTGCAGAATCATTGACAGCGTTTGGAGGTGGGCGCTACCCACTTGAGGTGCGCGCTACCCACTTGGTGCGTGCTACCCACTTGAGCGCCACAGCCAGTGCAAAATTGAACGGGCGCTACCCACTTGAGGGGCGCTACCCACTTGAGCAGGGGCGCTACCCACTTAGCAACAGAGTCCATAAATTCGTGTTTTGCACCCAGTTTCGATTCAAGTTGACTCCAGCAGCTTGCAAACAGGTTTTAATCATTGCTCATTAGATTTTTAATATGGTTGTGATGTCATTGATGTTGGGGAAACAAGCCATTCTTGGAGAGAAATATATGAATCCTTCATTCACATGCAAGTTAATTCCGTAAGGGTTTTGAAATTGTATGGAGAGTTTTATGAAAAATTTGAAAACCTTTGAATGGTAGATATGTTCACACCCTGGCACGTTGTATATATGATCCTCACGCCCTCAGTTATCATCTTATCATTGTTGTTTATGCCCTTTCATATTTTTGCACAGTCTTATGTTGACTAGTCTATAGCCCTCATCACCATAATATCACCATTGTTGTTGTTATCATTCTATTACCACTGTGATAGTCATTTGTGTCACTATGGTTATTGTCATGTTCTCCCTATTCTCCAGTTCATAAACACAGTCCTATACTTGTTTGCTTCTTTGACAAATTTTTCCCATCATTACCAAAAGCTTGCACCATACTTTGCAGTTGGCACTCATTTGTGAAACTCACTTATGGTCAAAACAGTGATAGTTTTCATGCCACTAAAGCAGAGCCATCCTCATTGTAATTTTGTTTTCCTGTGATACTTTGGTACGTGGGTGACATTTATTGGGTTTTGAAAATACATTAAACTTTTCCTTTACTGCACCTATATCAGCATCCATATTGCAGACAACTTGTTTTTAAAACCATGTCAGAGACAGAGTCAGTTTATGAGCAGGAGTCGGATAGTGATTCCATAACAGAGGGTAATGTGCCACGGAGGCCTCACAGAGGTGGCAAAGGTGGTAAACATCTCAGGGAGGAGCCTACTTCTTTGGCTCAATTGCAGGCATGTCTGCTTGCAATGGATTGTTTTTGGGTTCAGTCATGTTTTCGATTTTGTGAAATGATTTCACAAACCCAACTTCATTGTGAACTAGCTCGCCTGTTTGTTCTACATTTACGTAATGGCCGTGTAAATCTCGTTGGAGTAGATTTCTTTCTGTCGCCAATGACTATTGCTCAGGCCACTGGCATACCAAATCTGGGAGAGGAATGGAACAAACGTCAGCATTTAGAGAAATTCCACTATGAGCCATACATCAAACCTGGGTATATGAGGCACTTGGGCAGAGTTTTTCCTTTCAGGTTCCTGAGGGATGAGTTTGCACCGCTGATGAAACTCATCATTCGGTATTTCAGTTGCGAGGGCAGATTCGCGCGTCTCTTTGCGTACCATGTTCGTTTGTTGATGCACTTCACAAGGGTACATATGATGAACATTCCGTATTTCATGTATCGCAACATAGAGATGATGATGATTTTTGTACAGAAGAAGAGCCCAACACAGCAACATAGAAGTATATATCATTACGCTTTGATCAAGATCATAGTGTTACATCAGTTGGCACAGCAGGGCATCGCTTGGGAGGATTTCATCTCCCATGACTTTTTCACAGCGTCACAGCCGCCCCCTGAGGTAGTTCATGATGCGGGAGAGCCTTCACACCAGCCGGGCATTCCTGAGATTGAGCATATCAGCACTCCATTGTTTGTGACATATCAGCGAGGCCACAGGGCTTTATTTGCAGCTACACGGTGAGTATTATCTCCACCCAGGGTGGAAGGGGTCTTGCCGACTTCATCAGCAGAGCGAGTATTATCTCCACATGATGTGGAAGGGGTCTCGCCTTCTTCTTCAGCACAGGTATAGATCCAGGACAGGGGCAAGAAGCCCATGCATGATGAGGGCCCATCAGGAGGCCGGGACACGGATTTCATGATCATTGATGTTGATGCGAGCTCTCCTAGCTTGAAACTGAGGGAGATCATCTAGGAGCAGAGGGCCGAGAGTGACACGCTGAAAGATCAGTTTCAGAAAGCTCAATGGGTGATAAAATATCTGGAGCAGCGCAACAAACAGCTAGAGGATGAGCACACACTTTATGAGCTGCGTCGAATCCGTGAGGATCGACAATTGGCCCGGAAGAGACCAGGTGATATGACACCAGTTGAGCGAGAGACTGAACTCATGCATGTTAACATTCATCTGGAGAAGTTGTTGGCAAAGGCTAACAGAGAGAAATATATGCTTCGTCACATGAAAGGCCATTATTGGGCTCGCATGCATGTCTGCAAAGCGAGAATGAAGATTCTGAAGAGGAGGTTGAGCGAAGCACTAAAACGGCAGAAAAGGCCTGATCCACTCTGGATCTTGGCCGAGGCTTTGTTGGCTGGGAAAGATACATGATGGAGGGTCTTCGCTCCAAATTTGAGAAAATTCGGAGAAATTTTTGTCATTTCGAAATATTTTGGTCTAAAAACAGGTTTTTCAGTTAAGCGGGTAGCGCACCCATATGCTCACTTTTTTTTGGGACACTTGCTGAAGGAAATCTTTGCATTTTTGGATTTTTCATGGTAAGTTATGCATCCTCAGGCATTTCCAAAGCATTTCATCAGATTCTGGATGGTCAAAAAGCTCAAAAACACCATGAAAACCACCTTGCTGCCACCTTTTGCACCAGCAGGAAGTACTTCTGGGAGAATGAAGTTTTGGAGGGGAAAATGAGCTCCAAATTGAGAAATTCCACTTGGGTTGGATAGCCAACATCCAGGGCTTTCCAATGAGCTATCATGAGCTCAATTTGGATGCCAGGAAGTGCCTCAAAATCAGGCTGAAAGGCGCGCTACCCACTCAGTTCAGGCGCGCTACCCACTTAAATTTTTGGTTGAATTTTCAACTTCCAGCTCAGAATTTCGGCCAGTTGGGACCAGTTTTGCTTGTGGATGAAATTTTTGGGTTTTCATGATGTAAATTGATGGTTAGCATGTAAATTTGGCTTATTTTTACCTATTCTAGAATATTCACTCTCAAAAAAGTGAAAATCATGTAAATGAATCAGTTTCGACCCCTAGAGGCATGGGAAGGGGTTAGGATGCTCTATATGATGTAATTTCTCAATCATTTTCAGAGTTTGGAGAGGTTGGACTCTTGGGAAACTTTGGCACGCATTGTACATATTTTTCATATTTTGGCTAAGGAAAGATCAGAGGTTTTGCGGCACCTGTTGAGATTCTTGTGGATTTCTGTTCTTAATGGTGTTTTCTCTCAGTTTATTGTAATTTCCTTCATGTTTGATGTATGCCATTTCTCACTTATGCTTCTTAAATTAAATGAATAAGTAGATGAGGTTGAATCCATTGTTCACAGTGCTCCGCCTTTGAATTCATTTAGTTTTACATGTTTTCGACTGTTTGGAGAGGATCCAAGTTCTTCTTTGCCCTCTTCAGCTCCTTATCATTCTAATCCATCCATATATCCAATAAAAAGCATCAAGACAATCGCCTGCCTCGCCCCAACTCGAAATCTGCAGAGATCTTACCTTATCCCCGGAACAAAATTTGTTTTTCCCATTTCTCCAACGAAAACTCAAAAAAATCAAAATCAAACATACCTATCTCTTTACTAGCCTAAAATCAGTATCAATTTTGATTCATCGCAGCCCCTTTGAAGATCCTTTGCTGAGATAGACCCAGAGAGAGCCCTCTCCTGTCCTCGTAGGGCTAGCTACGAGGCTGAGCTTGGTTTGATGTAGCCTTGAGTTTTACCTTAATTCAGCCTAAGGTAGATTTGAGCGCTAACATGTACATCAAAATTACTGTTGATTTTTCTCAAATGCAGGGAGAAAATCTCATAATTATATCAAATGGACAATTATTCAAAATCCAGCTCGTTGCATAATATTTCTCAAAGTCCATCGCAAATTTCTCCCTATCCATCTCTAGACGTAATTATTTCATATTTTATTTATGTTTTCATTATCTAATTGAATTTATTTATTTTATCCATGTCAAACAACTGAATAAAATTAATGTGTACAAATTTGCAGGTTCATGCAGATTCATAATCGAGTTTAGATGCACAAAATATTCAAACATTTCTAAAACGTCGGAAGCTCTTATCAGGAGCAGCATACCGCAAGGCATGGTTGATAGATGAAAATGGAAAATCACTTCACCCTGCCAATTGTAACATGCCATCTTCTAGCCACACTCCTGGGACAATGATGGTAATAATTGTTTGGTATAATGTAATTATTTCAACATCAAACCAATTAATCATGCATTGACGTGCTTACTAATTGATATCATCGATATTGTACTAATCATGTTCCAATATATTTTTTTAAATTATTAGGATTCTAGTGATGATGAGCGAACCACCTACCATCTTCTATTGCACCCGACGACAATTTCAAATCAAGAGAAGGATGAATTAAGAGAAAAAATTTCAGAGGAACAATACCAAAAATGTCTGAATCAACCACTAATTCAATTCCCACTACGTCCAGATTCACCAATTAGGAATGACTACAACAATAGTAGTTCTTCACAATCTAGCAATGGAGGAAATCAAATAGAGGTTGGTATGGATGATTACTTAAGGGATACGACTGCCATGGAGACAATGTTTTTAGATGCATTACATAACGATGATCAGCTAGGGGATGATGCTCATATCGCTGATACCTTTTTCGAAAGCCTTAAATTTGCTTCCACCACCCCTCTCTTTGGAACTAGCAGTCAGTCAAAGTCTACCTAGTTGGGGACAATGATGTTACTGTACAACTTGAAAGCAAATTTTGGCTTGTCAAATGCATGTTTCTCGGAAATTTTGAGGTAATTGACCATCAAGTCCTTTATATTTTGAGAAATCTTGTCACACAATCAACATTAAAAATGGTCAATTTTATGAACGTTAATAATTATTGGCATTGTAAATTTAATATTTTCCACCAACTATAGGTTATTCAAATATAAGGCTCTTTCGAGTGATGATGTCTTGCCCGGTAGCTGCGAAGAAGCAAAAAAATTATTGAAAATTTTGGGTGTTGAGTACATATCATATCATGAATGTCCAAATGATTGTATTCTATATAGAGGAGAATATGTAGACAAAGAGATATGTCTAAAATGTGGGCATGACAGGTATGATAAATCAAAAAATAAGGGTAAATCATGTGGTCCTCCTTTTAAGATATTGAGGCACATGCTTATAATCCCAAGGATTCAAAGGCTCTTTTTGTTGCAAAGAATTAGCTATGTTGCAAGGATGGCATGCCTCACACATAAGTGAGTTGGGATTTATGCGAATCCCAACAAATTCAATAACCATGAAGCATATAGAGGATACATGGCCCCAAAAATTCAAGGATGAAGTATGAAGTCTACGACTCGGCATAGCCATGGATGGTGTCAACCCATAGTCCCTCCAGAACACCAGCTATTCTATTTGGTCTGTAGTAGTGATCAATAGCAATATCCCCCCATGGTTGTCCATGAAGAATGAACATCTTATGTTGGCTCTCATAATCCCTAGTAAAAGACAAGTGAAGAATATGGATGTCTACTTACAACCACTAGTAGATGAATTGAAGGAATTATGGGATAGGATAAATGTATACGATGTATCAAGGCCCATCACAACAGAGAGGAGTTTTACGTTGTATGGCATATGTGCTTACATGACACATGATTATCGAGGCTTAAGAGTTTGCTCTGCTAAATTACATGTTTATTGATTTGTTTATATACATCACAATATTCTTTCACATATTAATTTAATTCGTTGTAATTGTTCTGATCTTCATGATATTCTTTAACGTGCCATGCATATTGTATACAATAATTTTGCAGGTCTTGTTACAAAAGGGTATTATGGATGTAAATGTTGTGGACCTTCTCTGAAAGATAGATGGTCCAATAACCTACGAAAGCTAGTGTATGACTGCTCCAGGGTATTCCTCCCATAAGAACACCCTTACAAAAGAGCGATATCTGCTTTCAATGGTAAAAAATAGAGAACCCAAAGGCCTACAATAATGACACCAATTGAATGGCTTAGAGCATATGAGAGAGAGAAGGAGAAAGAGTTCATAGAAATGTTTGATTTAAATGGGGAGCCTATGTTTGATGATCCAGAATTCTTCGACACCTATGTTTAGAAATTTCCCATTGGGATGAAAAGGAAATCTATCTTCTATAACCTCCCATATTGGGAGAATATTATGATTACCCACTAATTAGATCCCATGCATATATTTAAAAATGTTTCATCTTCTTTATGGAGGCACATATGATCGAAAAAAATGACACATTGGCTATTAGGAAAGATCTTCTTACTTCAAAAACTAAAAATAAACATTGGCCAAGACAATTAGAAAGTACAGGAGTGGTTGGTCCCTCTAATTGGTATTTCAAAGAAGGAGATGTCCCATGAATTTTCAAAAAATATGATCTTTCTTTGGCAAAGGAAGTTATAATGGGTGTGAGGGTGCCATCTTCATATGGGTCTTCTGATACAACATTTCTTCAAGACCATTTGTTGGGATTGAAATCGCATGACCATTTGAATCTTCTAAGAGTATGCATAATGTCAAAAACATGATTTTATTATTTTTTATATTAATAAAAAAAAAATCGGGATCATAAAACATAAATAATTTTGTATGCATGTGTTTATAACTTTTTTGTGCATTATCCTTTGTTCATGCATGGGTGTGTGAAACAAGACTTCCCCCAATACCTAGGACGTTTCATATCTAAATTATCTGCATTTGTACGTTGGATACATATTGTATGAGTCTTTCTATTATGCCATTGATTACATCAAGTAGAATGACAACACACAAGGTGAGGTTATTTGGGATGATGAAAGGTATGGAGACAAAAGAGAAGGGGAGCTTCTCCAAATGACTGGAAAAAGGCGCTTGATAAAGAGTAAGTGAGTTATAATTTGTCAAATTTACACAAAGTAAATATTCACGTTGAACTTCGATATAATGTATATTTTGATCTTATATGTACTATATGTCAGTTTTATTTCATCAACGAATGCAGAAATTAAAGCAATCAATAAATTCATTCCTTACAATTCCAAAGTGACACAACCGTGGGTCACATTATACGAACAAAAGAGGATGAAATGGGATAGTGATAGGAATGAATTCAAATGGTTGAATGGTAGAAACGTGACTTATCCAGGTCATTTAAAAGAAAATATTCCAATTATATGCCCCAACAGTTAGGTTTCTGACCAAGTCAGAGAGAAATACGATGCAACCAGTCGTTACCCGCATGTTGAAGAGGATGCGCTAAACATAGGGATTAGGTGCAGCAACTCGGTAATAATATATTTATGTACATTTTAAAATTAATAATACACCTTTCAAATGTCACATATGTTATCACTCTAATAAATTCTTAAGTTTTGGGATTTTATTTTTTAGTCAAAGAATACTAGAGGTAACCACAAACCAACTTCAAACTCTAAGATCTAACCTTTCTAGGGTTCAGAGAGGGCTCTCTCTTTAAAGTTTAACTTTGTTTTAATTTGTGAAAATTAGGCTAGCTATGAAAGTGAAATTTTGGTTTGGTTTTGTTGGATTTGGTGGGAAAATTTCACTTGGAGGGATAGATAGAGGGAAATCTACTTGTCCATTGGGATATGGAGTCTAAGTCAAGCTAGCAGAACTAGGATCAAGGCCTAAAAGGTCAAATGTCTTAAGGGCAAGATAGATGACCCTTGGAGATCTTGGAAAATTGGTTTTTGAGATGGTATGATCGGGATAAAGGGCACTTAAGGATCCTTTGATCCGGAAAATGGAAGTAGTAGATAGAGGTCAAATGGGAGAGGGAGAAATTAAGGGTTCCCTTCACCGGAAATCAGAAGAAAACAAATAAATGATAACTAGTTAAAAACAGGGTGCTATTAACATGTCCTCTAGTAATACTCCTAGTTATACATTCAGATTTAGAATTAAAACACATATGCATGCATGTAACAAAAGAAGATAACAATGACAAGTTTAAGAGAGTACTTCAGATAGCTTATCACAAGGATCCTAAAGTATGATGCCAAATATTTGATCCAGTCTACTACTCAAAATCGAAATCCAAAGCCTTCAAGTCAAAAAAATATCTATAGTAATCTCCAACAATTTTATTCCACACCAAATACTTCAAAAGAGTGAAGTATTTATATATAATGTTTTACAAAATATCCTAGATGAATTCTAGTAATTAACTTAGGAAAATACAATATCTTACAACAATAATAGTGACAGCTACTAAAAAAATTAGCATCCATCCTATTTTATTCAAAATAAATAGAAACTATTTTAAGATAAGAAGTAGTTGGCTGCTTATGTGTCCTCTTTGCTGGCTCTTTAGATATTTTTCAGAATCTAACTTGCCTTCACTGATACTCTTTCTCACTAATAATCTTTCACTTCGGATACTCTTTAACCTTCAGTCAAACTGCTTTATAGCTGTAAAATCTATTTTGACAGTGAAATTAGTAAACTGATTTTTTCTTCTTTTTTTGTTTTCCTTTCATTCTTCATAGTAAATCAGTCAATGCTTGCCAATCCTCATTTTTAGGAATTTTAATATTTTTGAGTTTCCTAAAATTCTCATCAGCCTCAGTGTACCTAGAAAATGTGGGCTTGATGACAAATAAATGATTGATCTCATACTACAAATAAAATAAATCTTCAAAAAATTTTAGCAATACTTTTCTTGTGGGAATGCCTTGACATGTTGGCTTGTTCACCTGCTCCTTGGCATGTTCTCTTATATTCTTGTCATAATCATTCTGAGGCATTAACTTATCATTAATAACCATGATATCAGGAAGTCCCTTTTGCCTTAAATTGGTGAATTTAACCATGAATCTGGTTATAGCAGTATTCATTCCTTCACATTTCTCTTCAAGCTCCCTCATCAAATTTCTTTTTGTGGTGACTTTCCTAATTTCTAGGATAGTTGCTGTCCTATCAATGATTTTTAATTCTTCCAGTTCTTGTCTATTCTTTCTATTGAGGAAATTTAGTAATCTTACAGCCTGTTCTGGTTTATCAACCAAATTTTCTTGTGTCTTTTGGATCTCTGCTTGTGCTGCCAATAATAACCATGATATCAGGAAATCCCTTTTGCCTTAAATTGGTGAATTTAACCATGAATCTGGTTATAGTAGTATTCATTCCTTCACATTTCTCTTCAAGCTCCCTCATTAAATTTCTTTTTGTGGTGACTTTCCTAATTTATAGGATAGTTGTTGTCCTATCATTGATTTTTAATTCTTCCAGTTCTTGTCTATTCTTGCTATTGAGGAAATTTATTAATCTTACAGCTTGTTCTGGTTTATCAACCAAATTTTCTTGTGTCTTTTGGATCTCTGCTTGTGCTGCCAATAATAACTCTCTCTGCTAAAAAATTACTTGAATTGACGGCCAAACATCATGGATGGTTTCAATTACATTATTCCATAGGTAATTTTTAATATATAATATCTTATCCTTGAGAGTTAATTCTTTTTGGAGCTTCTTTACCTCCTCACTCAATCTGTGGGCATTTTTTTTCATGTATTTCAGCATCTATCTGAGTTGATTTGTTTGTCTTCTCAATATTTTCAATTAACCTTGTCAATCTATTGATTTCATTTGTCTTCAAGGACATCTCTTCCATTGCTTTTACTAGTTGACTGCTTTCATCTGTAGGTGGCAACACTGTTGTAGAGGATTCCGTTACTAAAGTTGTTGGAGAAGTCACTAGCACTGCAGTGGCCAGTGGCTCCTTGGGTGCAAATTTTTCTCCTAAAGTTGAAGGCACTGTTGTAGTGATGACTGGGATGATTGTGGGAATCACTAGTTCTTCAACTATCTCCTTTTCTTGGACAATTTGGTCCATTTGCACTTCCATTTCCTTAATTTGAGCTGTCAGTTGAAGTATTAAACTCATCATTTCATCTTTTTCCTTTTGATCCTGTAAAACTTCCTTTGTCCGAGGATGCTCACTTTGAAGAAGTTTGAGTTGTTTCCTCAAGGCAGTTATATCCTCATTTTTCTTCTTTACTAATGCTTCTGCTGCTTTGATGTTTGTAGGATCATATCCTACCTGCAATACTAAATCTTCTAAGGCTTTAATGCTTAGATATTTTGCATATAATGAAGCTTTATCCATATTCATTTGATCTTGCATATTAGAGATGGTATTTTGAAGCTTATGAGAACTCATAGCTTTTTTTGTGACTGTGGAATACAACATCTCTGAGGTTTGCCTATGAAACTCAATTTGATCTAATTCATGGATTTTGTCTGTAGCTACTTCCATATCAAATTTTTTATACTCAGAAATTGTCTTTGGCACTGATATTGTGGGCTGTAATACTGACATATTCAATTTTTTAGTTGAATAATAAAATGCTGATAGAAATGTGTTTTGATTACCTAGATTTTGCTTCAAAAACTGAGAATATATTTCATTTTTTATTTCCTCATTCTTCAATTTGATTTGCTTGTATTTCTCCTTAATATACAAATCCTTTTCCTCAGCTGAATGTGAGGAAGAAACCTCCATAATTTTCTACCTTTCCATTAACTGTGCATCTTCATTATTCTGTTGTTCTTAATTCTGATTTGTCTCACTGATAATTACAGTGGCTACATTGGTTTCTGGCAAATCAGTGTTGGTATTCAAGGGCTCTGTTTCTTTAACATCTATTGTTACTTTACCTTTAGCTGTTGTAACCAATTTTGGCCTCTTGTTGTAAATGATCTTAAACTTTGTTTCTGTTGTAGTATCTGCAGTATAAGCTCCTTCTTCTCTGATTCTCTTAGTGGATGTCTCTGGCTATTTGGAAGTTTCCAAAGTGTGACTAGTATTCCTTTGGTTTATTGCCTCTGTTAAAGTGTTTTCAACCCACTCAATTTGATTAGCAAACTTCTCTATTTCTAGCTTTTATTCATGGATAAAGGGTGTCAATTTACATTTTACCCTTAGTTTACTTAAGATCCCTTGTGGATCATAATTCCATGGGAAACTTTCATCTAATTTATATTCCAGTATTTGACTTGTTGCTTCCTTTTCTCCATCTCTATGATTACATATGAATGGCTCAATTTGATTTTTGAGTTTGAATTGGGTCTTCTTTTTGGCTGCCATGAAATTAATTGAATCAGAATTTAGGATTTTCCTGATGTACTCCAAGGCAAATATCCTCATTGATGGATGCTTGGGTAACTTGTAAGGTAACAAGTTAGACCCAAAAACTCTGATTTCAGTGAATTTCTCATATAAATACCAATCACCAACTTTTCTTTGTTCTGATAACTGCAATATTTTCTTCATTTCCTCACCTATTCTAGGCTGCTCTGTTTTAGTCAACATGGTGATCAATGGATGTAAAAACAACTCTGCAAACTTTGAATAATTGAAATATGTGCTTTCTTTTCTGAGTATGGATGTCCAAAAGATAACTGATAGAGGTTTTCCTTCTATATCCAACTTTTGAAGTGAAATTGGAAAGCTCTCTGATTGGAAGAAAAGAAACATGTGGAAGAGATAGGAGGTATATCTGAATACTCCTTCCAGCTATAAATTAGTCAATTGATAGTGAATACTATCATAAATGAAACCAGCATAGTCAAAGATAACTAAAGGTGGTTGACCTGGAGAAAAGGTGGACAAAAATCCCAAGATAGACTCATCATTGTGCTCATCAGTGAAATACCCAAGGATGAAGGAAAGCATGGAGATTACATGCCTTGAACCTTCAGGGAATTTGGAAGTTGAATATGGAGGATTTAACTTGGGAATTTCAACATGCAGAGGCATGAAAGTCTGAAAAATCATAAAAATTTTAGGGAAATCTAGGCCAATGTATAGTGAGGGCTTCAATAGACAAATGGACTGCTTGGGGGTCTAGTTGAAGCTGCAACATTTGGTTTATTGATTATGTAGTGATGGTAAATAGGACCTCTTTATTGGCATTCACAATAGCTCTTTGTTCAAGAATATAGTACTAGTGGCATAATCTAATAATTTCTTGACAAGGGTGAGTCAGGGGGACTACATATTTGGGCAGATTTGATTCCCAAATATGAACTTCTTCATGATCATCTAAAGATTTTTCAAAACACCAGTTATGGATATCTAATAGATTGAATTCAACTATGGGATCAGCTATTTTGTAGTCAATATCTGCTAGGGAAATATGCTCAATATCAACAACTCGGGGTTGTAGTGGGTTGACTACAATTGCAGTATTTGGAGTCATGGCAAGAGTAGGTTTAGGAGTTTTATAACCTTCAGGCTTGCTTACACTATGTTTTTTCGGCATCTTGATTGGCTTCTGAAAGTTTAAACTGTTTGTAGAGGCAATTTTACTATAGCAGAAGCTTAATTGGGAAATTTTGGCAAAATAGAGTCTCTTTTCGGGTTTTCTGCCCAATTAGGTTTATCAAAAGAAGTTCTGAGGCTTAAAAACTGGTATAAAACATAAAACAGGGTTTTTCTAAGTTTTTTGACTGAAAAAATGGACTAAAACTCTGTTGAAAAAGGATTTACAGAAGATTAGGGCACCTGCAGAGGATTTCTGACCTTTTAGAGCTTGAAATTGATCATTAAACTGTGAAAAATTGACAAATTTCCTTGAAAATACCGTGCAGTAGACAACTAGGGTTCTTGGAAAAATTTTGCCAGAGTTTGGCCTGTTTTTGGGACTTTTGGGCAATTTAATTACTCAATTTCTTGACTACCTGTTTGAATGCAGGTATCGGCTTTAAAAGGGTTTCTTCAGTTTCTGGTCAATTTGATAGCTTCAATGGCTTATCTGGAGTAAGGCGTACCTCCTCAGTAATATTTACGGGTGTGTTTTGGGAGATTTTGGAGGTTTTGGGTGTTAAAATGGCAACTAGGGGCTTTAGCAGGGTTTTAACAGTCGGGAGAAGGCAATACAGTGGTTGAGTGCGCAAGAATGGTAAATAAATGTATTTTTCAAAGGTTTTGTTTAAACACATTGGTTGCATTTAAACTGGCATTGAATTCAGGTATAGTCAGGCGGGAGGGTGGTTTCGGAGTTGGAATGGATGAAAACAGCGAATGGTTATCGCATGAATGTCGAGCAGTAAGTGGTTTCAAGTCCAATCCACACGATCCAATAATGATCAACCACTTGGAGGAGAGAGGAAATACAAAACTGCCTATTTCGCGTGACTTTGGAGTTTGGGCAATCGTGCATCTATTTTGCGCGATATTAGACGTCGACCGTTAGATCTGAGGGTTTAATGCGAAAGGCTGAGATTGTGTCAGGATTTTCTTTGAAATGGAAAGGTGGGGTCGGACTATCATATGTAGCGGAAGGGTTTTGAACTTTATGAATGGGCCTTTGTTTAATTCAAAACTTAGGATATATGATAACAGAGGGATATTTGGTTTAAAAATATATATATATATAAGGCTTTACCCAATATATATGGATGCGAGCATTTTAGACAATAGCGGCAGGATAAAACATTATTACAAAGGCACTTTTAAACAAGGTTTTTAAGCCTTAGACTTGGTATAATAGATGGCGGGTTAGGTTTAAAACATTTGAAAAATGTTTCACATGTGGGCGTGTTTATTATATTATATAGTTTTAAAACCTTTTTCGACGGTTTAAAGACTATAGGGGCGGAATACGTGAATAATGATAGTTTTTAGACCAAAGGGCTTCATATTTTGGGTTTTTTATTCGCGCACATGGGATAATAGACTTTGGTCAAAAAGTTATAATAGTCGATTTTTTGGGATATTTAGATATAATGAATTAATATGGGAGGGTATTTCTTAGGGATTTAGTAAAAGTATGTTAAAGGTTAATATGAAAGGGTAGTGTAATAAAACAAAATACATATTATCTGTAAGTATAGTATAAAATCAAGAATTGCTCATCTTTATATTTCCTTTACTAATACTTAGGATAAATGTGATTTTGTGGGTTTTTATGAATGCTTTTTAAGGGATGAAGTTAATTATTCTAGGGTTACAATTTTAATAAGAAATAATGTGTGCTTACTTAGGAAAAAGGGGTTTTAATGTATGAATAAAGGGTAAATGATGATAAATGAGGATTTAACATAAGAACTCAATATTTTTAACTAATTTGTCATAGAGCTTGGGTCTGGTCCCAACAAAAGTCAGAGAAATGCTCTGAGCCTGTTTGATTGATAGCTTAGAATACTTAATACTCATAGGGGAGGGGAAATTAGTGATTTTTCCCGATGATGTATTATTTACATGATTGCTCCACTGCTTTCTACCTACCCAACTTCTATTTCTAACATTTTTTCTTCATTTTGCAGGTGCATTTAGGCTTGCAACCTTAAAACATTTTCTTTCAAAGCATAAAACTATCTAAATATACCTTATTTCATCCGAGGGCTCAGATTAAACTATTGAGCTCCTCATTATTCTTTACCTATCTACTGATTTGTCAATTTTAAACTGTTTGACAAATATTTATTCACTATCTAAAACATGAAAAGTTAAGATTAAAATGTTTAATTGATCATGGATTATGGTGTTTATTGACACTCTGCACATGATCATTATTATTTGCAGTAAAAGTAAAAGTAGTGGCATTTGGACTCGCTCACTTTTAGGTCTTATTTATATCTTTTTTCTGTTGGGGTATATAGTTTTCTAAGTCCTTTGATTTTTCTTTTAGGACTTTTTACCCTCTTTTTTATTTTTTATTATTTTTCATTTTTTCAAAATATGGGAAAACAACTTGCAGAAAGCAAGGTATGTACATATTTACAAGACTTATCAAAGTCAATTCAAAATTTTATGAACCCTATTATTATAGGACCTTAACAGTGGCTCCACATGGGGATGACATTTCCTGGTGAAATATCAAGAACTCTGAGACTAGTAGCCTTTGAAATTTGACTGTGATGACCCTGTAAATGTTTTCTGATATCTGCAACTTATTCATACTTATGATATTTTCTTCTCAAAGATTAGGGCCTTCTCTCTGGGCTTCAACTTTTCTAAGGAAACATCCAATCCAATCTAAACTTTGCAATGTATATGTACAATGATCAAAGTGAATAAAAACTAACTATTTGTTAACTCAGGGGAGTAGTAGTGCTTCAGCATTCTACCATTAACTGGTCCTTCTTGCAGATCTGTTCCATCCAATTCTTTCAGAAAGAAATCATTATTACCTCTATATCCATAAATTACATAAGGCCCTTTCCATAGAAAGTCAAATTTTCCATGTTTTCTTTTGTCTTCTCTTCTACAATCCCATTTTAAAACTTTATCTCCTATGTAAAAATCATCCTCTTTAGTCTTTTTATCATAGATTTTCTTGATCTTATCATGAATGACTTGAGATTTTATATAAACTTCTTCCCTTGTTTGTTGCAAGTGAATAGTTCGATTTATCCTTCTTTGGATGTCATTTGTTTCAACCTGTAATTCTTGGATAATTTTCATCACTGGTACACCTAGGGAGGAAGGAAAAACAACATCCATTCCATAAACTAGTTGGTAAGGTGAAGTACCAATGGATTTTTTAGTAGTAAGTAAATCTTCCCATAAGGCATTGACTAACTTTTTGTTCCAAGTCTTTTTATTGTCTTCAAGTAAATTTTTGATGATAATTACAAGGCTTTTGTTTGAGGATTCAACTAGGCCATTACCTTGGGGGTAATATGCAGTAGAGTGGCCTAGGGTAATACGATATTTGTGGCAAAAGTCAATCAATTTCTTGGATTTGAATGATGCTGCATTGTCGGTAATTATCTTTTGAGGGCATCCAAATCTTGAAAGAACGTTGTTTTCTAGGAAGGAAATAATGACAGTATCTATGGATTGTCTTGAGGGTATGGATTCAATCCACTTGGTAAAATAATCAGTGGCTGCCAAAATCCACTAATGTTGGCCTGAAGAGGGAGGGTGAAGTTCACCAATGAAGTATAAAGCCCATTGTTGAAATGGAATTTCAATTGAAATAGGCTTTAAAGGGAGGGGTAATAATTTCTTCTTACCTTCAAAAATTTGGCACTTATGACATGAAGTAACATATTTTTTTGATATCAGCAAACAAGGTATGCTAGTAAAAATCAGCTCTCAGGATCTTGTCTGCAGTATTTTTCCAGTATAACTGTCCTCCACAGTTACCTGCATGAAATTCTTCAAGTATTTTGTCAGCTTCTTCCTTTAGTAAACAATTTAGTAAAATCCCACTATGATCTCTCCAAAAAATTACATTATCTAAGATACAAAATCTTACTGCTTTAAGTTTTAAAAACCTAGTTTTGGTTCTTGACAATCCAGGAGGAGCTTGTAAGTTTTGTAATACAAATATGATATATGTATACCAGGGTGAGTCTGAAAAGGCTTCACTGATCGATGGAGTGACCATCTCTTTCTGATCATCTACTTGAGCAATAAAATCTATATCTAGGGCATTATAATTGGATTTAGCCATAAGTCTGGCTAATCCTTGACCTTTAATGAGCTTGGTGGGCTTTGTCTCTATGTCATATTCCAAGATATTGGAAATCCACTTACCTCTTCTTCCATCAGGACCATCCTGAGTAAGAATGCCTTTAACTAAAGAATTTGGGACATAGGCAATAATGTGTGAGTAGAGAATATAAACTCTGAAGTATTTAATAGCCTTAACCAAAGCTAGGGTTTATTTTTCCATAATTTTGTACTTCAAAGGGGAATCTCTAAGGGAGTTACTGAAAAAAGCTATGGTTTTTTCAAATCCTTGGTCATTTTTCTGTAGTAAAACTGCAGCAATGGTGTGCTCTGAAGCAAATGAAAAAATCATGAAATCTTTCTTAAAATCAGGACTTATTAGGACTAGAGTTTTGGTTAAGGCTTATTTGATAGAGTCAAATGATTGTTTAGCCTCAACATTCCATCTAAGAACTAAATCCTTTTTTAGCATGTTATTTAGTTCTCTAATTATCTCAGCTAAATTAGATATGAATCTTCTTAAAAAATTTATCTTACCTAGAAATACTTGTAATTCTTTGATGTTTCTTGGTGGGCTGATGTTCAGAATTTCTTCTATCCTAGTAGGATCTATTCTGATTCCTTCTTTTGAGATTATATGTCTAAGTAACTTACCTTCTTCTAATCCAAATAGACTTTTCTTAGGATTTAAAGAGATGCCATATTTCCTCCACTTAATAAAAACTTGTCTCAAATGATCCAAGTGTTCATTATCCGTTTTGGAAAACACAGTAATTTCATCTAAGTAAATTACTAACAATTCATGTATTTCCTTTGAAAAATCTATGTCCATAGCCCTTTGAAAGGTTGCTCCTGCATTCATTAGACCAAAAGGCATTTTTACATACATAAAAGTGCCCCAAGGAGTAGTAAATGATGTTTTAGCTTGGTCTTCTTCTTGGACTAGGATCTGGTTGTATCTTGAAAAACCATCTAACAGTGAAATCCTTGAAGAACCCACTACCCTTTGTAATATATGATCCATTTTAGGTAAAGGGTAATTATCCTTTAAGGATACTTTGTTAAGATTTCTAAAGTCAATACACAATCTAATTTCTCCTATTTTCTTTCTCGTTGGGACTAAGTTGGAAACCCAATCAGAATATCTGATTGGTGCAATAATCTGGGCATCATACATTCTTTTAACTTCTTTTTCAATCAAAGGTAATAGCACAGGGTTAATCCTTCTCAAATTTTGTTTGAATGGCTTTTGATCTTCTTTTATTGGAATTTTATGTTGGATTATGTTTGTATCATAAGATTTTAAATCTTCATAACTCCAAGCAAAACACATCTTGATATTCCTTTAAAAGCTCAGTATTATTATCCTTTTCTTGTTGAGGTAAAATTTTGGACAGTTTGATTATTTTTGGTTTTAACTCTGTATCAATGTTACATTCTTCTATGTCAAATCTTACTGGCTCCATTTTTTGTTTTCTAGCTACATCATTAGAGTCTAAAAGATCTTCTAAGGGGGTTAAGCCTTTAGATAAAAAATTATCCTTAAGATTCAATATGTTTGATTCATCTTCAATAATTTCTTCAATCTCTACTTTCTCTAAACTATCTATGTCAGCTCGACTAAATCTAGTTGGTTATCAAACTTTATTCTATTTATATCTAAGTTATTTAAATCTATTTCACAATCCAAATCATGATTTATTGTACAATCTATATCTATAATACAATTCTGAAATTCTCCTTCATTGTTCATAAACTTGTAAATCTGTTCATCTTGAGAAAAAATATGCCAATACTTAAGATTATCTGGAATTATTGGCTTATGTTTGACTTCAGCAATATATCTGTGATTAGGTTAGAATGGTAAATTGTATTTACTAGAAAAAGTTGCAAGACAATGAGCTTGTATATTTTGTTTTCTAAGTATAACAACAAACTTACATTCTAATAAATCATCTGTTAAATTTATGATAGTGTCTCTATATCTACTTAGTCTAGGATTGTAAACAGAATAAACTCCATTTATTTGTTTTATGATCAAATCTGAATCTCCCATGATTAAAATTATTTTTCCTCCCGAGTTCCTAATGATTTGGAGTCCTAGGATGAGGGCTTCATACCCGGCCATATTGTTTGTACATTTGAAATTTAGCGTATAAGCATGACCTTCAGAATGATTGGTTTCCATATTTGTTATCCACGCTCCTGATCCTGCTCCTAATTTATTCACTGAACCATCAAAGTCTAAATGCCATTGAGATTCATGAAAAATGTTATCATTTGTTTGGTGCTCTCTTTTTATCTACTAGTTCAGTTTGGATTTCATTTGTTTCGGAGTTACATAGGATAAAAGAATCAAGGCTAGTGGGTGTAGATTAAATTGGGTAATTTATAGATCTTTCAGCACTACTAGCCATGTACTTCATTAATGTTTCTCTATATAACTTTTTAGGTTGGCAAAACACTGATATAGTAGCATAAGACATGTCCAATTGTAGAGATCCCTGCAACTTTGCTCCCCATGTGCGAGAAAGTAACATTCCATATTTTGGTGGGATAGCAGCGACTACAATGTCCATTAATATTCTCTTACCAGGGTATTGAACTAGTGTTACACATAAATCCTTGATTAAACCTAGGCATTTAACTTTACTTGAATCAAAAGAAAAAAAATCTTTGTATGGCCTTGTAATTTCTAGATTCAGAGTTTCCATGATGGCTTTAGGCATTAAATTATGGGAAGCTCCTGAATCTAGCATTGTGTTATCTAGAATTTGATCATGAATGGTGAGAATGATATAAAATTGAGGAACTGCTCCATATGCATGTTTTCCATTCACATCTGGGCCAAAAATCAACTATGGCTGATCATCCTTTAGATTTATGGAGTCTTCTCCATCATTCATATTTAATGTTTCAGTTATGGTTGATTTATACAAATCATTTTTTACCAATTCAGTCAAAGGAATTGGTATTTTAAGCTTTGCAATTTCTGATTGTATGTTGAATGTAGGTTGAGTTTCACTGATTTGAATTGATTCTTCTTTGGTAACAGTAGTTTGTGTTGGTTTATCTTGCTTTTCTACATTTGTTTTTTCATTTTCAATTTTTTTAGGATTTCATATGTAAAACTCGAAATATCCACAGTAGTCATTTTTAGGATTCTCTGTTTGTGTTTCTTATGTTTTACTACTTCTAACTTTCTTTTCAGGGATTGTTTGTGAAGCAGTAGATGTTCTTTCAGACTTAGAATTATCAGTAGATGTTTTTGAAGTAACAGTTTTTGGGTCTACTATTTTAGGATTAGTAGAAGGTTTTTTTGGATCTAAATTTTTTGTTTTTATAGAATTAGAAGCTTTAACAGTAGTAGATTTTTGTGAATCTTTTGCAGTTTGAGCAACTTCATTAGTAATATCAACAATTTTAGGGCCTGATGCTTTCTTAGGACTAGAAATGTTTTAGGAAGAATTTGAGTTTTGTTTATTTTCCCTTGGGAGAATTTGCAGAACCTTTGTTTTAGGGGCTTCTATTGTTTTCTGATTCTGATTTTGGGAAGATTTATTGGTAGAAGACTCATTGTTTTTCTTGTTTCAAAGGTTATATTGACTATGTATTTCATTTATTGCATAATCATAACATTGTTTATAATCAAAGGATTCACTAGAATCTAATTTGAGTTGTTGAAGTTCAAATAATTCCTGATCTTCCTGAGTAAGGAAAATGGTATTATTGTCATCAATTCACATTAGATTAATTGTATCCTCATCATAATCATTATTTTTCTAAGAACTTTCAGCATAGTTCTCTTGGAAGGTGGCCTTATTGTTTGGTATGGGGCTGTTTCTTTTGCTTTTCCAGAATCTATGTTTTTTCTAAAATAGATTTCTAATCTGTTGTTGGTTATCCCACTGAGGTCTTCTATCTATATTATCTAGTCTATCAATCACCCTTTCTAATTTTTTAGCTATCGCATCCATTTTTGTGTCTGAATTAGCATTTTCTTCTTTAATAGTCACTCTTCTTTCATTTCTGAGTCTAGCTTTTCTAGCTAAAATGTTCACTTCTACACTAACTGCGTCAGTTTGTATTTTTTCTAAGCTGTCTGCATCTCTTTCCCTTAATTGGTAAGCCATATATGTATCAAATTCATCAAGGAATTTGAGCAGAACTGAATAAGGAGTAGGTTTAAGATTTGCAGGGACAGAATTATAGACACTATTATATCTGGTGCAGTAATCTTGGACTGACTCATTTGGATCTCTTTTCAAGGAATCAAATTCAGCTAAAATCTGGAGGGGGTTATTTTTCTTTTCCCATTTATTTAAAAACAAAGTAAAAAAGATAGCTAAATCAGTTACACAACGAGTAGCTAAATCTTTAAACTATTTCTTAACTACTCCTGTTAAAGTTTGCGCAAACAGTCTTATTTGAACATCTGAGTCAGCAATTTCATAAATTTCAAAGAATTCAGTCATCTTAGTAATGTGTTGCTGAGCAGTATATTGAGTAGTGCTATCAAACAATGGTATTTTATTTTGATAGCCTTGTGGCATGTCATGAAGCTGTTATAGTAGGACAAGGGGCGCATATCTAACAGCCATAGCTTGAAGCATAGCTTGGCTAGGAAGTAAGGTAGAACTGCTTGGAGTTGTGTTGGAAATGATAGTAGATGAACTAAATATTGTATTCGAAGTGTTGGGAAATGAGGATGATGTATTTAAGAAATCAAAAGGTGAATTGATGGATATAGTGGATGAAGTGATTGGTGGAAATACTACTCTAGGTTGTAGAGGTAACTTAGGGATAAATGGATCTGTAAATGAGCTAGTAGTGGAATTTATGAATGATGTAACATCATAAAGAGATGAATCTTTAGCTGGGATTATTGTGGTGTGTAATTGAGAAATTGGAGGTCTGTTTGCATAATTCAACAAATGAGCTAATTCAATAGCTTCATCAATATCCTTTAGAATAGTAACATTAATTTCTTCAACTTTAGTCTGATATTCAACTTTCTTAGATTTAGAACCTACTTCAATATATTTATGTTTTGCATTCAAAAATGAAATAAAAGCAGGGTCTAAAACAACAGTTTTTAAATCACTTTCAGATTTACTTTTAAATAAGGAATGCTCAAATTTCAGATCAAAATCAATATCTTGCAGACTTACTAATTCTCTTGGTAGTGAATTGACTCTTATTAATGAGATTTCGGCCTCTAAGTTTTCTATTTGTTTTTTATTTTTACCAGTTCGGTCTGGGTCATCTACTATAACAACAGGCTTAGGATCCAGGTTAGACCTAGTATAATAGACTTTCTTAGAAGCCAGAATTACAATTTTTCAATACCCACAACCTATAAAAGCAATCTTAAAGTAAAAAGATAAATTAAATGATTCCTTTAAGACTAATTTTATGACTAAGGTCTGGTCTGTGAAACCAGAGATTCTGGGTTCGATCCCCAGTATGGTCGCTAGTAATGTTATCACTCTAGTAAATTCTTAAGTTATGGGATTTAGTTTTTAGTCAAAGAATACTAGAGGTAACCACAGACCAAATTCAAACTCTAGGATCTAGCCTTTCTAGGGTTCAGAGAGTGCTCTCTATTTAAATTTTAACTTTGTTTTAATTTGCGAATATTAGGCTAGCTATGAAAGTGCAATTTTGGTTTGGTTTTGTTGGATTTGGTGGGAAAATTTCACTTGGAGGGATAGACAGAGGAAAATCTACTTGTCCATTCGACTATGGAGTCTAAGTCAAGCTATCTGAACTGGGATCAAGGCCTAAAAGGTCAAATGTTTTCAGGGCAAGATAGATAACCCTTGAAGATTTTGGAAATTTGATTTTTGAGATGGTATGATCGGGATAAAGGGCACTTAAGGATCCTTTAATTCGGAAAAGGGAAGTGGTAGATAGAGGTCAAACGAGAGAGGGACCAATTCAGGATTCCCTACACCGGAAATTAGAAGAAAACAAAGAAATGATAACTAGTTAAAAACAAGGTGTTCTTAACATGTCACGTAGTAATACTCCTAGTTATACATTCATATTTAGAATTAAAACACAGATGTATGCATGTAACAAAAGAAAATAACAATGACAAGTTTTAGAGAGTACTTCACTCCAGATAGCTTATCACAGGGATCTTGAAGTATGATGCCAAATAGTTGATCCAGTCTACTACTCAAAATCGAAATCCAAAGCCTTCAAGTCAAAAAAATATCTATAGTAATCTCCAGCAATTTTATTCCACACCAAATACTTCAAAAGAGTGAAGTATTTATATATAATGTTTTACAAAATATCCTAGATGAATTCTAGGAATTAAATTAGGAAAATAAAATATCTTACAACAATAATAGTGACAGTTCCTTAACAAATCAGCAAGCTATCCTATTTTATTCAAAAGAAATAGAAATTGTTTTATGATAAGAAGCAATTGGATGCTTATGTGTCCTCTTTGCTGGCTCTTTAGATATTTTTTGAATCTAAATTTCCTTCATTGATACTCTTTCTCACTTATACTCTTTCATTTCGGATATTCTTTAACGTTCAATCAAACTCCTTTACTGCTATAAAATCTGTTTTGACAATGAAATTAACAAACATATTTTTTCTTTTTCATTTTCTTGTCTTTCATTCTTCATAGTAAATTAGTCAATGTTGCCAATCCTCATTTTTAGGAATTTGAATATTTTTGAGTTTCCTAAAATAATCATCAGCTTCAGTGTACCTAGAAAATGTGGGCTTGATGACAAATAAGTGCTTGATCTCATACTACAAATAAAACAAATCTTTAAAACTTTTTAGCAACACTTTTCCTGTGAGAATGCCTTGAGTTGTTGGCTTTTTCACCTGCTCCTTGGCATACTCTCTTCTCTTCTTATCATAATAATTTTGAGGCATTAACTTATCATTAATAACCATGATATCAAGAAGTCCCTTTTTCCTTAAATTGGTGAATTTAACCATGAATCTGGTTATAGTAGTATTCATACCTTCACATTTCTCTTCAAGCTGCCTCATCAAATTTCTTTTGGTGGTAACTTTCCTAATTTCTAGGATAGTTGTTGTCCTGTCATTTATTTTTAGTTCTTCCAGTTCCTATTTATTCTTATTGTTGAGGAATTGATTAATCTTACAGCCTGTTTTGGTTTATCAACTAAATCAGCTTGTGTCTTTTGGATCTCTGCTTAGGATGCCAATAATAACTCTCTCTGCTCAATAATTACCTGAATTTAAGGCCATACATCATGGATGGCTTCAATTACATTATTCCATAGGTAATTTTTTATGGAAGATATCTTATCTTTGAGAGTTAATTCTTTTTGTAACTTCTTTACCTCTTCACTCAAACTGTGGGCATTTTTTTCATGTATTTTAGCATCTATCTGAGTTGATTTGTTTGCCTTCTCAAGAATTTCAATCATCTTTGTCAACCTGTTAATTTCATTTGTCTTCAAGACATCTCTTCCATTGATTTTACTAGTTGATTGCTTTCATCTGTAGGTGGCAACACTGTTGTAGAGGGTTCAGTTGATGAAGTTGTTGAAGAAGTCACTGGCACTGCAGTGGCCAGTGGCTCTTTGGGTGCCAACTTTTCTCCTAAACTTGAAGGCATTGCTGCAGTGATGACTGGGATAACTGTGGGAATCACTGGTTCTTTTACTGTCTCCTTTTCTTGGACAATTTGGTCCATTTGTACTTCCATTTCCTTAATTTGAGTTGTCAGTTGAAGTATTAAATTCATCATTTCATATTTTTCCTTTTGATCCTGTAAAACTTTCTTTTTCTGAGGATTCTCACTTTGAGGAAGTTTGAGTTGTTTCCAAAAGGCAGCTATATCCTCATTTTTCATCTTTACTAATGCTTTTGCTACTTTGATGTTTGTCAAATCATATCCTACCTGCAATACTAAATCTTCTAAGGCTTTAATCCTTAGATATTTTACATATAATGAAGCTTTATCCATCTTCATTTGATCTTGCATATTAGAGATGGTATTTTGAACCTTATGAGCACTCATAGCTTTTGTTGTGACTGTGGAATACAACATCTCTGAGGTTTGCCTATGAAACTCAATTTGATCTAATTCATGGATTTTTTTCGTAGCTACTTCCATATCAACTTTTTTATAGTTAGAAACTGTCTTTGGCACTGATATTGTGGCTGTAATACTGACATATTCAATTTTTTAGTTGAATAATAAAATGCTGATAGAAATCTATTTTGATTACCTGGCTTTTGCTTCAAAAACTGAGAATATAATTCAATTTTGATTTCCTCATTCTTCAATTTGGTTTGCTTGTATTTCTCCTTAATATCCAAATCCTTTTCCTCAGCTGAATGTGAGGAAGAAGCATCCATACTTTGCTACCTTTCCATTAACTGTGCATCTTCATTATTCAGTTGTTCTTCATTCTAATTTGGCTCACTGATAATTACAGTAGCTACATTGGTTTCTAGCAAATCTGTGTTGGTATTCAAGGGCTTAGTTTCTTCAACATCTATTGTTACTTTACCATTAGCTTTTGTATCTATTTTTGGCCTCTTGTTGTAAATGATTTTAAAATTTGTTTCTGTTGTAGTCTCTGCAGTGTAAGCTCCTTCTTATTTGATTCTCTTAGTGGATGTCTCTGGCTATTTGGCAATTTCCAAAGTGTGACTAGTATTCCTTTGGTTTACTGCCTTTGTTAAAGTGTTTTCAACCCACTCAATTTGATTAGAAAACTTCTCTATTTATGGCTTTGATTCATGGATAAACGGTGTCAATTTACATTTTACCCTTAGTTTACTTAAGATCCCTTGTGGATCATAATTCCATGGGAAACTTTCTTCTAATGTATATTCCAGTAGTTGACTTGTTGCTTCCTTTTCTGCATCTCTGTGATTACATATGAATGGCCCAATTTGCTTTTTGAGTTTGAATTGGGTCTTCTTTTTGGCTGCCATGAAATTAATTGAATCAGAATTTAGGATCTGCCTGATGTACTCCAAGGCAAAGAACCTCATTGATGGATGCTTGGGTAACTTGTAAGGTAACAAGTTAGACCCAAAAACTCTAATTTCAGTGAATTTATCATATAAATACCAATCACCAACTTTGCTTTGTTCTGATAACTGCAATATTTTCTTCATTTCCTCACCTATTCTAGGCTACTCTGTTTTAGTCAACATTGTGGTCAACGGATGTAAAAACAACTCTGCGAACCCTGAATACTTGAGATCTGTGCCTTCTTTTCCGAGTATGGATGTCCAAAAGATAATGATAGAGGTTTTCCTTCTATATCCAACTTTTGAAGTGAAATTGGAAAGCTCTCTGATTGGAAGAAAAGAAACATGTGGAAGAGATATGAGGTATATCTAAATACTCCTTCCAACTGTAAATTATTCAATTGATAGTGAATACTATCAGCAATGAAACCAGCATAGTCAAAGATAACTTAAGGTGGTTGACCTGGAGAAAAGGTGGAAAAAAATCCCAAGATAGACTCATTAGTGTGCTCATCAGTGAAATACCCAAGGATGAAGGAAAGAATGGAGACTACATGCCTTGAACCTTCAGGGAATTTGGCAGTTGAATATGGAGGATTTAACTTGGGAATTTCAACATGCAGAGGCATGAAAGTCTGAAAAATCATAAACTTTTTAGGGAAATCTAGGCCAATGTATAGTTTAGTGAGGGCTTCAATAGAAAAATGGACTACTTGGGGGTCTGGTTGAAACTGCAACATTTGGTTTATTGATTATGTAGTGATGGTAAATAGGACCTCTTTATTGGCATTCACAATAGCTATTTGTTCAGGAATATAGTACTAGTGGCATAATCTAATAATTTCTTGACAAGGGTGACTCAGTGGGACTACATATTTGGGCAGATTGGATTCCCAAATATGAACTTCTTCATGATCATTTAAATATTTTTCAAAAAACCAGTTATGGATATCTAACAGATTGAATTCAACTATGGGATCAGCTATTTTGTAGTCAATATCAGCTAGGGGAATATGCTCAATATCAACAACTGGGGGTTGTAATGGGTTGACTACAATTGCAGTATTTGGAGTCATGGCAGGAGTAGGTTTAGGAGTTTTAGAACCTTCAGGCTTGCTTACACTCTATTTTTTAGGCATCTTGATTGGCTTCTACAATTTTAATTGTTTGTAGAGGCAATTTTACTATAACAGAGCCTTAATTGGGCAAAGCAAAATAGAGTCTCTTTTTGGGTTTTCTGCCAAATTAGGTTTATTAAGAAGAAGTTTTGAGGCTTAGAAACTGGTATAAAACAGAAAACGGGGGTTTTCTGAGTTTTTTGACTAAAAAAATGGACTAAAACTTTGTTGAAAAAGGATTTACAGAATATTAGGGAACCTGTAGAGGATTTCTGGCCTTTTAGAGCTTGAAATTGATCATTAAACTGTGAAAAATTGATAAATTTCCTTGAAAATACCGCGCAGCAAACAACTAGGGTTCCTGGGAAAATTTTGCCAGAGTTTGGCCTGTTTTTGGGACTTTTGGGCAATTTAATTACTCAATTTCTTGACTATGAAATGTTTTCTCTTTCTTTAAAAAAGGTTTTTAAATTTGGTTGTAGGTTTAAAACTTAGAATAATACCTATTTGAATGCAGGCATCAGCCTTAAAAGGGTTTCTTCAGTTACTGTTCGATTTGATAGCTTCAGGGGCTTATTTGGAGTAAGGCGTAACTCCTCAGCAATATTTACGGGTGTGTTTTGGGAGATTTTGGAGGTTTTGGGTGTTAAAATGGCAACCAAGGGCTTTAGCAGGGTTTTAACAGTCATGAGAAGGAAATACAGTGGTTGAGTGCGCAAGAATGGTAAATAATGTATTTTTCAAATGTTTTGTTTAAACACATTGGTTGCATTTAAACTAGCATTGAATGCAGGTCTAGCCATGTGGGAGGGTAGTATCGGAGTTGGAATGGACGAAAACCGCGAATGGTTATCGCGCAGATGTCGAGTGGTAAGTGGTTTCAAGTCCAATCCACGTGATCCAATAATGATCAACCACGTGGAGGAGAGAGGAAATACAAAACTGCCTATTTCGCGTGACTTTGGAGTTTGGGTGATTGTGCATCTATTTTGCGCGATATTAGACATCGACCTTCAGATCTGAGGGTTTAATGCGAAAGGCTGAGATCATGTTGGGAGTTGCTTTGAAATGGAAAGGTGGGGTCGGACTATCATATGTAGCGGAAGGGTTTTGAACTTTATGAATGGGCCTTTGTTTAATTCAAAACTTAGGTTATATGATGGCAGAGGGATATTTGGTTTAAAATATATATATAAGGCTTTAACCAATATGTATGGATGTGGGCGTTTTATACAATAGCGGCAAGATAAAACATTGTTACAAAGGCGCTATTAAACAAGGTTTTTAAGCCTTAGACTTGGTATAATAGATGGCGGGTTAGGTTTAAAACATTTGAAAAATGTTTCACATGTGGGCATGTTTATTATATTATGTAGTTTTAAAACCTTTTTTGATGGTTTAAAGACTATAGGGGCGGAGTACGTGAATAATCATAGTTTTTAGACCAAAGGGCTTCATATTTTGGGTTTTTTATTTGCGCACTTGGGATAATAGACTTTGGTCAAAAAGTTATAATAGTGGGTTTTTTGGGATATTTAGATATAATGAATTAATAAATATGGGAGGGTATTTCTTAGGGATTTAATAAAAGTATGTTAAAGGTTAATATGAAAGGGTAGTGTAATAAAAAAAAATACATATTATCTTGAAGTATAGTATAAAATCAAGCATTGCTCATCTTTATATTTATTTTACTAATACTTAGGATAAATGTGATTTTGTGGGTTTTTATGAATGCTTTTGAAGGGATGAAGTTAATTATTCTAGGGTTACAATTTTACTAAGCAAGAATGTGTGCTTACTTATGAAAAATGGGTTTTGATGTATGAATGAAGAGTAAATGAGGATAAATGAGGATTTAACATAAGAACTCAATATTTTTAACTAATCAGTCATAGAGCCTTGGGTCTGGTCCCAGCAAAAGTCAGAGAAATGCTCTGAGCCTATTTGACTGATAGCTTAGAATACTTAATACTCATAGGGGAAGGAAAATTAGTGATTTTTCCCGATGATGTATTATTTACATGATTGCTCCACTGCTTTCTACTTACCCAACTTCTATTTCTAACATTTTTTCTTCATTTTGCAGGTGCATTTAGGCTTGCAACCTTAAAACATTTTCTTTCAAAGCATAAAACTATATAAATCTACCTTATTTCATCCGAGGGCTCAGATTAAACTGTTGAGCTCCTCATTATTCTCTACCTATCTACTGATTTGTCAAGTTTAAACTGTTTGACAAATCTTTATTCACTATCTAAAACATGAAAAGTTAAGATTAAATTGTTTAACTGATCATGGATTATGGCATTTATTGACACTCTACACATAATCATTATTATTTGCAGTAAAAGTAAAAGTAGTGGCATTTGGACTTGCTCACTTTCAAGTCTTATTTATATCTTTTTTCTTTCAGGGTTTATGTTTTTCTAAGTCCTTTTATTTTTCTTTTAGGACTTTTTACCCTCTTTTTGATCTTTTATTATTTTTCATTTTTTCAAAATATGGGAAAACAACTTGCAGAAAGCAAGGTATGTACATATTTACAAGGCTTATTAAAGTCAATTCAAAATTTTATGAACCCTATTATTATAGGAACCTAACAACATATATATTTTATATATTTTAACAGTTGGGTTATTAGACACATGACACTATGTTTTTTTAATTTTTTATAGGTGTATTTTTTCCCATCTATGTGGGCATATGGACACCATTTTTGCACAAAAAATGCCGATGATAGACACATGACACAAGCCTGTGGAGTGGAAGTCGAGTTCGATCAATCTAGTCGAACTAGCCACCGTGATCAAAACCTAGTACAAGGGACATTAGGTTACATCAGAAAGATACAAAAGATCATTCAAGTGGACTTATCTTATTTCCAATGTGTTATTTTTAGGTGCAAGTGGTGGGACACCTTTGATCGGAATAATGTAAAGGAATATCTCGATAGTAGGTTGATATGTATCAACTCCAGAAATATGTGGGATGAAGTTAAGGAGTCTTATTTTTTCCCCAAACACTGCAACCAGGTGTTTTTTTACCCACGTGTGTTGGATAGGGATTGGTATTTCGCACTGAGACATGACACTAGATCAAAACATATTTTTGACAACAATAGTGTTATCATGCCAAGTGAGCTGGAAGATGATGAGTGTGATGAGAACAGAGAGTGATATGTCACATGTGTTATTTTATCATTTATACTATTTAAGATAGGCTTTTATAAAGAAGAGGACTTAACCTTATAACTAAAACTATTTTTTCCAAACATTATAATATGTATTTTGAATTAATTGGTTTGCATTGTGTTAATGTTAAAATCATTTCACTTGATAATTTGCAATTATGTTGATCTCGAAAGCAATTCATTGTATCAAGTTCTTTTTTTTATGTCAATTCCTAAAATAATACAACTACTTGATTGCTTTAAATGGTTTTTCACTATATCATTACTTAAATATATGCACCCTATTATATATATATATATGATATCTTCAAAATTTTTAAAAATGTATTAATGTATACTGTTATTTTTGGTATGTAAGATCATAATAAAACTATGATAATTATAAACATGAATTTATTTGCATTATTTTCTAAACTTTATTTTGTTACAAATATTCAGATTATTTTAGATTTATTATTTTACAATTATTTATATTCTTACAATTTTACCATTATGGTAATTTAACAATATGTACGATGTACATTTTACAATTTTATGATGATTCAATTTTAAGGTAGTTATGGTTCAAATTTGACAATTTATTTACAATTTTACAAATTTACAAATTTTACAATTTTAATAAAATTAAATCATGATAATACATACAATTACAATTACAATTTTACAATTTCACAATACAATTAAAATTACAATTTTACAATTTCACAATACAATTACAATTACAATTTTACAATTTCACAATACAATTACAATTAAAATTACAAGTACAATTTTACAATTTTACATACAATTATAATTATAATTACAACTTTACAATTTTACATACAATTGCAATTAAAATTACAATTTTACAATTTTACATACAATTACAATTACAATCACAATCACGATACATATAATTACAATTACAATTTTACAATTACCAATACATAATATTTAATAAATATCATGAATTAATATTAAAAATAAATATCACGATCATGATAACCATCATACAAACATCATATTCTAAAATACACATTTAAATTTGCTAACATCATCTAACCATAGTGATCATGATCATCTAACAAAACACAAGCGTTGTATAACATCATCACAACACAAACATCAAATATACATCTCATGTCAAATAACTACTATAACATACACATCTATCTGCAAGCACATTAAATGAACATATATAACATGACCTAACAATATACGCATCATGATGAACACCAACATGTAAATTAAGTACATCTACATGAACATTAAATTTTTGCACCATAAAATTGTAATTGTAATTATATCTATAATGTCAAAAATATAAAATTGTAATAGAACTGCATATAAATTTCAAATATCTGGTGGTACATCAATACTATAACTAGTGGAGGTCTGCTCAATCGATGGTGCCTACTTAGATGGACATGCCTGCTCAGTTGGTGTCTGCTCAGGAGGTGCCTGTTGAGATGGTGCCTGCTCAGAAGATGCTTGCTCAAGACCAGATGTTGGTTGCTCATCTCCGTGAGGTGAAGGAGGAGGAGGTGGAGTACTAGAATGATCACTCCCCTCATGATCATGATCATCCGATGATTTTTTGTGTCACGCATCTCCATAGCGCCTATCCCTCTTAGCCGCCAGTAGCCTGGAAGCTCTGACGATATGACACATAAGGCTCATCATATCATGGGGCATGTCCCTCCAGAGCTTTGGGAGCATACGATCAGTCTAGATCTCTCTAATCGTCACAGGGCAGACTCCCTCATCAACTAGGAGTCGACATATTCAATCACCCAACTCCATCCTGAATCAAATGTCTGCCCTGCGCCACATGCCCGCGGGTATATGCACCCGAGGAGGTCTCCCACCCTCCGCGCCCTCCGCCATATCCTCATCATCTATAGGATCATCTGGTGGGGGTGGAGGCATGTCCCCAACAAATGTTCCAATATCTACAAAACATATAGTACACAACAATAATTAGACAATTTCATTAAACAATTTAATAAATCAAGTTAAAGAACGTGTTAGAATAAATTGTATTCTAATTAATTAAGACAATAAAATGAAACTATATTAATTTAAAGAAAACACTAATATTACCTCTAGCATCTGGTGGCTCATCCTATGTGAAGAGGATTTTGGTACACCCTCGCCAATCCAAACCCGCGTAAGGACACGACACTATCATGAACATATGATCATCCACACTGGTTAGCAGCTTCAGTGGATCACTAGAAATCCTGGTTGGATACTCGGACATGCCCCTCTTGGGCATCATCTTGCCCCACACGTGCATATGTACCTGTATCATCAGCCTACGAGGCTAACACACAAAAGTAGGCCTTGTCTCTGAAAACCTCTCAAAAAATAAACAAAACAACTCTGAAGCAAAATGGAAGGTCAACCTCCCACGTGCTTGAGAATGATATCTATCTAAGGCTATACAAAAATGCCACAAAAAAATAGCAGACCATCTAACAAGTCGTGGCCTTTGGAATAAATAATCAACATAAAATATAAGAGGGCAACTAATGCGTTTCCCATCACTTGTATAATGTGTAATGGTCATCAGTAATAGTGAGAGGCACCTAACCTCCTCTAGACCAAAAGAAAAAATTCATAGCTATCCATTAGACACCTGAAAATCTGCAGGAGAAAGTACATCAACCCTAATGTATCTCTGGGTGTACACCAACTGACTCCCTGCTAGATAACCAACGGGGACGTTAGGGAACTGGGGAAAATCCTCCACTATCCTAGATAGGCCACTAATAAAATAAATGTCCTCCTTAGTGGGTTGGTACCACTTGTCAAGACAGACACAGAATGTCTTTCAATGGGCATCCCACCTATAGATAAATTTTCCTAATAACCCACTGTGCTCTTAATGGATGTAGCCTCCTCATAGAACTTAAATAGGCCTTGATCCAAGTAAATTCATGATACCCTTAACCAAGACCTTTTCCTTCTACTGATGTGTTAGAATTTCATTTAATTAAAGTGTTAATGAACATAAATGAACATCTACATGTTATAAAGAAGAGGAACATAGCAAGCATGAGAAACATAAGACATTGATAATGGAGTTCATCCAGGAGGGACTATATCTCCAGGCCTTGGTGTCAAGATGTTGTAGGTTGTTGCATTAAGTGCTGTAAGGAGTGCATATGCACATGGATGGTGTTCTCTCTATCATACAAGGAAAATTCCCTCACGCGGGAGGGGTTGGACCTCTCCACGAGATGTTCCACTATAGGAACTCTCATTCACAGAAAGGACTCCTATCAGTATGAAAATAACTCACACATAACGACTATGAGTATCTAGCCAACATGGCAACAAAGGGATCTCAATCAAACATACATGTGACAATGAGTATCCCGCCAACATGGAAGCAAATGGATCTCAAACATAATACAAATCCATGATAGAAAGTACAGCTCACAACAAGAAAAAAACAAGATCCCACATCAAACATCAAAAGGGATCTGTACAACACAATGCATATCGTAGCAAAGAGACAAATAAGTACATGAAATCAATGCATCATATACCTCACATTGAAGATGACTAAACAATTAGCTGCTCTGCTGCTGGATCTGAAATCACCATCGTAATCACGGTGTTGAAAGGTGTGAAATCAACTGCTCACTCACTAAATGCTAACACCTACAACTCCACTTTCAAAAGTGGTCGAAAAATATAAAGCTCAAATGGAAAATCTGAATACACTGTTAGATTCGTGGCGTCGAATAGTGCAAAATCAACTGTCAAATTTATGGATTCTGACAAAGTGAAAATCTGGGCCTTAGGGAATCTTTTAGATTCCCCCTAGATTACTCAAAGATGCTTCTCCACATGGAATCTAGAAATCTGCTCAAAACAAGAATCTGATATCACTATTGAGATCCTTTCGAAATTTCGAGAAGAATGAGTATAAAGTTGATCTCATTATGACACCGGCAAATTTCGGCCTCCAAGGAATCTGAAAGATTCCTCAAGGTTCTCCTCCACAGGGAATCTGCAAAACCTCTACTCAAGATGAAAATATGGGAGCACCATCATGTTCCCTGTGAAATTCTGGTTAAAATGCATATAAATTTTAATACATTCTAAAAATTTTACCTCCGTGAGATCAAAAGATTCCCTTCACCTTAAGTTGTAATATGTCTCGAACTACATGCCTACATCTACACTGGTCTGGCCTCTGCCTCAAAATTCATGCCCATCCTTGCTACCTTTGAATTTTTCCTCGATCTACGTGCCCAGATCTGGCTTCTACTTCCCTCGCATCTGAGGAACTGGGTTTGCAATATAAAATCACCGGCGAATAAACCAAAGAAGGTTGTTGGCCTAATGGTTAAAGTCGGAAATGTTTACCATGAGGTTGGGGATCAAATCCCACCCCTTCCAAATTAGGCGCATACTGGTTGAAGCATATTCATTTTTAACCATTGGTGGATTTAAATATTACATTATTGTTACATTTTAAATGTGTTTTGGAATGGCATTGTTGGTTTATAACCTTTGTTTGAACCGCATGTAACAAATGTTTGTTTTGTAATGTTGGTTTGGGGTCGTGTGAAATGCGTTGACTCCATTTTAACATATGGTTGGTTTGGCTAATAACCATATCCATTTTAACCATACTCCTTTATGCGTTGATTGTTATAACTACAATACACCATATAAAAACCATACCATTACAATGCTTTGATTGTTATAACAACCATACCATTACAATTCAACATTGATTTATTTTGGTTATTAAAATAACCATTTTCAATATTTGGATTGTTTAATAATTATTTCTAATATATAGTTATTTTTTAATGGTTTTGTTTTATGTGAATTTAATAATATATATTTTTGTTTTTATTTTATATGGTTTATGGTGTTTTTAATATATTTGTTTTGTTTGAGGATCAATGCAGGCGTGCCATGTGTCAGTAGCTGAGTAGTACCATGTGGGTCCCACGTGCTCACTGGGACGCCATATGGCACACCGTGGACCCACATTTCGTGCCTTAGAAAAAATTAAAACTCCTCTAACTCCCTCATATGAGCTCAGATTGATACGTCATTCACACCGTTGCAATCAAGGCGACGAGATCTTCAATCTGAAGTTGAGTTTGTCACCTTCCTAACACTTTGAATTTTGAGCCTTTTTCCAAGCCACTGGTTGTCTGAAGATCCACCTGGATCAGGCCTACCTCCCTTAAGATAAACTAGGTGGGTGGTGTAATAGGGTGAGGGTGCAAAAGTCTCTCCCTCTCCCTTGCCTCCCACTATTGTATCATGTTATAATTGTCATCCCTCTACTCTTTTTGTTGTCTTTCCTCTCTCTGTTGACGTCGATGAATGATTCACATAATAATACATCAGCCTCCCTCATACATAAAACATAAACTTTTTTATTAAATGACAAATCTATTTACAAATACATAAATATAACTTTTATCGAAAAAAAAAAAAAACAAAACAAAAACATTTAGTGCGCCACAAAAATCAGTCACACATCGCCAACGGTGTGTACATTTATATCACACGCCGTCCATGGTGTGCATTAAAAAACCTCACACACCACGAAAAAAAAAAAATTACTTAAATAAACATTATAGTTTGTGCGTTGATAAAACATATCCGCCTCAAGGTGTTTTTTATAATGCAAAGCACAGCCAATTTGCAACATTTTACCACAGGTAGTGCGATACCAAACACACATTGCCCTGGGGTGGTATGTTTGACCGATGCACTGCCATAAATAAATTATTGCGATGTGTCCCAATAAACAAACACACCATCGTAAATAAACTGTTAATTTAAAAAAAAATTAAATTGTCGGTGCAGCCGAAAACCGACACACACCACAGTATTTTATTGTTATTGCGATGCGCTTTGTCTCGGTACCACAACAGGTTGTCACATTAACCGCCCGATGTGGTTTTCGTTAACACTGTTCACGGCGCGACCAGTAAATTTATAGGGAGCACTAGGAACGGTGCGAGCTGAACGACTCGAAAGCACTGCACAAGAAAACTTTTTTTTTTCAAAAAAATGTTGAATTTTAGCTCAATTTTAAAAATTAATCTTCTAAAAGCTTTAGTTGGTGAGAAACAAGTAGATTACCTGCACATTTGTGTGTCGAGGAGGCATCTTTTCAACGAAATCCTAAAAACCAAATTTGCCCATTCTTTTGAAAAATTCGAAGCCACACAGTGAGAAATAGATGGAAGCAATGCGGGCAATGGGAGCATCGATGGCAGGGCACCTCATAGAAGGAAAAGTCACACCATTTCTTGAGAGCTCTACAACACTGTAACAAGTATAAATGAAATTTTTACGGTCGGTATTTTTTTAAATTAACCCTTTTTCAGTGCGCTCGATTATGAGACGCATTGGGTGGTTGTATCAATGCCATACCACACTTCTTTACGGTACGCTGGATTACTGAGACGCATCAGGCCAGTTTGTACTGAGTGCACAATGCTTCCTTTGATTAAAAACCCTATGTCGGTGTGTCTTTGTACATAAACTACACCGGTCCATCGTCCTTAGTAAATAGCACTGAAATTTTGAGTGTCTCAGTGTGCCATTTGATAATACGCATCGGTGCGCTTTATATAAAATGCACCAATGTGTTGTATGTATGAAGTGCACCATTGTTTTCCTAGCACTTTAAAATAAATCTACAACACTTATTTAGCCTCTACAATGCACCAATGTGTCACATATATATCAAGCGCATCGGTGTGCATTAGGATTATAAATTCACTACAAAAAAAACATCAGCAAAAACATCCACCCGCTAACCTCCTCTAGTGACCTCTGCTACAAACAAATATATGGGCTATCTTTATAAGAGCTTCCTCAAAAACATCTGCTAGAGGTTCTTTTCCTTGTAGTGGGACATCAACATGATGATTAGGCTCCTCAGTCAATGGATGATCGCCACTTGTCAAATTTCGATTGGTTTGTTATGGAGTGTTTTTAATGGTTGGTGGGAAGACCAATGAGAGGACCCCACGTGGCCCAATCAGAGTCTACCACATGGCGTATCCCCATTGGCCAAAATTTCTTTTACGGTTCAAGTTGAAGTTTGCGGGGGTCGAGCCCGCGACCTCCCACGAGCAAGATCGGCGCCTAACCATTACACCACTACATGTTCCTTGTTATATGAGCGACACAAACTTTATTTAAAGTTTATGGGGAGCGTGTTTGGGGGTTGGGTCGGGGCTATCCCCAACCTTGGTAACCACGCCCACGAATAATATGGGGTGGGATCGGGGGCCAAGGCTTAGCCCCCCCCCCCCCCAAAAAAAATTAATTAAATACTCGTTCCATAAACGTTATAGGAAAAATTAATGAGGCTACAATTTGCGCTGGTAGTTGAGAAAAAAGTCGCTCCGTTAGCACTTTTTGGGGAAAATTTGTAGGGCAGTTTGCAGGCAAGGAAAATTTGTAGGATGAATAGCTGAAGAACTTGGAAGGATCATAACTTCTTCAGTTTTTATCCTTTTTAGGAGAAGAAAGACACTAGACAGGGGTTTTTGAGTGCTTTGAAGCCATTGGAGTTGTTGTACCTCAAGAAAAAATCCCTTGGCTGTGGTAAGGAATCGGTGCTCGAGACATTTATAAATATATGTCACAACATTAAGATATCAGATGGTCTTCGTTAAGCACCTCTGGAAATTAATTATTTATAACCCTAAATGATCTAATATAATGAAAGATTTCACAATGCCATTATCTGTTGATATAACTTGAAATGGAAGGAAGAAAATGGAATGGAAACTAAAAATGATATGCTGGATAACAGAGCCTATCACTTTAAATCTCCGAAAGAACTTTAGAGAGAGTAAATAGTTGGAGTGAAGGAGCGCATATTAAGGACATTTAACTCTTACTTACAAAATGTAAAAAGAGACCCGTAGCTACATTACTTCACCTCATTCATAGAAGAATAAACACATAACGAAACTGGAAAGATGCATCAACAACATCAGGTGCAAGAAACTTGATCTTCTTTTATTAACTTTCAGAAAATTCAGTCCAAAATTTACAGTCCTCCAGAGGTCCAAAACTCGGAAACCTCTGCCCTCTTCCTCCACTCCTTTTTATCTACTATCTAATCTAACTTCCTAATTACTATGATCAGTTTTAAAACTGATTCTTGAAGTAGTTTAAGAAATTTTGAATCAATTAAATTTTAAGAAGTAGTTTTAATATTATATATAATATATAATATAAAACCAAAATAAAACCGCACCTTGCTGCAAGTCAGAGAAGGAAAAATAATACATTTTGGGTCCCATTGTTGTACTCATATGCATATTGATAAAATCGCATATGGTTTTTGAAAACCAATTACTGCCTACGGGAGCACCTATAGCAGTTTCTTGAAAAAGGGCTGAGTGATGTCACATTGCATCGCAGTCATCGATCTGCAAATAGTGGTTCAAGCCAAACCATTCTACGAAGGCACTCTCTCACATAAATTCCAAGCAGTTTGTGATGCAGGGAAAGCGTTAATTTGAGAAACTAATGACATGGACCATCAATCTAGTGATATTTACTGGAATGATAATCTTGTTCATGAAAATTTGTTCCTTTTGATAAACGGCTTCATCTCTTTGCATCTTTAATTCATCATTTTGTTCTATTCATTCTATAAAAGCATTTGCTATATGAATTCTCCAAGTCGGTCTTTGATGCTTCAGTCATCTTGCTTGATTTTTGGAATTAAGCTCCATATTCAGTGCCAGAAGTTTTTCTGCGGAAAATTCGGAAAAGAAGTGTGGTGATATAGCTGCTCCGTTCATTAGCTTCCTCTCACATCGAATGGCTGGGCTTAGAATGAACTTATAAGTCCAACACCCTCCCAAGAAAAAATATTAGCAAGGTTCCATGCTCCTCTTCTGTTAACGCAGCCATGACAGTCTTCTTTTAAAAACTAGACTGATTCTTTCACAACGAGCCCATGTTTTTCTGCTGGTTTTACTAGCTTCCACTCATCGTATGCGTAATGTGATTTGTGCATAACATGAATTTATCCCTCTTTTCTTAACACATTGCTTACATTATTGAAAAATTCCTTCACCAACTAATAATATCTGATGAAACTTAGAATAATGCTTGATACTTCTGTCGATGCTAGGAATTTACAACTTGCAGGACTTTTTTAATAAAACTGGCATTTAAGGAACTGACGAAATCTCAAAAACCACTTTGAATTTTTGGAAAATTAGTCAATTGGGATCTCTCTACACAAAACCCATGTCGCAGATTTTTGAAATTTTCCTCCGTTTGTCTGCAATTTTAAATCGAAAATCCTGTGTTGGGATTGTCTGTGTTTTCTGAGATGTGGAGTCATATGTTCCTAATTCGTCATCTTGGCACAGTTATTCAAATGCATTTGAAACTCTTTTTTTTATCTCAGCTATGACTTCATAAGTAGAATTGGATAAGCATATTTTTCATTCTTTTAAGGAACCTTTCCAATATCATTTATTTCAAACAATTCCTCTGTCTTTCTAGACATCCTTTTATTGATATGTTGTTTTAGGCAACTAAAATGTCTTCAATGTAGTATCATATTTCCCGTGCTTTTCTACCTCCATGAAGACTCAAACTTTAAAGCTTGTATCTTTTAATTTTCTCACTCATTGAGCCATGAAACACACCCAAGACATGATACGAGGAGAATTATTGAGCAACATATGTTGAGCTTGCGGTTATCTTCTTGAACATGTTGCAACTCTTCTTAAATTTTTTATAATTGTTTCTTAGCAACCTTGAATTTCTTAGAACCTCTCTTGACTTTTAGCTAAGTCAAATTGTGCTATAACATCTAGCTCCAATTGGGGACAGAACTTTGGTAGCAAATTTCTGAGAACTTGTAGATCAGTAGCCTTTATTTGGCATGGAGTCAAGTCAAACTGAATTTTCTCCCAATCCAATATCTCTGAAAAATTCAAACTTCTCTGAAACCTCTCTCTTCCAGGATCTTTATTCTTGAACTGAAAATGCTAAACTAGAAATACTGCAACTGGGAGTGCTCAACTCCTGAGCTTATTTATGTACAACTCCTATATATATGCATGGCTAAACTTAATCAAGTGAAGTCAACCTTCCAATGGCTCCAACCTAACATCTTTATGTTAGACTTAATACCTTCATACTGCTGAAATATAAAATCAAAACAGGAATGTACCATGAAAAATTTTCATATACAAAACTTTGTACATACCCTTGCATAAAATCTTGTTGTTGATCAAAGAAATTTTTCATACATTCAGCCACTAGATCATAGAACTAATGAGACAAAATTTCGCCTGCCTCCTTTTCTTGAACATTTTGTTGATGTAGACTTCTCTAAACAGGGCAACTTCCTTCACTGTTTGACTCCTTAATTTGGAATTGTGTGCGAGAAACTTGATTGTTGTTTTCTGTAGGTAGGCATTTAGGCTGAAAAGAAAAATCCAAGGATTGTTCCCCATAATGTTGATGTTCTTCGTATAATGCCAATTCTTGATAAAAAATCATCCTTCTCCTGCAAACATACCTGAGAAGCTCCATTAGTTTCCCCTCTATTCACATCCATTAGTTTCAACTCTATTCACAAAATCATTAAAATTATGAAAATTGTAATGATCTTCCAGGCTTTCATCGTGTAGTTCAGTTGTTGAAACGAATTTTTGACCAGAATCTTCAAAATGCTTAGATTATCGTGTTTCAGCAATACAAGAATCCTCTGACACCTTTTGAAAATCCTTGTTCACCTCTGAATTTGCATTCTCTTGTAAAGCAATTCCAATGTTTTCTTGACATACCCTCTTGTCTTGAACAAAACTTGTTCTTTCAACATGACAGGAAAAAATTCTACAAGCCCACACATTATCTTCGATTTCTTGTGCATAAAGAAACATCAGCTTCATAGTGTAAGGCTTTCTCTCCTTGAGATAAAAAGCCAAGACAATAGAAAGAGCCCTCAAATAGTAAACCATAGCTGTTGCTTCAGGAGGTTGAATTTATTTTGGCATACTGAAATAATTTTTTTGAAACCTTCTATTAAACTCAGCGATTGATTCATTTCTCTACCTCTGGATAGAATATAATTCTGAAAGGTGTTTTTCATATGAATTATGCTCCCCCCAATATCTAAGAAATATATCTTGAAAACCTTGCCATGAACTAATTGAACTTGCTTCCAAGAACTGGAGCCAATACTGAGCACCCTGCTTTAATGAATGAAAAAACATCCTTAAAGCCACATCTACATAAATAATTTGAAATTTGTCCAAAAAGTGCTCAAATTCCAAGATATGTAGTTCAGCTGAAATATCCTCCTCCTCTGCAGAGAAACTTGGCAAAGATTTGAATCCTTTTGAAGGATACTAATGGAGAATTGTGGGCAACTTCAGGGGTTTAAAGATTTTTTTGTTTTTGAGCTGAAAAATAGTCGATTGCTTGTGAGACCAAATATTATCACTCAAAGATGATGAATCATCACCTTTATGTCCTGATTGTGACTGCTTATCTTCAGGAATTGTAATGCAAATATCATCTCTCCTCACATATTTAGGAGATAAAGTTGTTTCAAGATCAATAATACAAGCCGAAGAAAAATCTTCTTTTTCCAATAAAGAATGTACTTTTTGGGCCTTATAATCTTCTGAGAATGTAAAGCAAGAAAAAATATTTTTGATATGTAATGGAAAATATACCAATAAACTGATAGTAAAAATAGAAATTCGCTTAAAAAACTCAAACTCTGATATCTGTGTTTTCCACGGTGCTTTCTCATTTTCTTGCCCGTAGAATTCCTCATCTAATGAAACCTTCATCAGTGGAGTCCCCAGGTGAATAAATAAAAACCAAAATTTATATCTAAATATTGTTCACCATCAAGAATAAGGGATTATGAGACCTACTTCCAGGAGCAGACAATGTAGGATCAGGTGTCGAAGGGGTTTTTGGTCTCTAAGCCTTTTAAGAAACCAATGTTTCCGAATCTGAAAAATTACGGACTTTCTGCTGCGAGCTATCTGACCTCGTGTGAGGCTTTTTGAAAGCCATAATTCTGAAAAGGAATAAACACGGCCGAATATTTCCTCCTCACTTAAAAACCAGAGGAAATAGAAAGAAAACCCAAGGAGATGAACTTTGCTTCTTCGTTCCCCGGCAATAGCGCCAAAAAATATTGTACCTCAAGAAACAATCCCTTGGCTATTGTAAGGAATCAATGCTCAAGACATTTATAAATGTATGTCACAATATTAAGATATCAGATGGTCTTCATTAAGCACCTTTGGAAATTAATTATTTATAACCCTCAATGATCTGATATAATGAAAGATTTCACAATGCCATTATTTGTTGATATAACTTGAAATGGAAGGAAGAAAATGGAATGGAAACTAAAAATGATATGCTGGATAACAGAACCTATCACTTTAAATCTCCAAAAGAACTTTATAGAGAGAAAATAGTTGGAGTGAAGGAGCGCACATTAAGGACATTTAGCTCTTACTTACAAACTGTAAAAAGAGACCCGCAGCTACATTACTTCACCTCATTCACAGAAGAATAAACACATAATGAAACTGGAAAGAAGCATCAACATCAATAGGTGCAAGAAACTTGATCTTCTTTCATTAACTTTCAGAAAATTCAGTACAAAATTTACAGTCCTCCAGAGGTCCAAAACTCGAAACCCTCCACCCTCTTCCTCCACTCCTTTTTATCTACTATCTAATCTAACTTCCTAATTACTATGATCAGTTTTAAAACTGATTCTTGAAGTAGTTTAGGAAATTTTGAATCAATTAAATTTAAAAAATTAGTTTTAATATTATATATTATATATAATATATAATATAAAACCAAAATAAAACTGCACCTTGCTGCAAGTCAAAGAAGGACAAATAATACATTTTGGGTCCCACTATTGTACTCATATGCATATTGACAAAATCGCATATGGTTTTTGAAAACCAATTACTGCCTATGGGAGCACCTGTAGCAGTTTCTTGAAAAAGGGCTGAGTGATGCTACATTACATCGTAGTCGTCGATCTGCAAATAGTGGTTCAAGCCAAACCACTCTACGGGGACACTCTCTCACATACGTTCCGAGCAGTTTGTGATGCCAGGAAATCGTTAATTTGAGAAACTAATGACATGGACCATCAATCTAGTGATATTTGTTGGAACAATAATCTTGTTCGTGAAAATTTGTTCCTTTTGATAAACGACTTCATCTCTTTGCCTCTTTAATTGATCATTTTGTTTTTTTCATTCTCTAAAATAATTTGCTATATGAATTCTCCAAATCAGTATTTGTTGTTTCAATCATCTTGCTTGCTTTTTGGAATTAAGCTCCATATTCAGTGCCAAAAGTTTTTTTTGTGGAAAATTCAGAAAAGAAGTATGGCGATATAGCTGCTCTGGTCATTAGCTTCCTATTGCATCAAATGGTTGGGCTTAGAATGAACTTATAAGTCCAACACTCTCCCAAGAAAAAATATTAGCAAGGTTCCCTGCTCCTCTTCTATTAACGCAGCCATGATAGTCTTCTTTAAAAAACTAGACTGATTCTTTCACAGCGAGCCCATGTTTTTCTGCTGGTTTTACTAGCTTCCACTTGTCGTATGCATCATGTGATTTGTGCGTAACATGAATTTATCCCTTTTTTCTTAAAAAATTACTTGCATTCTTGAAAAATTCCTTTACCAACTAATAATATCCGATGAAACTCATAATAATGCTTAATACTTCTATCCATGCCAAGAATTTACAACTTGCAGGACATTTTTAATAAAACTAGCATTTAAGGAACTGGAGAAATCTCGAAAACCACTTTTAATTTTTGGACAATTCCCATGATAAAGTCAATTGGGGTCTCTCTGCACAAAACCCATGTCGCAGATTTTTGGAAAATTTCCTCTGTTTGTTCGCAATTTGAAATCGAAAATCCTGTGTTGGGAATGTCTGTGTTTTCTGAGATGTGCAGTCACCTGTTCCTAATTCTTCATCTTGGCACAGTTCTTGAGATGCATTTTAAAAAAAAAATTATCTCAACTATGAATTCATATGTAGAATTGGATAAGCGTCTTTTCATTATTTTAAGGAACCTTTCCAATATAATTTATTTCAAGCAATTCCTCTGTCTTTCTAGACGTCTTTTTACTGATATGATGTTTTAGGTAACTAAAATGTCTTCAATGTAGTATCACATTTCCTGTGCTTTTCCACCTCCGTGAAGAATCAAACTTTCAAGCTTGTATCTTTTAATTTTCTCGCTCATTGAGCCATGAAACACACTCAAGACATGAGACAAGGAGAATTATTGAGCAGCATATGTTGAGCTTGCGGTTATCTTCTTGAAAATGTTGCAGCTCTTCTTAAATTTTTAATAACTGTTTCTCAGCAACCTTGAATTGCTCAGAACCTTTCTTGACTTTTAGCTAAGTCAAATTGTGCTACAATAGGAGTTATCAGTACATCCATTTGAGCACTGTAATTTAATATAAAGTCCATTTTTTGAGCATAATGAAAGAGGCCCAACCAGTGGAAGCTAGATCATGAGATGTAGCCCAGGAGGGGTGAACTCCTTCATCAATTTCTACTATGTGTTTATTTTTATGGTGATATTTTTTCTTGTTTACTGCAAAAACTAAGTTTAATTTTCATTTTATGTGTTTATGAATTTGACAAAAGAGGCTTAAAACCCTAATTGAATCACTTAAAAAATTTGACATGGCCTCAAAAAACTTCACATACAGATCAATTTGGTATAAGAGAATAGGTTTTCTTTGTTGCTGTGAGGGTTTAATTGTTTGCAAGTGTATGTGATTCTTACAAGGTTGAAGCTCAACAGATGATAAGGAAAGCTTGTGGTTGCAAGTCCTCAAGTTAAGCCAAGGACAAGGGGAGAAAATTTGCTACAATTTATACCTCAAATTGTACCTGAAGCTTCAGAAAGTATGCCACATGAAGGAGAGCCTGATAATATGTCATAGGATGAAAAAGCCTTTAGGAAAAAATTATTTGATATGACACAAATGGTGAAATTTCTCTATGAGGATAGAAGCACAAGGATGAAAGGTGAAAGCTCCAATCCTCCAAAGGGAGATAAGTCTTCTAAAGGCGATGCAGGAGATGGAGAAAAGACTACAAAAGGTAACGGAAATGGTGATAAACCACCTTTGACACCACCATTCTCCTCACCACCAACCTCACAACCATCTTCACCATCGTCTTCTTCCACAACAAGCCCTTCACAAACACCTCCACATTCTCCAAAAGTTCATGGTAAAACTCCATTTCTAAAGCTTGACATTAAGTTTGATTTTCCTATGTATGATGGAGAGGTTAATGTTGAAAGATTATAAAATTGGGTACGTCAACTTGAAGTGTATTGCAGGATACAAAGAATCAAGGATGATGACACCAAGATCTAGCTTGCTTCACTAAGATTGGAAAGTGCAGCTTTTATTTGGTGGGAAGCCCGAAATCAAGAGGACATGAAGAAACATGGTAAGGTCTTAAGCTCTTGGAATGATTTTTTTGATGCCTTGAGAAGAAAATTTTATCCATTAGCATACATGCAGGCTATAATGGATTGGCAAAACTTTAGGCAAAGAAAAAGACAAAGTGTGCAAAGCTATACTCAAGAATTTAAAAGAAGGGCACTAATTTTGGGTGTAGATTTGACATCTCAAGACATTGGAGGTTTGCATAGTTACTAAGGCATACTATTCTCATGTTTAATCCTTCAAATTTAGATGAATTTTGCGTATAGACCACACATCTAGAGGCAAGAGGGAAACATGTTTCAGATGAGACAAGTGAGAATACCTTTGAATCTGGAGAAAAATGAAAGGATAAGTTCAAGCACTACTACATTTGGCGGAAATTCTGACACTTGGTTCTGATGCTTTTGACCAAATTTCGGAAATTTCCCCAAATTTTTTCCATCCCGCCCGAAACCGTCGCTATACCGACGTTTATAGAAAAGTATCGCAATACCGACAATTAGAAAAGTGTCTCAATTGCAACGTTTGGAGGAATACGTCGCAATTTCGACACTATGGCCCAAAGCGTCGCTGTTGAGACGACTCCAATCATCGCAAGTGCGACACAATGTCTAGGTGTTGCCATTGCGACGTTTGGAGGCACCCGTCGCAATAGCGACGCTTTTTCCGCCGTCGGTATAACAACACTTATATGCGCGCTACATAAAAATTTGAAACTTATATGCGCGCTACATAAAAATGATTTTATTGTTTCGTATCCGTCGCAATAGCTACATTAACGTCTGATATCACGCGCGCATTTGCCCTCCGCTCTTGCAGAACAGCATTCGCCCTCAGCTCTTGCAGAACATCATTTTCCCTCAGCATTCGCTCTCAACTTTCGCCCTCAGCTCTTGCAAAATGGTAAGTTCTTACTGCAGGCCCTTCCTCCTATAGTAGGGTTGACTCTATTTGGGTTTTTTTGGTCAATTCCATTGGATTGTGTTAGGCTGTAGGGTTCTCTCTAGATGTCAAGAATCAAGATTCAATACCCTCTATTATCTTCATCACCCAATACAAGTTTTAAATTTTTCCCAAAGAAACGCTTATTAATTTGGCAGCCATTATTTCTCCCTGCTTTAAAAACCCTACATTTAAATGAAAACAAGCATTGCATTTCAACTACAAAAATCTATTAGTGTTCAAATGTACATGTGTGCTACATTAATGTTTGATATCACGCGCGCATTCGCCCTCCACTCTTGCAGTACAACATTCGCCCTCAGCATTTACCCTCAGCTCTTGCAGAACAGCATTCGCCCTTAGCATTCGCCCTCAGCTCTTGCAGAACAGCATTCGCCCTTAGCATTTGCCCTAAGCTCTTGCAGAACAGCATTCGCCCTCAGCTCTTGCAGAACAGCATTTTCCGTGCATTCACCCTCAGCTCTTGCAGAACAGCATTTGCCCTCAGCATTCGCCCTCAGCGTTCGCCCTCAGCTCTTGCAGAATAGCATTCTCCCTCAGCTCTTGCAAAATGGTAAGTTCTTACTGCAGGCCCTTCCTCTTATAGTAGGGTTGACTCTATTTGGGTTTTTTTGGTCAATTCAATTGGATTGTGTTAGGCTATAGGGTTCTCTCTAGATGTCAAGAATTAAGATACAATACCCTCTATTATCTTCATCACCCAATACAAGATTTAAATTTTTCCCAAAGAAACGCTTATTAATTTGGCAGCCATTATTTCTCCCTGCTTTAAAAACCCTACATTTAAATGAAAACAAGCATTGCATTTCAACTACAACAATCTATTAGTGTTCAAATGTACATGTGTGCATCACTTGTGTAGGGTATTCCTTTTCCACTTTCACATTATCCAAGAATGTGTGCAGTATAGTTCATATTTTTTGTGATTTAGATTATCTTGGAAAAGGAAAGGTAAATTATTTCCCATGGAAAAAGAAGGTTTTCCCTTTTTATAGGTTGTTTGGACTTACGTGGAAAAATTTATGGTATGCCTTTCATATTATGTAGTTTAAATTTGAATTAACAGATTATTTTACATGAAAATATAATTACCTATGTGATGTCCTTTATCACTAATTAAAATTATAGGGTTTCAATTTCCTAGACTCTAACTCATCTGATGCTAAATTCTAGGTTCTCGTTGGTGGATCACTCTTCCATTGATTTCCTTTCCCTCTGGATCTTGTCATACTTTAAAAGTCATCAATGATACATATATTATTTCAGGTATCCCAAAAGGCTTTATAGTAGAACATATTGTGAAGTTTTTTTGACACTTGAGGATTCTTTTTAGAACCGCAACGCGGTCTATGCTATCGAGTTATATACCAAGCAACTTGTCCTTAATAACCACACTATGAGGTAGGTTCAACCAGTTTGAACTTGTTGGGACATAGCATATGAAGTTGTGTGATGAGTCCATATCACAGGTCTATTATGGTGACAAAAGTGGAGACACATAATGACAGTTATTATGTTAACATTACTAGAAACATTTTTGAAATTATCCATGCTATCAAGATGTCAAAATTCCAGGCATTAGGTGTCAATACTCATAGCTAATAGATAATAATAATAATATTAAAAAATCACAACTTTATTCTTGAAATATGATTGTTACACATTGGTAACCTAGTTCATGAGTTACTATCACCCAAAGACTACAAAACAAACTTAAAATATAAATTAAACCAACATGAGAATCCAACTAAGGGTTTCTCGACAAAATCATGCCATAACCTGGCATTTTGAAACCCAAATTTGAATCCATCATAAGTAATACAATGCAAACTCAGATGGATTTTCAATGAATTTTTGCATGCTACACTTATTCTCTGTCTAGATATCATTTTTTAAATGGAAACATTAGTCAAGCCCACAGTGCTTTTTATGTGAAAAATTTCAGCTCTATTTGAGCTCTTTTTTGCTCCACCGCCTCCATAAACATATGCAAACATATATCATGATCTTGGAATTCCATTACATATGTATGTGCCAATGTTCCATAATCATGCCCCATCATCAATTTAAGAAATTTCCATTGAATATCAAATTATGGGGGGGGGGAACTTTTTTCTGCAACATTTGGCTCAAAATCGGGGACCATCTCCGTATGAGGTGAATGAGAACTATAGATATTTGAAGAAGTAGATTAGTGCCTTTTCCTCTGGCCATGGAGTCATATACAGTCATCCATCACAAAAATTTGTCTTTGTTCATTCTCACCTTGAAAGTTGCAAAAATTCATTCCCTAATTGAAACGACACTAAATTTGAAAGATATAATAAAAATGCAAGCTAGAAGTGCCCTATTAATACAAAGGGAAAATCTTCCTACCTACCCTAACTGAGATAAATTTTGATTGAATAGGAAACATGATATTGCCAATGGAGTTGATCCAACAACTTGTTAAATTTATGGGACTAAATCATGCATTTGATTTCCAGGGAAACATGCGCATGAAGAGAAAAAGTGCAAAATTAATGGATAATCCATACATGCCACTTATAAAAAATACACCGAAAGGTCAAAAAATACTTAAGGCCTTAACTTAATTTGAATCCAAAAATGACAAAACAGGATTAGTGAAAACACGAGAGTGGTGTGGGTGAACAACATAAATAAAAAGTGAAGATACCTTTCCCCAATATGCCTTTGTCACCGTTGTATGAAAACATGTTTTCCTTTCCCTTTATACATGCAAGTGAATGCATTATATGTATGGTGTTTTCCCAGAATAGGAGAAGCCTACTTAAATATATCATTCGTGGAGTGAATGTTTGGGTGCCTTCATGTGCAATGACATGTTTCCAGGACTGAATTCAATGCAAGGCATATTTGAAACTCTAACTCTGTCTTCTAGTGTCTTATTAGAAATTATTTCAGTTTTCATTTTGTGTTTTCAAGTTAGATATTGTTTTCAAGTTTTTACATTTATAATTTTATTGCAATGTGACAGACTGATCAGAGCAGTGCAGGAACAACCCCGAGACGGGATGATCGCGGAAAGAGGCCAGCGGAAGAACATGTAAAGTGCCAGCATTGCTCTATCTTCAGGTATTTTAGTTATTTACATAATTGAAATAATATTAATTTTGTTCAAATATGCAGACACCTAGCTATGGTACGCCTGATGATTCCCTCTTTGAGGAAGAGATTTCTTCATCCCTATCTCCAGTGTTCTTGTTGCAAAAAAAGGCACGAGATGCAAGGTCGGAATTTAATACTTTGATAGACACACCTCAAACACCTGAAACAGAAGAGAGGATACAACATCTTATGAGGAAGCTAGAAAGATATCAGGTTATAATAAAAAGTCAAAAGGATATTTTTTTTGTTTTGCATGAGATGAATTGTGATAGTTTGATTTTTAATTTTTACATTGACTAAACTAACAAAAAGTTCTTTTGTATGTAGCGTTTTCTGGCATTTGCTGAACCCGGTGTTGGTGGTAGTGGGACACAAGGGCAAGAGATTGCCTAACAACCCTCTCGTACACCTTCTACTCCTTTAGGTGCTAGCCAAGAAACACACCCTGCCCAAGCAGACACCCAGCCAACCGCTGAACGTGTTGGCAATGATGAGGCTGATATGGCCAACTACATTATTGCGTTTCCTGGAGCTACACGTGTCAGCTCCACAGGGACCATTAATGGCACGTTGTTGGTGAACAATGAGGGTGTCCCTATAAATCATGTACAACTCCCAGGTAAATTTTAATATTTTAACTATTTCATGTACTTTATCTAAAACATATTTATCATGATTTTTATTTTTAAATTAATGATAATATCTTCTTCTTCTTTTTTTGGTTTTATTATGTGTAGGAAACAATGAGTTCTACAGGATTTTGGAGAGCCATGCGTTGGTAATTTTTGGCCCAACCATACGTACAGAGTGGAATTCCCAGAATTCCAACCTGAAAAAAGAACTTCTAGATTATCTAGAAGCCCTTTTTGGGGTCGTCACATTTGACAGAACAACGGTGGCTCGAGTAGCCGGAAAATATTTGAAATATACCAGGGACACCTATAGGACACAATTGCAATTTAACCCTAGATATGAACATCCTCTCGCAGTTTCAGGGAGTGAGTGGAGAGCACTCATCCATGACAGAAAAGAGAAAAGGGCAAAGAAAGAAGGAAAAATGCCAACTGGACCCGCAAGGTAAATTACAACTTTAATTCAATAGCTTTAATTTTCTTTATGTCTAAAATAAAAGTGTGCTACGTCATATCTGACTTCAATCTTTTGATGCTAGGTTGCCCGACACCTCAAAGGCAACCAAAGCTAGGATTGAGAAAAAGGGCCATCACAAGCTCGACCAGGGTGGCTACTTGAAATTAGCTGCAAGAATTGTAATTAAGTAGCTAAACATCTTATAATTAATTGTATCGCCTTCCAAAGTTTTTGTAATCCTATCAAATATGATTAAAAATACACAATAATATGTAATGTAGGGTGATGAATTCAGAACAGAAACTACAGAGGAAGATAAAAATATCGCTTTCCGTTTCGGCTATCAAGCTGTAGTTGAACGTCGCAGAAGCTTGGGGCAGGTCCCAAGATCCAGAATGCCTGATAAGGTAAAACATTAACCTTTAAATATTTTTGTTTTCGTCCATAAATTTAATGTCTAAGAATTTTTTTTAAATCAGGGGAGCAGCACTACCGACGAGGCAAATAACCCAGTTTTAGAGCCATATGTAGATGATCCTCACATGCAACCTGATCATTATAGTGGGGACCAGGCCGACAATGCTGCTATCAGTGAGGGCCGTGACGGTAATTAATTTCCACTTATAATTTTTTCTAATTATACCTTGATGATTGTCCTTATAACGTTTTTTGTTTAAATGACGGAGAATTTTTCCCTTGAGGATCTTACCACTAAAGAGGAAGACAGGGCAACAGTCTCAACGGCGATAACTGGTGCACCAGGTAAATAATATCATTGCAATTTTTTTTATTAATATTACCGAACTAGTTCAATGATATTTAAAAACTGACAATTAAAATTTAATATTATCTGTTTTTGTAGGCGATGCCCCGTCACTGGATGAGACCAGACATCGTGACAACGCAACTAGGTCAGCGGCGACAACCGGTGCACCAGGTAAATAATCTCATTGCAATTTTTTTTATTAATATTACCGAACTAGTTCAATGATATTTAAAAACTGACAATTAAAATTTAATATTATCTGTTTTTGTAGGCTATGCCCCGTCACTGGATGAGACCAGACATCGTGACTACGCAACTAGGTCAGCGGCGACAACTGGTGCACCAGGTAAATAATCTCATTGCAATTTTTTTTATTAATATTACCGAATTAGTTCAATGATATTTAAAAACTGACAATTAAAATTTAATATTATCTGTTTTTGTAGGCGATGCCCCATCACTGGATGAGACCAGACATCGTGACTACGCAACTAGGTCAGCGGCGACAACTGGTGCACCAGGTAAATAATCTCATTGCAATTTTTTTTATTAATATTACCGAACTAGTTCAATGATATTTAAAACTGACAATTAAAATTTAATATTATCTGTTTTTGTAGGTGATGCCCCGTCACTGGATGAGACCAGACATCGTGACAACGCAACTAGGTCAACGGCGACAACTGGTGCACCAGGTAAATAATCTCATTGCAATTTTTTTTATTAATATTACTGAACTAGTTCAATGATATTTAAAAACTGACAATTAAAATTTAATATTATCTGTTTTTGTAGGCGATGCCCCGTCACTGGATGAGCCCAGACATCGTGAATACGCAACTAGGTTAGCAGTGCGGGTCGAAAGGCACGAAACAGGAGCAGAGCACGATGATATTGATGATGTAATTAGGAGCTTTAAAAATAGGAAGAAGAAAAAAGAAAATTTGATAATGTAAAATATTGTATTATTATAAGACAAACGTTACCATACTTGGAACGTTTTTTGCGTTATATAAAAAACTCATTTATCATACTATTTTTATGTCAAGCATTAATCGCAATGTTTCCTTGCGTACTTTTTGTTGAATTGTTTTTTTATTAGTTATTGAATATTTTTTTTTATGCTCATGAAAGTAAAAAATGAAATATAGATTGGGTATTGGGGAATTGAGAGTGATGTGAGGGGGGGGGAGGGCCATAAGAGCTTCCACCTTCACGTGGTTGGCCCTGTTTAGTAGAGAATAATTTATTGGAGCGATTTAATCTTGGAGCAAACCTCCCTCGATCCAGCGTAGCAACAAAAAAGTCACCGTTGACTTAGTTGCTACTCTTTCAGATCGTGGGAGGCTTGTTCCAAGTTCATGCGACTCCAATAAATTGTTCTTGAAACGAAGAGGAGCTTATTTAGGTTTGTTTTGACATTTTCAACATATGTTCTAACATTATCATAAGAATGCATCTTAGAGTAAAAAATACTACATCAATTACTTGTATTTATTGTATAGATAATGATGGATTTTGATTGACTTGGCAGTGCAGGTACAAATCCTCTTGCATCATGAGCAATACTGAGCAATACACTTGTCAACCAGGGTCATGTCCAGGATATTTTTTCTTGTGCGCTTGACTAGGTTCGTAATGTCACATTTTGTAAGTTCCTTTACAGTTCATAATTCAATATTAAGCTTGTTCATGATTATTATCTAGGTTTTTTGTATGTGTTTTTTCATCTATTCGATTGTAAGCAACTCTGCATGTTTCCTGTTGTTCACTATGATTTCTCCCATTACCACTCCCAGGATGAATCCGACTTTATTGTTACATAGGTTACTTTATCGTTACTATGATTTCTCCATTTACGATTTCATAGGTTACATCATGTAAAGTTGTCAATCTCAGGTTGGTGATGAGCTTTAGTTCTCCAGATTTGGGGCTTTTCTGATATTTTCTCCCTCATGTCATTCCTGCATCACCTCGTTGTTTGAGCATGCCAATTGTCTACCACTTGTATCAATTGGCACATGTCAATCTCTGAGTGGTGCCACATTTCACCTATTTTCAGTGAGAGTTTAGGGTTTCTCTAACATAGCTTCAAAAATCCGATTCAGTGCCTGCTTGAATATTGTCACATAATACTCATGGTTTGGATTGATGAGCATGTTCTGAATGGTTGTTTGATTCATAAGAACCACCCATATAGTCATCTTGAGGTATTTCAGAAGGTTTCTCGGGTTTCCTTTTTCACCGTTTCTAGTGGGTGGGATGGTGTGGGGTGATCCATCAATACTGGTGCTCTTGTAGTAGGGAATTTGGTTTTGGGAATATAAAGGAGCATTTGATGTAGATATCCCATTGGATGCATTCATAGATGGACACGAGAGGTCAATAATTTAAATTAAAAATATGCAACCTCTAGCATGGCAACCTGAAGGCCGCGAGAGACACTGGTTAAAGATTGTTTTGTGCTGGCCTTAATATAGTTGTGATTTCTTTCTATTATCTTAATGAAAATATATAGTCCGGTCTCATTAAAATGAGGATTGTGGTTGTATTTCTCTTTGGTTGTTTCTCTCTTAATGCTCCAGAAGTTGCCAAAAGTTGCGATAGTTGTTTAGTTTGCCCGTTACAACTTAAAAGTGGTTTTTAGCAATGGGAGTCATGTTTTTTAAGGTTCATAATAATATGAAGATCTTGTAATTCTATATTCAGCATAAGAGAAGATGGCCTCTGCTTTGGGCGGTATGACAACAATTGCCACATCTACCTCATTGGGTAACAATGGAAAGGGGAAGAAGTTGGGTGCAATGTTTGAAAATTATGGCAGACAATTGTCTTCTCTTTCATTTTTTTCACCCATTTCCTTTAATCGCTCAAGCAGAAGAGGGACTCTGAAATTACACGACAGAGAGAAGGTAGTTAATAAAAGAGCTATGGAAAAGGAGTTGTACTTCAACAAGGATGGCTCAGTGACAAAAAATTTGCAGGTCAGATAAAAAATTATGTTTAAAGGAAGGTCACCTGCACGTGAAACTTCACTGCGGTGGATATTTCCTTGTCCACTTATATTCGATTTTAATTTGTTATTTTAATTTTTCATGGAGGGTTGTTTTGGCATATGGTCTGGCATTCAATTGCACACTTACTGAAAGCATTGTCAATTTGTCTTGCAGGCGGTGTGAACAAACTTGCCGATCTTGTTGGAGTCACCCTTGGGGCGAAGGGAAAAATGTTGTCTTGGAGAGCAAGCATGGTTCTCCGAAAATAGTTAATGATGGTGTGATAGTAGCTAAGGAGGTAATTTGTAGATGTGTGCTCTGGTTTTCTTTTTAACGTTTTATTAGTTCCCCCTCTTAAATGTCTTAGATTTGGTAGGCATAATTTGAAAACTCAAAGGTGAAAGGAAACATATTTTTTACCTAGTGGTCTACTTGGCCTATGGACTAGCCACATTAGAGTAATGCATAAAGCTTTTCACAACAATAAAAGGAAAGGGTTATGGCTGAGTCAAATTTTATTGTTTTTGACAGTGTAATGAAATGTATCTCAATGCTATGGTTTTGGCCTTTTTATTGGTTGAATTAGAGGACCCAGTTGAAAATATTGGGGCCAAGTTGGTAAGGAAAGCTACGGCAAAGACAAATGATTTAGCTGGGGATGGAACCACAACATATGTTGTTCTTTCACATGTTGGAATATTGAAAAATTCCAGAACAATGAATGGAGAATAAATCTCCCTTCCTCTAACACAGAGAAAATAAAAATTTCTTTGACAGGAGACAGAGTTTCAATACTTTGAAAACAAACTTCTATTCCCTTCAATAACTCAAAAAAAAAATATTACACTTCTTCCTCACTGAGAGGGATTACAAAATTATGACTGCTACAAAATGCAGTGCATAAAACCAACTCATTGTCTGTTCAAAACAAACATACTCTATCTCTAAAACACTCTGCTGTGTTTTTCCCTTTCGCACTGCTGTGCATACACACTTATAAAGTTACACTCAGTCTTTCACTTTTTACACACTGTTGTGTAATAAAAAATTTACGTATTGTCTATAAAAAAAACTACCAAGCTTTTTCGTCCTTTTTATTTTCATATGTCGTAACATATAAAACATATTATAATAAACCCGCTTTTTAAAAAAATAAAATTAAAACTAAATTCTATGGCCCACCTTTCATTTTGCATATGATATATATATAACATATGTATATATTAAACTATCAAAACATTAAATAACCCTTTCCGTCGGACTTCAAAAGTCTGAATAGATTGAATTTCAAACCAAATTCATGTTCCAAAATGGGATGCTGACGTCTGCCTAATTTTAACTCGAATTCTCAATCCAATGTGCCCTATAAAAAATCCGGGTCCGGTTTTCAGGTTTTCAAATTCCCTTCAATTTCATCCGATCCAATATTAATGCTCCACGTGTCCTCCTTTTGAATTTACAAAACTTTCGGGTAAATTTATGTTTGTTTAATTTCTGGTTGGTGAATTGCGTTAATGCTGGTTGTTGTGTTTAAATACAATCCTGTACAGAAATATGGCTGCGGTCGTCTACAAAAAAAACTTGCAGGAATTTTAAATGCTGAATTAAATTTATGGATGCCATACAAGCAACCTCCAAAAAAAAATGTTGCTACTGCATCCGTCCTTCTGCTACAGCAGTTGAAGTTAAAATTCAACAGCACAGGGTTTAATAAGTGAGGGTATAAAGGTAACTTTTTGTTGATAGTACTGGATTAAGATCATCTATTCATTTTTGTAGGGTCTTATGGTGTTTGGTTTTTTAGTTTTGGGTTGGGCTTATTGATTCTAAGATAGTTTTTGAGTGAAAAAATTGCTATCAGGTATTAAAAAATTTTGGTTCTTTTGTCAAAATTTATGAGCTTGTTAGGAAATACAAAACTGACAATGGTCGTATCTTAAATTTGTGGAAAATAATTTGAAATGAAACCTTTTTGTTTAGGTTGTTGCAGCAGGTGCAAACCCCGTTCAAATTACTAGGGGCATTGACAAGACAATAAAGGCCCTTGTTTCGGAACTCAAAATTTTGTCAAAGGAGGTAAATGCTTGCCTTTTGAGTAGGCCGGTTTTCCTTTTTGCTGATGGTTTGGTGTATCTAATTGAATTAGTTGCCTAAGGTATTTTTGGTTGCAAACTCCTTTTCATTTTTCATACAGTATTGGCCTTGTGGAATACATTTGATTGTGTGGTCTCGTTAGATCTACAACATTTGTAGTTGTTTAGTCTTATGGCCGAGGTGCACTTTTATTATGGAAATAGTTGATGCAATATTGTCATTTAATCCTTACTGCAGGGTAGCATGTTGAGAAGTTTCTTGTGAAACATTTGGTATTCAAAATGACATTTTATCCTATACAACATCATGCACTTGACTTCAAAATTCATATTCAAATTGTGCCAGACAATTCTTGCAAAATTTCAAATATTTATGTTGTTTTAAACCATTATCTTTTTCATGTATTGGATGCTGAAAATGTGAAAAAGACTTTGGTATGAAACCAACTGGTGAATAATTTCCAGCAAAACAACCACTTCCAAGACATGATTTAGAAGTAGAACATATGTACTTATGAAGCATAGAAAGATATCCTCGATGCATTTTCAATGTTTGGCTAGGGTTATTTTTGGAGAAAATAACTCCTTATTCCTAGAATAGTGATCTTCAATACAAGTAAATGCCAGAGAAGAGAGATCATCGTGTGACGCAACAAAACTGAAATTGGACCCCCAAGGAGAGCCGGTGTGTCTACAATCGCTGTGTCAGCATTTTCCCTTGGTGTACCCCGTTCTTTTCCTCCAGCCTGAGTCTTAATTGACTTCTTCTTTCTTCGGGTTTATTTATCAAATTCGTAGAATTTGATAAATAAATATTATCCACAATGGTTGGACTTTAATTTATATTCCCGACTTTATATTATCTCCAATCCTTATAACCAATGTTTAACTTTCAACACTTTGTATTTATACTCCACGTTTCTTTTTAAATAAATAACTTGTAATGAACTTTCGGCTCTATATTTCACCACCCAGCCTTACAACAATCACACTCCAGACTTATGCTAATTATACGCCAATTAATTAAACAATTTCATTATACTCCGGCCCCACCTATATATATAAATAACCAATCAAACACTCATATCGTACCTGGCTATCCTCCGCACACCTTAGTTAACCTCCGGGCAAGTTCAACGTGTGACCATCGTCCGATGGCCCTTCTCCAAATCAAGGACTCTTGGCAATTTCGCTCGGCTTCCAACGTCAGGCTTTAACGTGCGATGGTGCGAGTTAAACGGTGGTTTTCCGGGGGTCACTTCACCACGTGTCGCATTCCCTATGGAATCGCCCGCACACTATCCTTTTGTTTGTTAACTCATGTCCAATCCTCGGGTCAGGTTCCGAAAGCACAACAATTTTGTCTCTTTATTAAGCGGGATTTTTATATTTGAACAGTTTTCACGACCCCGGTTCTCTACACAGACCTCGCCTTCGGGTGGGGTGAGTTCATAGGGTTATCCAACAATTTACAGGAATTCAAAGACAGAAGAATGGAATTATCAGTACCCAATCGCCTCACAGTTAAACAATTCTTCACAATTAGCAGTTCGAGATAATTAAATGGCAACTAAGCTTGGAAATCATTTAATTGGAAACAATTGTTCACACACAGAGGTTTATTGCAGAAATCCCCTCTCTACTCTCCTCTTACCTCTCTACTTTTATTCATCCGAGGAATTACAATTTATATACATAACATATGGCTCTTCGGTTCCTCTGAGAGGACCGTTCTAGAAATCAAAAGGTCTAATTATAATAATTCAACTAACTGAAATTGTTTGACTCCTACAACTCTAACTAGTCTAAGTAATACAGTCAGCTGAGGTATTGACACCTAGCTGTTACAACTCAAATGTTTTCGAACCCTCCTAGCCACAACATGTGGACAAAACCTCCTACATTGTTGGCTAGTGCCTAATGCCCCTGCATCATTGTGTGACATAAACCTATTAACAAAAGTGAATTCCTTGAATTTCACCAAATATTTTCTTTGAATTCCTTGCTTTTAAAAGCCAATGATATCCCTTATTGTGTTAATGTTACGGAAATTCCTTGTCCTAGTGCCTCACACTCTACTTTGAATGTTTTACCAAAAGTAGGTGCAACCGATGTTGGTGTAGAAGACATGGCATCCATTGAAAGAGAGAATGCCAAAGTAGCCTCATCATTCCATATAAATGATATTTTCTTCAAGAGATATGTGAGTGGACTTGCAATGCATGCATAATTCTTAAAAAATGATCAATAATATCATGTAAGTCTAAAAAATCTTCTAAGAACCTTGATTTTCTTAGGAATAGGTCATTTTGTAATAGCTTGCATCTTTTGAGGCTCCAACTTCACTCCTTCCTTTAAAACAATATGAACCAAATACTCGGATTCTTATTTCCCAAAAGCACATTTGGATATTTTTACATAAAAATGATTGTTCTCAATAATTTATATAACTTTTCCACATGTTTAGTGTGGTATTCCCATGATTTATTATAAATATGTGTATTATCGAAGAAAACCAACACAAATTTTATAAGATGGGATCAAACAAAATTGTTCTTAAGTCGAGCCCGCCGGACTTCAAACGGCGATAAACCATAATTCAAACCAAATTCGCGTTCCAAAATAGCCTGCTGACGTCGGCCAATTTTGTGACGCAAAAACCAAATGAATTCCGCCCTAATATTTTTTAGGTCTGAATTTGGGATGGCATATGGAGGGAAGTTGTGACGCGAATTTCTTATCAAATTCGCCCTAATATTTTTCGGGTCCGGATTTCCACTGCGCGAGCGGCCCAAACAAAGATCTGCTCCAATCAATTTCTGCCACGTGTCCTCAATAAAAACTTGCCCTGCTCCCGGCTGCGAGTGCATTCGATGGCGTTTAAGGCGATGGGACATGGATATGGTGATTTCATATCAATCGCATTAACATTTAACGTTGTTCAATTAAGTTTTCACATCAAATCCGCATTAATTAATTTTTAACATTGTTCAAGATCAGACCTCCACTCCTCTTAGCGATTCCGCATGCCCCAATTTGATCCAGCCTTCGGCTCTCGTTATTAATGATCAGAGATTAATTATGATGGGCGTCCTTTGATTGCATTGCAGTCGGGTCGACAAAATGGCGTTTAGCCATGGTTTTTCAGACAAGCCGGTTGCTGGATTACACTGCCTGCTAACTGTGACGATAAGGAGAAGTGGCCAGCTGAACTGCTGCCTAGACCTTGCTGCATATTTGCATTTCTCTCGGTTCTGTCTCTGTCTGTCTTCCTCTGTTAATTGGAATTCTTCTTCTTCGTCTCCTCTTGTGCCCACTGCGCCTGAGATTGCACCCATGCCTCGCGTGCGTCATAGGATGCGTTGCCGCAGGGGGAGCACTAGAGGTCAACCCCTGCGCGCTCCCTCCAGCCCCTCAACAGAGTCGACTTTCGGCCAGTCCAGTGATTATTACGCAGGTCGATATCCAAATACTAGGAGTGGGCAGGGTCGGGTTGTAGGATCTGGCCACCGTATGGATTCCCCTGCTCCTCGCTTCCCCACCGCTAGTTCACCTTCTCCCACGACGCGCACTGCGCAATTTTCCTTTAATTTCTCTCTCAACCGCCCGCGAATCACGGCTTTAGTCACTGTGGTCTTCCGCGAGGAGGCCCAAACGGAGGAAGAATGCACCCGTCCGGCGGGTCTGAGCTCGGAAAAAGCCGGCCGGCATTCGGGCCTTCAGGAGGGGAGCCGTGGCATGCATGTGGAGGTAGCACCTAGCGATCCTGGACCTTCCGAAGGATGGTGCCGAATCGTGGAGGAACCACCGGAGGAGTAGTTTGGTTAATTTGTTTTTCTTGCTTAGCAGGCCCACTTAATTGGGCTACTTTTAGATTATTTTACTGTGCTGGACCTTTGTAATATTTTTGAATTCTGTAAATTAAACGTTCAAGACTGGTTTCCCCGTATGAGGGCAGTCTTCTTAATTTTTTGATTTTTTGATGACAAATTTGCCATGAGTATGGCCAAGCAATGTTTTTGACTTCGGTGTAATTTTATTCGCAATGTTAATAGATTAACTTTACTTAGAATTCTCACATGATTAGCGTTTTTCATGATATGTTCAAGGATTTTGGGTACTTTAATTTGTATTTGGAACAATGCTCTATCTGTTGCTTTACTGTTCTACATACTACTATTTCACTTTCTTATAGATGCCTCGGGCATATTTGAATGCTTTCTCAGATTGTCGATAATCTCCATGTGGACCGTTACTGGATTTTATATCATGTCCCTGTATGTGACATGGGGTATTTTCTATCATTGTCTGGGGTGGGACTTCCACTTTTCTGGATGGATATTTGGGTTCCAATCTTCAGATGTGAAAATGTAATGACTTCATGGACTGTTTTACTTCATATAATATATTCGAAACAGTGTTTTTTCTCTTGTGAAAAAAAAATGATTAATGTTTATCACTCTGCCTTCAAAACTAGCGATGCTGGTCTATGTTGTTGGTTTATTGATATGGTATGATGGTCTTTTTATATTTTGGACATATCACACTCCTCACATGATTAGCGTTTTTCTCTGTTCAAGGATTTTGGGTACTTTAATTTGTATTTGGAGCAATGGACATCGGTACTCTATCTGTTGCTTTACTATTCTACATACTGCTATTTCACTTTCTTATAGATGCCTTAGGCATATTTGGATGCTTTCTCGGATTGTCGATAATCTCCATGTGGACCGTTACTGGGTTTTATATCATGTCCCTGTATGTGACATGGGGTATTTTTCTATCATTTTCTGGGGTGGGACTTCCACTTTTCTGGATGGATATTTGGGTTCCAATCTTCGGATGTGAAAATGTAATGACTTCATGGACTGTTTTACTTCATATAATATATTCAAAACAACATTTTTTCTCTTGTGAAAAAAAAATGATTAATGTTTATCACTCTGCCTTCAAAACTAGCGATGCTGGTCTATGTTTTTGGTTTATTGATATGGTCTGATGGTCTTTTTATATTTTGGACATATCACACTCCTCACATGATTAGCGTTTTTCTCTGTTCAAGGATTTTGGGTACTTTAATTTATATTTGGAACAATGGACGTCGGTACTCTATCTGTTGCTTTACTATTCTACATACTGCTATTTCACTTTCTTATAGATGCCTAGGGCATATTTGGATGCTTTCTCAGATTGTCGATAATCTCCATGTGGACCGTTACTGGGTTTTATATCAAGTCCCTGTATGTGACATGGGGTATTTTTCTATCACTGTCTGGGGTGGGACTTCCACTTTTCTGGATGGATATTTGGGTTCCAATCTTCGGATGTGAAAATTTAATGACTTCATGGACTGTTTTACTTTATATAATATATTCAAAACAACGTTTTTTCTCTTGTGAAAAAAAAATGATTAATGTTTATCACTCTGCCTTCAAAAATAGCGATGCTGGTCTATGTTGCTGGTTTATTGATATGGTCTGATGGTCTTTTTATATTTTGGACATATCACACTCCTCACATGATTAGCGTTTTTCTCTGTTCAAGGATTTTGGGTACTTTAATATGTATTTGGAACAATGGACGTCGGTACTCTATCTGTTGCTTTACTATTCTACATACTGCTATTTCACTTTCTTATAGATGCCTCGGGCATATTTGGATGCTTTCTCGGATTTGTAGATAATCTCCATGTGGACCGTTACTGGGTTTTATATCATGTCCCTGTATGTGAAATGGGGTATTTTTCTATCATTGTCTGGGGTGGGACTTCCACTTTTCTGGATGGATATTTGGGTTCCAATCTTCAGATGTGAAAATGTAATAACCTCATGGACTGTTTTACTTCATATAATATATTCAAAACAACGTTTTTTCTCTTGTGAAAAAAAAATGATTAATGTTTATCACTCTGCCTTCAAAACTAGCTATGCTGGTCTATGTTGCTAGTTTATTGATATGGTCTGATGGTCTTTTTATATTTGGACATATCACACTCCTCACATGATTAGCGTTTTTCTCTGTTCAAGGATTTTGGGTACTTTAATTTGTATTTGGAACAATGGACGTCGGTACTCTATCTGTTGCTTTACTATTCTACATACTGCTATTTCACTTTCTTATAGATGCCTCGAGCATATTTGGATGCTTTCTCAAATTGTCGATAATCTCCATGTGGACCGTTACTTGGTTTTATATCATGTCCCTGTATGTGACATGGGGTATTTTTCTATCTTTGTCTGGGGTGGGACTTCCACTTTTCTGGATGGATATTTGGGTTCCAATCTTCAGATGTGAAAATGTAATGACTTCATGGACTGTTTTACTTCATATAATATATTCAAAACAACGTTTTTTCTCTTTTGAAAAAAAAATGATTAATGTTTATCACTCTACCTTCAAAACTAGCGATGATGGTCTATGTTGCTGGTTTATTGATATGGTATGATGGTATTTTTATATTTTGGACATATCACACTCCTCACATGATTAGCGTTTTTCTCTGTTCAAGGATTTTGGGTACTTTAATTTGTATTTGGAACAATGGACGTCGGTACTCTATCTGTTGCTTTACTATTCTACATATTGTTATTTCACTTTCTTATAGATGCCTCGGGCATATTTGGATGCTTTCTCAGATTGTCGATAATCTCCATGTGGACCGTTACTGGGTTTTATATCAAGTCCATGTATGTGACATGGGGTATTTTTCTATCACTGTCTGGGGTGGGACTTCCACTTTTCTGGATGGATATTTGGGTTCCAATCTTCAGATGTGAAAATGTAATGACTTCATGGACTGTTTTACTTCATATAATATATTCAAAACAGTGTTTCTCGTTTTTTAAAGTTTCATTTTTTATTTTTATTTTAATTGAACCCGCCGTCGGTATACCAACGCCTTGTAGACGTTGGAATTGCAACAACTCAAAAACGTCGGAAGAGCGACAGTATAAAAATGTCGGACCACATTTCGTCGGAATTGCGACAGCTTACAAACGTCGGAAGAGCGACGTTCAAAACGTCGAACCACATTTCGTCGGAATTCCGACATCTTACAAACGTCGGAAGAGCGACGTCCAAAACGTCCGACCACACTGCGTCAGAATTGCGACCGTTTACAAACGTCGGAAGAGCGACGTTCAAAACGTCGGACCACATTTCGTCGGAAGTGCGACCATTTACAAACGTCGGAAGCGCGACGATTCGTGAGACGTCAGAAGAGTGACGCTTGTTCAGAAGCGACGGAAGAAGTGTCGATAGTGCGAAACTTTTTAGGTGCGTCGGAACTGTGATGACATGACAAACCACATTTTTTCTGCCCTCGAACTGTCGCTCTTGCGACGACTATGTGTCGGAATAGCGACGAATTGGCCGTCGGAATTTCCGCCAAATTTTCTAGTGAAGGGTAAAGGTAAGAAGAATGCATCCATAAAGTTGGAGAAGCATAAACTCACATGAAAACATTGTTCCAAATATGGCCATGATGAAGATCATTGCTGGAAACTTCATCCATAAATGAGACCCAAGAAGTTTAAAAACAAGGAGAAGGAAAAGACAGCTACAACAATACAACGTGATTTAGGTTAGATTCTAGAGATGAAACAAAGATCACAACAATGGGTTTGAAAGGTAAGGAAATTGCAAGTACTATTTCTTCAAGTTGTCTCAATACTACTCACGATGATGAAATAAGAATTGAGCTTTTACATGTTAGAATTATTTCAAAGCATACCAAGATTGACACCCTTTTTTATAGTGGTTCACAAGCAAATCTTATTTATGAAGACTTAGTCAAGAAGTTGAATTTAGAGACCATTCCTTATCCAAGACCTTATCCTTTAGGTTGAATATGAAAGAATTCAAATTTGCAGGTGACGAGGAAGTGCATACTTAGATTTGCAATCACTGCAAACTTTCTTGAGGAAGTTGAACTCGATGTTGTTTCGCTTGATATTTTCAGTATTGTTTTGAGTAGCCCATAACTTTATGATAGGAGAGAAATTTTTCATCGCCATGAGAATAAGTATCACTTGTTCAAGAATCGGATTAAGTACATTGTTAGAGTGCATAGTAAGAATATGAATTTTTCTCTTATGCATGCTGGGAAAATGAAGAGAATTGTGAATTCTAGTCAAAATTTTGCATTATTAATGTTCAAGCATCAATATGTGGTGAATGAGGCCTTTAAAGGTGATGCATCAAATGAAAAAAATGATTCCTTGAGGTTCCTAATGGTTGTGATAAAATGTTACAGGGGTCTAACATGTTGCCTCCTAAAAGAGGTAAACAAGATGAGGTGAAATTGCAGAAGAATGCATCATTAATGACCAATGATGTGAACAAGATGCCAGTGCAAGGAAGTGCAAAGGTCAAAAAAAAAGTGCAAAAGAAAATTGACAAAGAGGGAATTGGGTTACAAAGTCATTCTTATGGGTTTCATAAAGTGTTGTATTTGAAATGGGATGTTTCATGGCGATGGAGATCACATCTGGTCGAGATTCGAGCCAAGCACAAGGTGAGACATGTCAAGCATCGTCATGTCAGAAATGTTCAAGGTGAGAAGAAATTGAAGATGTTTAAGCTTTCTTTGATTAACGGCCAAGGAGGTAATGTGTTCATTCCTTCAAGGACAAGTTGTTGTTCTGAAACTTATGGGAAATTGCAGCAATATGGTATCTACAACAACAAGTCAAGGTCACCAAATTCAAGGAAGATCATCAGTTTTCAAGAAAAGCTCAAAAAGTTGCATTGAAGGAAATTTCAGTGGATATTGACTGAAAAGGTGAGGGATTTGAGATCTCATCTATTTACTGCCAGATAAATAGATTTTGGAGGTCCAAAAGCTTCCAGTGGGGAGGAATGATCTGATGGATCAAATTTATGTTTAAAATTCAAAGTTCCTCAGAATGAAATGAAACCCGTGTGCTTGCGTAGATCTCGTCGTTTTGTATCTGACACATATTGTTTCGCGAAAAATCAACTCTGTATGCTCCTGCAATCGTGATCTGTTCATTTTGTCAAATAGGCAAAAATTTTGTAGACAACTGACTGGGTTGCTGAATGTGCAATACATACAGGTGATGTCGGCATGATGGCTAGGCTCCTTCGGTCAATGGATGATCGCCACTTGTCAAATTTCTATTGGTTTGATATGGAGTTTTTTTATTAGTTGGTGGCTAGACCAATGAGAGGCATAAGATACCACCATGTGGCCTAATCGGAGGCGTCCATGTGGCACCTCCCCATTGGCCAAAATTTCTTTAAGGTTTAAGTTGAATTCAGTAGGGGTCGAACCCACAACCTCTCACCAGCATGATCAATGCCTAACTGTTACGCCACCACATGTTCCTTTTTATATGAGCGGCAAAAAAATATTTAAAGTTGATGGGGAGTTCATTTGGGGGGTGGGCCGAGGCTAGCCCCAACCCTAGTCACCTCACCCATGAATAATATAGGGTGGGAGTAAGGGCCATGGCTTAGCCCGACCCCCCCAAAATATTAATTAAATATTCATTCCATAGTCGTTATTGGGAAAATTAACGAGGCCACACTTTTCATCGATAGTTGGAGAAAAAGTTGTTCAATTAGCGCTTTTTGAGGTAAATTTGTAGGGCAGTTTGCAGGCATGGTGAATTTGTAGGATGAATAGCTGAAGAACTTGGGAGGATCATAACTTCTTTAGTTTTTATCCATTTTGGGAGTAGAAAGAGGCTATACAGGGGTTTTTGAGTGATCTGAAGCCATTGGAGCTATCAACACAACCATTTGAGCACTATAATTTACTGTAAACGCCATTTTTTTAGCATAATGAAAGAGGCTCAACCATTGGAAGTTAGACCAGGAGATGTAGCTTAGGAGGGTTGATCTGATATGGGTGGCTAACTTGTTTTGCTATGCAAGCACCTCCCATGCAATTAAAAAAAATTAAGGATATTTCTTATACATGCATGTACGGAATTGAATTATCGATTCAGGTGTATGTGTTTTAACTGGTTTAAGGCTTTATGTGTGAGCAATTAAACATTTGTTTAAGCTGATTAAAAGCATGTAAAGCAACCATAAATTGAAAAAAATTAACCTAAAACACATAACAGAAAATATAATAAAGCATTTCACCCTCAACACTTGGACTACGTCTCCTTGAGCCTCCATCAATGGACTTGGCTCTCTAGGATTAAGATGGTAAATTTATTTTACAAGATGATGCTCAACTCCAATGGTTGTTTGGACTATACCAATGGGTTTAGAATACCAAAATACCCCTAGATTGACTACTCATTCTCTGGAAATGGACCTAGGCTCCCTTGGGCTTGACCTCTTTAGTCGGTTTCCTTGAGCTTCCCTGAGCTTCTTTATGGCACAAACTCTCCCATAAGTCATATTATACTCCTAAAACCTATTCTACTGCCTCCAGCACATATCAATCATCGAAAATAGGTTGTTCATTCACTTAGAATGAACTCAGGCTCCCCATTCTATGCCTCCAACACCTGGTGGCACTAGGCTCCCTGAAACTTCCCTATGGATTCTTCGGCTCTAGAAGTCTCCAAATTCTTCTGTAAACCCCATAATTGGATTCAGAAGGTTCAATATAGTCATAAATGACTACTCATTCACTCAAAATGGCCTCTGGCTGCTCTGGTTATGCCTCCAACACCTGGTGGCACCCTGTGGCTCTAGGCTCACTGAAAAATTCCCTGTAGCATCTCGGCCTTCAGAATTCTCCAAATTCTTCTACAAACCCCATAATTAGATTTAGAAGGTTCAAGATAGTCATAAATGACTATTGTTTTCCTGAGAATGGCCTCTGGCTAGGCCTCATTCTCCTACTGGCTCCAAACTTCTCTGAAGAAAAATCATGCTCAGAAGTCCTCAGCTCTATCTAAAAACGTCACCAATGGCTCTATAATTCTTGAATCTATCAATAATGACTCTTCCTTCACTCATAATGGTCAAAAATTGAGCCTTCTACACTGTTTCCCAATATCTCCTAGGAAAACACCACTAAATGTGGAGAACTCCATTTAACTGGAGCTAGATTAGGGCTGACCGCCAAATTTGGTGCACCTCTATTAGTTCCGCTTATTAAGATGCATATTTAAACATTACGGTTAGGGTGGTGGCCACATGTGCACCCTCATCCATTAAGTATCTTGACTAGAACACAGCGGAATACAATTACAGAGTTTAATTACATGCATACATGAAGCAACCAAAAGCACTCTTTATAAAAAAACACACATAGCCTTAAACAACTTACATACACGCGAAATAGGGTTCTTGGGTCCCACAACACACAACAAATCACAGTGCATTGCAAATCGCTTTTCCGCAAGTTTAAATGGTACCGATAATGCTGAAACCATAATTTATGCGGTGTGCGCTCGTGCGCAATGCCGACACATGGCTCCCCTCACCGCATCGCAACCAATTTAGCATATCTTGCGAACTCTTAGCTTCTAAATATTGTGATTTACGAAATCGCTTTTCTGGGTGCTGCAATCTCTAGTGTTGGTTTGTTTCTCAATCCGACAATCCACGTTATATCTCCGCCTTCTCACTTCACATCGACGGTTAAACAATTTAACTTGTGAAACCCTTTAACGGTATACTCTGTTATGTGCGATGTGAAATGTTTCTCAACTGCGATGAGATCTCTCCCGTTGATTGGTGTCAGATCCACGGTCCTCGTTATCACTTCGTTCTGCAACTTGCTTTTACTGTCCATTCCACCTTCAACATTCCACAGTTGTGCAATCCCTGATTCTATATGCAGAGTTCAAGACTCCATGACAACCACCAATTCAGATCCCACTCTACTGGTCAATCCGGTTCTGAACCTATTTTCCATTTTGAACCCAATCCTGTAACTTTGAATTTTGAGAAAATCCTTAGGCCCTAATCCCAATATGCTCAATCCTTCCCACTGACGGGATTTTTGGACCCAAAAAAGTTGATGATTATCTGCCTTGAGCTTCAACACTCTGCTGCTTTCATGTTATATCAACTGATTTTTCTTGACAAGTCTCTTTGCCAATCACCCTCACATGCCTTGCACCACAACTGTTTATGTCTCTTGACCACTGCTCTATGGTTGTTGCTGACCCACTTTAGCATTGTTGGCTGCTGTAAACTGATGCATACCCTATTGTAACACTATTATCTCTATGTGCTTGGAAAACTATTAGCCTTCCCACTGAGAATGAATTTCCTCTTGCAACTATGGCATACAAGCTCTGTCTTGGAAATCCACTTTCCAAATTAAGCTCGCAAGATGAGTGAACTCTTGTTGTCAACAAAAACACCACCTTGTTCTGCAATGGCTTCAAAACACCTTGCATCTTGTCAAATTCTTCACTGAATGGACCAAAACTTCCTACAACATCTTGTCACAAGAACACGATCAATATTGAAAAGAAAATCTTATGCAAGAATTGAAATGAAGACCACCTCTTTTTGCTTCTTCAAAGAACTGATTGTCACCTTCCTGTAACATCACATACATGGAAATCCTCTTGCACATTGGTGTATCCATTTATCGGCTCACAATTGACAAACACCCTCGACTAAAACATAAGTTGTGCAACATGCGAAATCAACAATAAGTCGACATGAAATGTGAAATACAATCGACACAAGACGATAGGAAAAGTGTGCAACATAATCGACACAAGTTGACAAACATGTGTGCGAAACAATCGACACAAGTCAATATACAACATGATATATTGACAACACTCATGCATGTATCTATGTACAATGAACCTATTTACAAGCTCGCCATTTACACATACAAACTCATGCATATTTACACTTTAAACTCTTCCTTTCATGTACCAACAAGTACATAATTCCGAAACATTGGGTGACTATAAAATTTGAATTGAATGATATTGCTGAAACATAAGTGAGTAAAATACCCATATTTTACATCTCCACAGCAAAATTGTGCAACAAAAAGAAATTCCTTCAACTGAACAACATTCACATGCAATCTTGCATCCTACAAGTTGTGATAATCTGTTGCAACTTGTCATACTTTCAACAAAAATTCGGGCATATATAAGGCTGAAATTTGCATCTATGTACAAAGTAAATGCATGCCTTACTTGGTCAAGAAATCGAGCCATTTCTTTCCTATTGAACATCTTCTTCTTGTGAATCATCTAGACTCACATTGATGATGGAATCGTTGGTCACATTCTCGCCAGTATTTTTATCCTCTTGCTTCATGTGCTTGGGATGAGTGGTTGGATGTAGTGTCCAACATTGGGCAATGAGATATCCCCTTTTCTAAAAATGTGTGCAAATATTTTGCATCTTCTGTTCAAGTCACCTTTTCTTGAACTGTTTCATGTATGCTATCATTCTCTTCCAGCATCTTGAAACTTGATGGTTATTCAAACCACAATATGAACAACAACTTTTTCTCCCATTCATGCATGCAGATTTTTCATGCTTAACATAATCATAAAAAACATGATTATAGGAAGAATTATACCTTGAATGCTTCTTTGAAAATTCATCTTTCTCACCTTCTTGAGAAGATGAACTTGCATTGTTCATGTCCTTAGAGCTGTCACAACTCTCTTGCTCGCCATAAGCTGCATGTCTACAAGTATCTTGCTGCAACATGGGTTTCAAACAATTGCATTCATCTTGATTACAAACTTTGCATGTTTGAGGTTTTGAACCTGCAACAAAATTCCTTATTGGAACTGTTTCAAGTGCCTTCATGGCTTTATAAATTTCTCCATAAATTTTTCCAGAGCCAAGACCCAAATACTTAGGCCTTTCCTCAACCATAATTGGCTCAACCATGCCTTGTGCATGTTTTCCTAATCTTTTACCTTCATAGCCCATTTTCATCATCAATTTGGACCCTATTCATCTAGTGTGTTTTTCAAAAGAACCTGCACATTTATCTTGAGATGAAATTGAAGACAAACTTGGATTATTTACCTCTTCTTCAAGAACATGCTTGGCTAAGGCTTCTTTGGCATCATGGAGCTGAATCTACATCTCATGCATATTTTGAAGGAGTTGTTTCTTCTCTTTCTTCATAGCAACCAATTTCTCTTGAAGTTTAGTTCTCTCCCTTGCATCTTCATACAACTTTTGCACCATATCTTTCATGATGTGAAAGTCCTGCTTCATCTCTTTATCAAAGAGTCTTGCAAAGGATGAGGATTTAGAAACATCACTTGATGAAGTTGTCATCACTATCTAAATGAATTAAACAACTTCACCAACAATTCACAAATCTTCAAAAACAATTGACAAAGCTTCAAAAATAATTTGGTTGTAGATTCAAGCTCTTCTCTGCAGCTTGTATCTCTTCTTCAAGCAACCTCTTTTGCAAAAAATCCCTCTTGTGCTTCAAGGGTTGCCTTGAGTTCCTTTGGGTAAGGAGGATGCTTTCAGCCTTCTTCCTTCTTGTCCTCTTCTGGAATTAGCTAGTATTAGCTCCCCTTCACCTCTAGCAAACTCAAACTTGTAAGCATTAGTGAATTTGCAAACTATTAAATTCTTTGCACTGTTAAACACCCTTCAAGTCAAACAAGCAAGAAAGCAACCTTGTGCTCTGTCAAGCAAGCAACCTAGTGCTTTGATACCAACCTAATATGATATGGGTGGCTGGCTTGTTTTGCTATGCAAGCACCTCCCACTTAATTAAAACAAATTAAGGATCTTGCTTATACATGCATGTGCGGAATTGAATTATTGATTCAGGTGTATGTGTTTTAACTATTTTAAGGCTTTATGTGTGAGAAATTAAACATTTGTTTAAGCTAATTTAAAGCATGTACAACAACCACAAATTGCAACAAATTAAATAACAACACATAATAGAAAACATAATAAAGGAGTTCACCCTCAACACTTGGGCTATGTCTCCTTGAGCCTCCGTGAATGGACTTGGCTCTTTGGGATTAAGATGGTAAATTTATTTTACAAGTTTATTCTCAACTCCAATGGTTTTTTGGGCTGTACCAATGGGTTTAGAATACCAAAATACACTTGGATTGACTGCTCAATCTCTGGAAATGGACCTAGTCTCCCTTGGGCTTGACCTCTTCGATCGGTGTCCTTGAGCTTCCCTGAGCTTCTCTATGGAAAAAATTATCATATAAGTCATATTCTACTCCTGAAACCTTTTCTACTATCTCAACACATATCAATCATCCAAAATAGGTTGTTCATTCACTCAGAATGAACTGAGGCTCCTCATTCTATGCCTCCAACAACTAGTGGCACTAGGCTCCATGAAACTTCCCTGTGGCTTATTTGGTTCTACAAGTCTCCAAATGCTTCTTAAAACCCCATAATTGGATTCATAAGGTTCAAGATAGTCATAAATGACTATTCATTCACTCAAAATTGCCTCTGGTTGCTCTGGCTATGCCTCCAACACCTAGTGGCACCTTGTGGCTCTAGGCTCACTGAAACCTTTCCTGCAGCATATCGGCCTTCTAAAGTCTCCAAATGCTTCTGCAAACCCCATTATTGGATTCATAAGGTTCAATATATTCAGAAATGACTATTGATTTCTTGAGAATTTCCTTTGGTTGCCCTGGCTAGGCCTCATTCTCCTGTTGGCTCCTGGTGGCCCTAGTGGTCTTTGGAACTTCTCTGAAGAAAAATAAAGCTCAGAAGTCCTCATATGGATATGAAAATCTCACCAATGGCTCTAGAATGCTCAAATCAGTCAATAATGACTCTTCGTTCACTCAGAATGGTCGAAAATTGAGCCTTTTACACTTTTTCCCAATATCTCCTAGGAAAACTCCACTAAATGTGGAGAACTCCAGTTAACTGGAGTTAGATTAGGGCTGAATGCAAAATTTGGCATGCCCCTATCTGCTCCGCCTATTAAGTTTCACATTTAAACGTTACGGTTAGGGTGGTGGCCACATGCACACCCCCATCCATTAAGTAGCTTGACCAGAACATAGCAAAATACAATTGTGGGTTTAATTACATACATACATGAAGCAACCAACATCACTCTTTATAAAATAATGCACATAGCCTTAAAAAACTTACATACATGTGAAACAGGGTTCTTGGGTCCCACAACACATAACCAATCACAACGCATCGCAAATCGCTTTTGCACAAGTTTAACTTGGTACTGATAACGTTGAAACCATAATTTATGTGATGTGCGCTCATGCACAATGCCGACATGTGGCTCCCCTCATCGCATCACATATTTCAAGTTTACCACATTGCAACCAATTTAACATATCTTGCGAATTCTTAGCTTCTAAATATTGTGATTTTCGAAATTTCTTTTTTGGGTGCTGTAATCTGCGTTGTTGGTTCGTGTCTCGATCCGACGATCCACGTTATATCTCTGAATTCTCACTTCGCATCATAGGTTAAACAATTTAACTTGAAAAACTCTTTAACGGTAAACTCTTTTCTGTTCGATGTGTGATGTTTCTCAACTGTGTTGAGATCTCTCCCGTTTATTGGTGTCAAATCCACGGTCCTCACTCTCGCTTCGTTTTGCAGCTTGCTCTTACTATATGTTCCACTTTCAACATTCCATAGTTGTGAAATCCCCGATTCTATATACAGAGTTCAAGACTCCATGATAGCCACCAATTCGGATCCCACTTTGCTGGTCGATCCGGTTCTGAACCTGTTTTCCATTTCGAACCCAATCTTGTAACTTTGAATTTTGAGCAAATCCTTAGGCCCTGATCCCAATCTGATCAAGGGTGAACTCCTTCATCAATTTCTACTGTGTGTTTGCTGTTATCGTGATATTATCTCTTGTTGACTGCAAAAATTGAGTTTAATTTTCATGTTTATATGTTTATGAATTTGACAAAAGAGGCTTAAAACCCTAATTGAATCACTTACAAAATTTGACATATCCTCAAGTAACTTCACATACAGATCAAAAAAGGTGCCACAAATTCCAAAGTTGTAGGCATAAAAATGACCAAACAAGGCCCTGGCCACTACCTTGCCTTGGCATGCCTGCGGCTATAGGCTTACATCCGCTACCTTGCCTTGGCATGCCTGCGGCTAAGGCTCAAAAGGGTGAAAAATCAGTTCCCCCTTAGGGTTCATGGGTTTGGGAGGTTGGGTTACCTCCTGGAGATGCTTTTGATGATGTGTAAGGTGTGTTTGTCTTCTTTCTATTGGTTCCACTTCCTTAAGGTCATCTAGGAGGTTTAATCTCATATTAGTAGCCTCCTGTTGCATGTTTACCCTAGTTGTTCGGTTACGTGGGTAGATGTGGGAAGAGGGTGCTGCAATTCTAATCCCTCAAGGGAATGATATTATTTTTATTTTTCATTCCAAAATATTTTCATACTTTACATAGTTCATGATTCCAAAATCTTATCCTTAAGGCATTTCCAAAATCTTTTCCTTAGGCATACAAATTCTTGGACATAGAGGGGATAAATGGGGTATGAGATTACAACTGAATTGGTGGATGAGTAATGAAATTTCAACTAGAGAAGAGACAAGGAGAAAGTATGCTCATGGTATAAAAACAAAGCTAACACGTGGTGTAGAGCACCTAGGGTTGGATTCCACAGAAATAGGTAATTCAAAACTGCACATAGACGGAGAAATGGTTACAAATAGAGGTAACATAATGATAGAGCTACATAAAAATCTTACCACAAGAGGTGATTTAATGGGTAACGATTTACATGGAATTGTAGACCTAACAACGTATATGTGATAGACTCTATACAACACTCAAGGCTATGGGCAGTACCACAAATGCTTGGCTTTTATACTGTTATTGGACTCATGAGAATTTAATTTTAATTATTATTAATTTCTTCTTTGCCATTCAATTTCACCATTCAGTTGAATTATCCATCCTTTTGTACAAATTAGGTGGCTTTTATTCCTTTTCTTGATTCAAACTCTCTCTTGAACATGGGATCCCTTTGTTCATTGAAACTCTCCTCAATACTACTCAAACCCCTTTCTTAAATGTCAATTTCTATTTTTATAGGTGTAATTCATATGTAAAGGTACTTATTTGTTAGTTGTCTAGAACAATGTGCACATGGTTATCCAAATAAAATAAATTATTCAAACAATATAATCCCTGTGAATATTTTAGATACATAATTGGCTTATAATAGATTTTGTCCTTTTGTTATGTTTGAGAGTGAGACCAAAATATTTGAGTTGTGATGTGAGTGGTAGAAGGACCTAATTTGGAAACTTTTTTTTAATGTCATTAATGCCAAATGGAAGAAGGTTTCAAAGAGGAAGGTAATAAAAGGCCTAAATTTCAAAATTGATCCCAATTTGGAAATTTGTAGAAAGTTTGGTTATGAAGGAATGAAGGATCCTCAATTCAAATATGCCTTGGCATGCCTGCAGCTATAGGCATACAACCACTACCTTGCCTTGGCATGCCTATGGCTAGGGTTCAAAAGGGTTAAAAATCAGTTCCTCCTCAAGGTTCAGGGGTCTAGGAGGTTGGGTTACCTCCTAGAGATGAGTTTGATGTTGTGTAAGGTGTGTTTGTCTTGTTTATGTTGGTTCTACTTCCTTAAGTTCATCTAGGAGGTTGAATCTCGTATTAGTGGCCTCTCGTCGCATGGTTACCCTGGTTGGTTGGTTACTTGATTAGATGTGGGAAGAGGGTGTTACATTTCTAATCCCTCAAGGGAATGATATTATTTTTATTTTTGGTTCCAAAATATTTTCATATTTTACATAGTTCATGATTTCAAAATCTTTTTCTTAGGCATTTCCAAATTCTTTTCCTTAGGCATACAAATTCTTGGACACGGAGGGATAAATGGGGTATAAGATTACAACTGAATTGGTGGAGGATTAATGTGATTTAAACTAGAGAAGAGACAAGGAGAAAATATGCTCATGATATAATGACAAATCTAACACATGTTGTAGAGCACCTAGGGTTGGATTCCGCAGAAATAGGTAATATTTCAGAACTGCACACAGTTGGAGAAATGGTTGCAAATAGAGGTAACATCGTGATAGAGTTGTAGAAAAAATCTTACCACAAGAGGCAATGTAATGGGTAATGATCAACATGGAATTGTAGACCTAACAACATATATGTGATAGAATCTATACAACACTCAAGGCTATGGGTAGTTTCGCAAATTCATGACTTTGATACTGTTATTGGACTCATAAGAATTTAATTTAAATTGTTAGTAATTTCTTCTTTTCCATTCAATTTCACCATTCATTTGAATTGTCCATCCTTTCGTACAACTTAGGTGGTTTTTATTCCTTTTCTTGATTCAAACTCTCTCTTGAACATGGGGTTCCTTTGTTCATCGAAACTCTCCCCAATACTACTTGTTACAGGTCAATTTGGGCATCATCCCAAAACATAGACCAATATTCATTAGGGTCTATCATACTCTAAATTGGTTGCTACATGCCCTAAACAAGTCATCACATTGGTGTTCTTCATTCATGAAAGTTTCATTGCTTAGATGCGAGTTGAAGTGCCCCATTGAGCCATCAACACACCCCTAGACAGTTGTAACTGCTTTGTAGAGCATTTACTCCCATGAAAGGCTGCGTTGTAGAGGATCTAGGCCCAATTTGGAGCGTGTTGGTCGACTGGGGCCAAATTTTTCATTGGATTCCGAGAATCTTCCCAACCTTTAGTGACTTCTAGAAGTTGTTCCAGCTTTCACCTCATTTGATAGCCTCGAATTTGGAACCCATGAAGTCATTAAACCTCTTATCCTCCTATTCCCATGAACAAGGAAACCTCTTCATCCATTTTTAGGAAATCCATTCAATGATTCATTTATTTCAAAATTCCTTCATCTACTTATAAATAGAGCACTAGACATAGTGCAAAAGAGAGCAAGAATTTGTGTTAAGTAGAGTTATTCTAGTGAGATATCAACTCTTGAAGGTATTATGCATGTATTGTGATGTTGTTGGATTGTTTATGTTGGATGTGATGAGGATGGGACTCAAGCTGGATGAGTGACAGTGAATCGATCAGCTGGATGTACTCTTCCTTTCCTAATGCACATTTCAATGATGTTATATGTGTATTAATGAGTTTAATCGATTCAATTTGTTTGTATCAATCAAGCGAGTTAAGTTGGATTGAGAGTGACGAAAGCAATGAAGGGAGGCGAGGGAAAGCAAACAAATTACAAGTGGGTTTCTCTCCCTTTATCTACTCACTTTAAGGAAAAGGTCAAATATCTTGCTTTCTGTAGGTTTGTATTTCTGTAAAAAAAATTGGAACCCATACTGGGGATCGACGGATCATCCCTGGTGGTTTTTTTCCTTATCCATCAACATCTAGTAGAATTTACCTACTTACTTTCAATCATTTGAATGTGTCTTAGCAAAAGTGGTGTGATTGCTTGCTTTTTTAGAGAGTCCTCTGGCACCAACGCACTGTTGGTCTTGACATAGTGCTCTACATAACACTGTTGGCTTAGGGACAGTACTCTACAACGCATTTTCTCCCACTTAGGGGTGGGCTTCCCCTGCGACCAACCAAAATATATCTGTTTTTTCTTTTTCCAATTCATGTCAGTGTTTGCTTGCTAAATTTTTGAGTGATTGATTGCCTCTAGAGACTAGTTTTCCTTTACTCTTCTTGCCTCACTTTGGATTTGTTTGATCAATGTTTCTTTGTGTTTTATTTACCATTGTTGAATAGCTCCAAAGTTAAATTTTACATTTAATAAATTCATTATTTTCGAAAAGAGGAATTTTTGTTTCAGTATTCGTTTCTCTTGAAAGTTTTGAGTGATTGTTTGTGCATTAGTTTCTTTTTCGTTCATTTAAATCTAAATGAAAATTAAAATAAAAACATGCATTTTCATTTAGGGATTGTGAGTGCTACTTGAGGAATATTTTAGGGAAAAATTGCATTTAGATGTGCTCATTGATGATTGCAAATTATCAGATTTCTCTATCCCTAGTAGCTAGTTTTTCATTGTCGAAAATCAATTTGAAACGAATGCTTATCATTCTAATTGAATTATAGGAATGTTCAATACATCTCGAGGTGAATATGAAAGACAAACTGATAATCAAGATCAACATAAAATTTATCTGAATTTATCTAAGGAAGAATTGTAACATTAACGATAACTTTTAGAGGTCTAGGTCAAAACACGTGTTTCGGCGTCGTTAAACATAACAATTGTCGTTAATTGTCTGCGATACATTCTGAGTGTGATACCTCATTCCACATATGAAAAGTATAAGCGGATGCTCTCACTATGTGGTTTCACATTAGACAGTGCTAATACAAATTGGGCCTCCACATACCTTCATGTATATTCGGGAGGACAAATTTAGGTTTCTTACCATCCATAGGTAACTGAGTCGGCCGCCTTGTACCCGTGATACACCAAACACATCATTCAGGGAGATTTCCTGCACGTATAATAAGTCCTTGGTTTACTGAGGCAGGATATTGCATTTCACAGTTGCTTGGTAAACCTTTATCCTAGTATCACCCTCTTTCTTTATTTTTTTTATAAAATCAATCAACAATCGTGGAAGAAGATCAACCCCTTCCCCGTCGTTCATGTAGGACATTGAACAAACCTTCGTTACTGCCAAAAGCTACTCCTAGTAGATGAAGGTGCACTTGCCCTACCGAGTCTGGTACCTCTAGAACTCTTGGTGTTACATCATCTGATATACTAGAGACATCTGATCCTTTGAGTACCGAGTCTCGAACTGTTTCGACTGATCCCGATTTATCTACTACTGTTGGAATGGAAATCTCGCAGTTACCTGAGGACACTGAAATGCAATCCAGTGAAACGGTGAATCCTGAACCCGAGCTTGTTCAACTGGAAGTTGATCTAGTAGTTAATCCCGAATTCGAACAACAAGAAGTTGTTTCGGTGCAACCGTCTAATCCTCAGCCATCAGTAACCATCGAGTCTTCCTCTTTACCGCAGAGTTTACCACTTGAAATTTATCTTGGGCTTGACGGTGAAGTGCTTCCACCTGGTTTGATTTCGATAGAGGAAGAAATTTAGGAAGGGACAACCCCTTCGACTCCCACTCATTTTGTGTCGAGGCTTCATTTATATCAGTATTTTCCTCATTTGACCTACTCTGCTTCCGTTGATCGTTTTGACTCTCAAGTTCCCGTAGATTCGTTAGAGTATTTGATGGGTTATTTAACCATGGCAGAGAAAGCATCCTAGACTATACCGTCTGTTACGGCTACGACATCATCTACTCTCACTTCGTCTTCGATGTTTTCGACGACACCCGAGGAACATATTTATGGTGGTCCGTCCGTCCCACTAGGTTACTAGGCTTTAAATGGGACCTACTCTAGTGTCTCCTCTAGTCCGTGGACTCCACCCATGTCATCATCTGGAATTATATCTGGTTCATCTATTACGAGTACTGAATGGCCTGACCCTCAATATCAGGCTGGTCCATCCAATTACCGTCCATCTTATCCAGTATCTGCTGAATACCTTTCATATGAAAGTCAGTATGTGAAATATCCCTATACTCCATATGCTAGGGGACCATAGATGTTTGGTCCATATGGCAGTACTCTGTCGTATTTAGGTCCATCATATGCTGAAATTCCTGTTTGCCAATGGCAACCTACTTTTCCTATTCAGCCACAACCAGTTCAACCTGTTGCTTATGTGCCTACTATGCATGTCATTTCTTCTATGGTTGTTGGTCAGTCTGCACAAGCGGGTGCTTCCACCCCTAACCCTCAAGTTTTAGGTTTACAGACTCCATCTTCCCAGGCTGGAATTCAACAACCATCTTTATCGGGAATTTCGCAACCGCAGGCTAGTTTACCTTTGTCACAGGCTTTTGCTGGCCCTGTATATTCACAATCAGGTTCGAATTATCCTAGCAGGCAACCATTAAATTATTAGATACCATGGAAGCCACAACAACCATTCCCACAATATCAGGCTTATCTAGGACCTGGTCAGCAAGCCCCTATCTGGGTTACCAACAAGAGAACCCATTTGTTAGTATGCAAAGGCCTACTACTTAGGTGATTCCATATTATCTTGGTTATGCTCAACCTGATTTTAATCGACAGTTGCCATTTGTTGCAACGTTAGAGTTACCAGATTCAAATTAGTTCACCAATGATCCAATCCATTATTTACCTTGGTGGTTGGTGATTCCACATAAATTACCCTTGGACATTCCAAAATTCAATTGAAATTATGCAAAAGACCCCTCTACACATGTCATGACTTATCATTTATGGTGTTCATCAAACTCCTTAAATGATGATTCTATCAGATTGTGTATTTTATAGCGAACACTTACTGGTCTAGCTACAAAGTGGTACATTGAATTACCACGAGCTTCGTTTGATAACTTTACAGCTTTAGCCACTACTTTTTTAACCCACTTCTAGTTACCCATCATATATGAAACTGGAACGGAACTTTTGACCAACTTTAAACAGACCATTGCTACTCATATATTGGATCATATACATGAGTAGCATCATCGTCGTCGAATGGTTAAAACATTTTTTCTTGATCATATTTTAGCTGAGTGGTTTATTAAGTGCTTGTTGCCATCTATCACTGAGGATGTGGCCAAAGGTAGTGTTGTCACTGAAGAGCAAGTCATTGCTCGTGCCCAATATCTAGATCTGATTTACACTCAATCTGACACACTCTACGAAAATATTCCAAATGCGCTGCGACCAAATTTTATTGTTCTTCCTGCTCCATCTAGTCATGAGATTCATGTCAGGGATGGTGTGATTGGTTCTGCTAGCACTTTGGTAGCAAGTCGACTATCTGGTCCTACACTTGTTGTTTCAAATCAAAACCCTATTACATCTGATCCTGCGTCTTCTTCCAAAATCCATGTTGTGTAATTTGACAAAGGAAAAAGTGATAAGCAACCAGAAATAGGAAGAAGGGAAAAGGCAATAAGAAATCAAGTTCACCCCCACAGGAAAAATCATTTGATTTATATTGTTATTTTTGGAAACCTCGTTACCGTTGCTTGATATGTAATAAGGAGCATTTTACGTGAGATTTTCCTCATCGCTAGGAAGTCCCAAATCTTCTTAAGACTTTTGTCGCATCTGTAGTGTTTACAAATCGTTTTCCGAACCCGAAAACACATTTGGTTGCTATGGATCCTGCTTGTAGTTTGAAATTTCTTATGTTATCCGCCACTAAGCCCAAAACTGATGTTTTGGTGTCGACATGAAGTAAATATTACAGTAATCCATTGTTGTCGTCCAATGGTCAGGCTACAGATCAACCTACCACTTTGACTTCAACCTCATTTGATTTGGCTCTACCGCCTATCCTTCCAGAGTTAACAATAAAACTACCGAAGAGAGTAGTTCATAAATCGACATTTAACCCTCGAGCTCGTGCAACTCAAAATTATAATGTAGTAGAAGACCTAGCTCAATCACCTTCTACTATGTCAACGCTTGAGGTTCTTCAGAATTATTGTCCGTGTTTGTGGAATTGATCCAACGGATTCAAATCTTGTAGTCTTTAATCATGCGGGCTATATGCCACAATTACCAATGCAATTAGCATTGTTGATTCAATTACATGTCTTGAATCACCTCATTCATCGCACTATCATTGATGAACGTGCATCTACTTGTATCATGTCAATGAGTTTCTGGAAGTCACTTGGCTCGTCAACTTTGTCACAATCACCTACGACGTTGAAAGCTTTTGATGGTCATACATATAAGCCTTGTGGAACTCTTAATAACCTGCAAGTAGAACTAGGGGGGAAATCAGCTACTGTTGAAGTTGAGGTCATTGACGGACCCCTCAACTACAACATATTACTTGGAATACCATGGGTTTACGTTATAGCTATGATAGTATCTACCTATTTTCATATGATCATCTTCCCCCATAAAGGAAGTATCACAGCCATTGATTAACTCTCGTTCTTCACCTCTGGTTCCCAGGCAACTGGAAGCATTTTGTTTGTTCACAGACCCCCACCTTCTCTTCATAAAATTAGTGTAGGAATTTTTAAATATCCTTCCCTAATGGGCACCTTTTCGTTATCTTCACCTGTGACATCGATGAAAATTGCTAATATAGAGACCTGCAACATGTTATCTTCCACTTCATCTAACTTAAGGAAGATACCCAATTATTCTGAAGTATCAAGATAGAGGAATAACCTGTTCCAAGTATTTTCATAACCCAAAATTTCGGACTACATAAGTGAGTCCATCCTCAGGGGTAAATGCCTAAAATCTTTGAAACATTTGTGAGGATTAGGGCAAAGGGATCCAAGTATAAATAGTAAAAATTTGATTATTATTAAGGAGGTCGGTTTGAAAGGAAAATTATTGTAATTTTAATTTATTTAATTTAATAATTTAATTTATTTATTTTTATTTTATTTTATTTATTTATTTATTTATTTATTTTATTTTATATATATATATATATATATATATATATATATATATATATATATATATATATATATATATTTTAATGTTCCTCAGAAGTTCTATATTAAGATATATATTATAAACATTTCATTCTAATTTGATGTTATAGGTCATGGTTATAACATTATAACATCAAATTATAAGAGTGACTATTTCTTGTATCTCACCACTGCAGATACAACCATCGCTATGGTTTTATTCTAAGAAGAAGATGGGATTGAACATTCGATATATTATTTGATTCGTAATCTCAATGATATGGAAGTTAAGTACACATACCTTGAGAAGCTCGCTTTGGAAGTAATTCGAGTTGTACAAATATTTCACCATTGTATCCTACTCTGAAAGACCATTGTTATTTTGGATTGCAACCCTATGACATACATTCTATCACGTCAATTGCTGGTGGGAAAATATTCAAAATGGATCGTCATTTTGCAGGATTTTGATTTGGAATTCATCAAATCCAAGTCAAAGAAGTATTTGGTGTTTGTTGATCTAATTTGTGACCTTCCTTCGAGTAGTACCGATCCTACTACAGAATCATAAATTCCGGATGAGTCTTTGTTTCTGATCGAGTCATCTGACCCGTGGTATGTATATTTCATCATCTATCTCCAAACCCAAAATTTTCGGCCTAATACCTCTCGTTCACAACAACAAAGTATTCAATACCAAGCCAAAGATTATCTGATCGTCAGTGATACACTTTATTGTCGTGGTGTCGATATGATTTTACATAGGTGCCTTATGCATGAGGGAGCCAAAAAAGTTCTAAATGATTTCCATTTTAGTGCATGCGGTGGAAATTTGTATGGATATGCTACCGTGCGAAAGATTCTCCGCATCGGTTACTTCTGGCCTACCATATTTCACGATTGCATTATTGCAGTTAGAAGTTGTCATGCTTGTCAGATATTTGATCGTGAAACCTACTTGCCGCCAGCACCAATGCATCCTGTCATCGTTGTTGGACCATTTGCAAAATGGGGAATTGACTTCATGACATGTAACCCCTGCTAGGTCGGGGGGATGGGTATATTATTATCGTCATTGAATATTTTATCAAGTGGGCCGAGGCAATGCCTACATTCAACAACACGGGACATATAACTGCATTATGCTTTTATAACCATGTGGTTTCACGGTTTGGTGTACCACAAGCTATATTCATATATCATGGAAAACATTTTTGCAATCACATGATGGATGAGTTGACTACCATATGATAGTTCTACCCCCTATTATCCGCAAGCTAATGGACAAGTTGAAGCTATCAACAATATTCTTAAGCATATGCTTCAACGCATGATTGGGGTTCATAAAAGAAACTTGCATTTGATCTTGTACTCGGCTTTGTGGGCATATCGAACCTCGATGAGAAATGCGATCGGATTCACTCCCTTTTAGTTGGTTTACAGTCTTGAAGCTATCTTATCGATACAATGTGAAATACCATCATTGAAACTCGTGATTAACCTGCTACCTAACACTTCTGAAGAAGAGGCATGTATTTTAGATCTCATCCATCTAGATGAAATGCATTGTGAAGCTGCATTGGCTAACGAAGCACATAAGAGACAAATTAAGGCGCAATATGACCACAATGTCAAACCTCAGACCTTCTCAGAAGGCGACCTAGTCTTGCTTTATGATCAGGAAGTTGATAAGATAGGAATAGGGAAATTTGAACCATTATGGCACGGCCCTTACATTGTCAAACACATTCTAGCTAAGGGTGCCTATGAGTTGGTAGATTATGATGTGATTCCATTATCACAGCCTCGAAATGGGTTGTATATTAAACGTTACTGTGCCTGGTTTTGCGTAGTAAACATTGTATTATATGCTTTGATTGTTTGTGTATAGCAGTGTGCCTTTTAGAGTTTTTCATGTGGTTAGTAATCCATTTTGAATTTTTTGCAGATGTCAGAATATTCAGAACCATTTGTTGGATATGTCTATGGTGCTAGTCGTGGTACTCGGAATTTTTCCTCTGCAGCATGGGCCATCTTCTCTCCAAGTGTTGAGTTAGTGAGCATCCAAGGGATTTGTATCGGTCGATCGACAAACAATATCGTTGAGTATAGCAGGTTGATTGAACTACTCTCTGATGCCATTTCACTTGGTAGTCGCCACATCATCATCAAGTTGGACTCACAACTTGTCGTACTACAGCTCACTGGCGTCTATATTGTCTGAAACCCAACAATTCATCGCATGTTCCTTAGTTTTCATCTTTTGGAAAGACATTTTGATTACATTCAATATCAACATATTTCCAGAAACTTTAACACTTTGGTTGATTCACTGGAAAATTATGTGTTAAATATACATTTGCAACATATGTAAAGATATATTTTCAATTCACATCATACAATTGAATAGGATTGCACATAATCATAGAAAATCACTTAAAGTAAAATAGATTTATATCGAGTTTTTTACAAAATTGTGTCCAAGACACATTGGTCATCTAACCTAAAAATTTATACAGACATATCATAATCTAAGTAAACCTAATGATGCTCATGACATCAGGTCATTTCTTGGGCTATCATGCGCAATAGCCTCATCCAACGGCCAGGCACACCAATGGTATGGCGATGCAGCCTCATAGGTAACTCCTTGATCCAGACATCTGGTATCCCAAGAGTTAATCTCTCCACATGCTGCTACAACTCAGCAAGATTTTCGGCTAAATCCAAATCCTGTAGGACTACTCTTTCGACAATCCTCCCTACTGGTTCTCTCGCCTAGTGTGCACGAGCCACTAGTCGAATGGTACCTACATATACATACATAAAACGTCTTTAGTTTAGTCTTGGAAACATAAAAACACAAAAATATGTAAAAAACCCCAAAAAATAAAAAACACGGTCAACATTTTACCTATAGCATCCCCTTGAGCGTCGGCTTGTAAAATCAAATCTGGATCTCCGCGAAAATCCATCCTTGCATATGGATGCTCCTCTATGAAGATATTTTTTCTTTGGAGCCAACTGAAGAATGCAGTGGAAAATGAGATGGATGACTGAACAACATGTCTAGCCATCAACTAGACCCACCGGTGCATCCTTGGATCTCTAGGACCGGCTAATCCCAGCATCACATGTTGTGGTTGCACTCACTCCAAAACAAATGTGATCAAAATCAACCCATAACTGAAATTTTTGGTCTTACCACTTTTTACCTTGGTCAGTTGTTCTTTCATCTGAAGGAGTACTACTTCAACCCATTTGAACACGGTTGGCTTGAGACACTCAAGCGCACACTACATGTATGATCTATTCGAGACATATAGTGTCACACTGCCAGCTAGCTTTGCGATAGTGAATAGGAGAGTTCGCAAAGGCATATCAACACATCTTTGATATTTATCTTTCCATATTTACTAGGCTCAGTTCCTGGTCGACAAAACTGTTGGATGTAGTCCCTCACTATTGCACCTCCACGCATGGAGCCTGCAGGGGAAATGGGGGCACCACGTCTCGAAAAACCTGTTAGAAAGTAGATGTCATCAACCAATATTGGGAGCACTTTTTCCTCAATATGAAATTCTTGTATTGTCGGGTTCCATTAACGGATCAAGAATTGTAATAGTTCCATGTGTTGCATCATCCCTGACAATCAGAAGTACTTAAGAAACCCACAGTCTCTGAGGGCTCTCATAGTGCTAGGATCATTTAGGGCAACGATATCATGTTCATGTTCTATTTCTCACCATGTAATCGACATTCTAATCCAATCAAAGTCTGAAATCACACCATAGGCTTAGTTAGGATTCATTCCATGCAAAAAACTAGGGAAATTTGGGCAGAAAACAAAGATGCAACTTTCTGAATTTCACCCAACGCACCCTTGAGTGAGAGACAGAGCATTTCAGAGGAATTGAGCCTCTTTCCAACCTCTCTGCAATGCACTTTTCGACATTCAAGGGTGAATTGGCCCTAGGACATTGTATATTTACCCTAGGGGCTCAAAAAACCTAAAAAATGCACATGAAACTAAAGAAGAATGCAATCAATAGAAAGAGGAGGGTAAGATCTTCTACCTCGTCCAGATGACACGAGAAATGATCCACAGAATTTGTCACAATAATTTGTTGAAGGTCGAGGGAAAAATAGGTGCAGAGCACTGAAATTCAAATGGTAAAGGTGAAATGGTAAAAATGACTTGATAATTTCTTAATTTAATAGTTTTTTTGATTAATTTATGCATATTTAATGAAACGACTATGGTTTTTACCCATTTTTACTATTTTAAACAGGTATTGTTAATCCATTTGATGTTTATTTGAGCAGGATTGCAACTCATTATAGTGAGTTAGTTGTGCATGATCGTGAAATGTGATATTGACCACAAGGCACAATTTTATCTCTTTTTCAAGCTTTGTTAAACATGAAAAAGGAATTAAAAGCATACTTTTATCCTCTTTTTTCGAGCTTTGTTAAACATGAAAAAGGAATTCAATGCACACTTTTATCTCTTTTTCGAGCTTTGTTAAATACGAAAAAGGAACCCCCCTAGAGTTCTCTTTCAACTCTTTTCAGACTCCCAAAATATGAAAAGATCGTTGAGCATTTGTCTTTTCGATCTCGTTAAAGGAATTGAAATGACATCTACTCTGTAGAAGTTTAACCCTTTTCCAAAATGAGATAGATTATGACTACAAAAAATGAAAGCCCTAGTCGAACATGGCTAGGAGGTTCTCTCAGGTATTATTTTATGCTTTTTCGGATCTGAGAGACTATTATATGAAAAATAACTTGTGGAGTTTTCTTTTAGTCCCTTTTTCAAACTCTCTAAATATGAAAAATGACTGAGTTCTCACTGTCATTAGACTCGTTAAAGCAACAACTAGCGACGGGCTTGTCCATCATGAAAAGTTTGAGTTTCACCTTCGTTAGACTCGTTAAAGCATCAAATAGCAATGGATTCACCCGAAGGGTGGAACTATACATCAAGCATATGTTATCCTCCTCAAGCTTGTTTAAAAAAATAAAGAGGTACTGGTGAGAAATGACTTGGGAAAATTGGAAAGGGATAAAACACTTTATGGTAGCAAGTCACTCTTGGACATGACACTTATTCACTTCATCTCCATGATTTTTTGGTTAGCTAATCTTCTTGACGGTCTGTCATACCTATGGTCTATCATACCATCCATCACTTCAGTTTTGGGTCAATTGCTGCCAATTCATTCAATGTCGTCGATATGTTCAAGAGAATTAACTCAGTTATTCCTCATCCTTTGCAATACTCATAAACCTTCATTTCATGACCGGCATCCCTGACATTGCTTCATCAGTCACATTCTGTCTCCAAAATCATTACTCATGTTTCGTGTCGTTGATGAGGGAAGCATCAATGCCCTCTTGCGATGATTCGCTTCCTGTCGACATCAGCTCATCATCCAGGAAGTTGACTTAGAAACAACCTTTCAGTAACTTGGAGCTTTCTTACATCAACAACAGGTTGATATCACAGGCCTTCGAACGAAATACTTTGTATGGTGTTCGACATCAAATCATCTATTAACACCATGAAGAATGTATTGCAGTACCTTGAGAGCCATTATCATCAACGGTGGTTTCTCTCACATCTGTTAACGGCTCACATCATTGACTGGTAATCAGTCGGTGTCTTCCCATGTTCATCATCAGATCATATATTTCCATGGTTAGACTTGTACTTTAAGCGATCGAGTGAACGAGATAGAAGACCCCAAATCTAGTTTCATCTATCTGGGCTGTGATTTCATGAGAAGTACCAAATCATCCATATGATGGTCATTACTTAGATGGTCATCCTATCATGGGTCTATATTTGTAGACGAATTTCTGATGTTATGATAGTTTATGTGATGAGTATGGGATATGCCTCCCTTAGCAATTCATGTACAATATGAACATATATCATGATGTAATGTATTATAATTGATGCAGGTTGTTGTCCACTTCAGTTCCTCCTCATCACGTCGTAATGCAAATTACTCAACATTATCATTTTTTACTTCATGCTTTAGGGGGCAGCTATTACAGGTCAATTTGGGCATCGTCCCAAAACATAGATCAATATTCATTAGGGTCTATCATACTCTAAATTGGTTGCTACATGCCCTAAACAAATCATCACATTGGTGGTCTTCCTTCATGAATGTTTCACTGCTTAGATGCCAATTGAAGTGCCCCATTGAGCCATCAACGCACCCCTAGACAGTTGTAACTACTTTGCAGAGCATCTACTCCCATGCAAGGTTGTGTTGCAGAGGATATAGGCCCACTTTGGAGTGCGTTGGTCAATTGGGAGCGAATTTTTCATTGGATTTCGAGAATCTTCCCAACCTCTAGTGACTTGTTCCATCTTTCACCTCATCTGTTAGCCTCGAATTTGAAACCCATGAAGTAATTAAACCTCTTATCCTCCTATTCCCATGAACAAGGAAACCTATTCATCCATTTTTAGGAAAGCCAATCAATGATTTATTTATGTCAAACTACCTTCATCTACTTATAAATAGAAGACTGAACATAGTGCACAGGAGAGAAAGAATTTGTGTTAAGTAGAGTTGTGCTGGTGAGATATCAACTCTTGAAGGTATTGTGCATGTACTATGATGCTGCTAGATTTTTGATGCTGGATGTGATGAGGATGGGACTCAAGCTGAATGAGTGACAACGAATCGATAAACTAGTTGTACTCTTCCTTCTACTTCATAATAAAGACATTTTTTCCTTTCCTGATGCATGTGTCAATGACGTTATATGTGTATTAATGAGTTTGATCAATTCAATTTGTTTAATTTGAATAGATTGTATTGTATTTATGTTGTTTTCTGTCTTCTATTTGCCATGGCAGGTATTAATCAAGTGAGTTAAGTTGGATTGAGAGTGACGAAAGCAATGAAGGGAGGTGAGGGAAAGCAAACAGATTACAAGTAGGTTTCTCTCCCTTTATCTATTCACTTTAAGGAAAATTTTATATATGTTTCTTTCTATTTTTCTAAGTGAACCAATCACTTAGGGAAAGCATACTTATTCGTAGGTTTGCATTTCCGTAAAACACTACTCAAACCCCTTTCTTAAATGTCAATTTTTATTTTTATAGGGGTAATTCATATGTAAAGGTACTTCTTTGTAAATATGCCTAGAAAAATTTCCACATGGGTATCCAAATAAAACCAATTATTTAAACAATCTAATCCCTATGAATATTTTGGATACATAATTGGCTTATAATAGATTTTGTCCTTTTGCTATGTTTGAGAGTGAGACCAGAAAGTTTGAATTGTGATGTGAGTGGTAGAAGGACCTAAGTTGGAAACCTTTTTTTAATGTCGTTAATGCTAAATGGAAGAAGGTTTCAAAGAGGAAGGTAAGAAAAGGCCCAAATTTCAAAATTGATCCCAGTTTGGAAATTTGTAGAAAGTTTGCTTATGAAGGAATGAAGGTTCCTCAATTCAAATAGTAGCCTTGATGTAGAAATCAAGGTATAGTGGAGGAACATTGTTTGAAAGGAGAAAAAGAGAAAATAAATTCAAATTTGAAAAGTGTATCTTGAAAGCAAAAGAAGAAATAAGAAACATAACTCTAAATTTAAAATATAACTCAAATATAATTGCTAGTAATAAGGGCTCTCATTTGCGAATTGATTTTGATTGGAAAATATAAAAGGACCAAAATGAAGAACGAGGGACTGATTTTCAAATTACGTCTAATTTGAATGGGGTGGTGAATAAGGGGAGAGAAGATCTTATTTGGAAATTAGCGATGGTTTCCAAATTGGATCAACGAAAAATTCAATAAGTCCAATGTCTGAAAGCAAGTAATGAACATTTAAATAAGTGTAAAAGATTGAAGAAAAGAGTTTGAAGAGAGGAGAGAAATTTAAGGAGTTTATGGACACGAGTCAAGGACCAAATTTGAGAATAAAGTTTTATAAGGAGATCAAAGAATGTTGTCATAGTAAAGGAAAATGAGGGTTCCAATTTGATAATTAGGAAACAAGTTCAAAATAACATGAATAGAAGAAGCATGATTTCAATATAGGGTCTAATATAAAAGAATTACAACAAAATAAATTGAATTTAAAGGGACGAAACAAAATCTCATTTTATGAATAAATAAAAAGGAAAGAAACAAATCAAAATTAATTAAGTAAATTATGAAAGTTTGTCTAACTTAATCATCAAGACAAATTATCAAGGTGCAAGGTAGTGACAAACTAAGCTCAATGTAAGTTAAAAAAAAATCTCTTTTAGGCAAAAATGAAAAGGTAGGGTACCCAAGTTTTTCTTAGTACTTATGGGGTTTTTCCTCAACATGACCTTACACTAGTTATTTTCTTCAAGCAACTTGTCTAGTTAAGTGCTTCATTTGCAAGCCAATCTGCTTCATTCCCTATGTTATTCATGATGAATTCATCCATTAATGAAAATGAAATTTTATTTTAACTAAATTTCATTTTGACATCTATATAAAAGTGAATCATGAAAATATTAGGTTCATAAACAAAGGAAAAACGCTCATGATATGCACTCTCTAAACAATTAAAACTAGCAATTGCACCAAGAGGTGCAAAGGAATGCTAAAAGGAGGAGTAGGGAATATGGAAGACAATACTCAAGAAAAATATATGGACAATGAAATACAATGTGACATGTGCACCATTTGGATGGAGAGGAGGACTGAGATTGAGAAGAGATTGAATGGAATTTGGAATTGATCAACAGCATGGAACGATTCAATTGTTCCACATGCTAGATTTTAATTCGAAGGAGGAAAATAAAAATGAGGTTCTGAAATTGATTGGGGTGAGTAGCACCTGCCCACCCCAACCATGCATACCCCAACCTCACATAGAAATTCCTATTGATGTAATTACAACATTAATATGGTATGATATTGTAATGAACCATAAGAGATATTATTGATTATTATCAAATCCGGAAGGAAAATGTGTTTGTGAAGAAAGATGCATGAGGCAACATCCAACGAGTTACTATTTCAAAAAAAGTCTTAGACAAATACTTTTCTCCATGTTGATTATAAATCAGATTTGGGTAAAGAAATCAATTTGTTTCTTAAAAGGACACCACGTGCAAGCAATTTATTTGGTCAAGATTGGGGCACAAATTCAAAGGGAAATTTCATGTTTTAGGAAAAGTGGGGTGGGGGCGGGGGAAGAGGGGTTGCGCTGATACTAGGAATTCGCATGTTTTTTTGGAGGTAATGAGGTGGTCCTTCCCAATAAAATGCACCAACGTTGAAGAAAATTCAAATGGTGGAGATCTACTAAACTAAATAAAGCTATGGCTAAATACTCACTCTTCGACAACCCTCTTCATAGACGTCCAACACTTTGCTCAACTTTTTCACATTGCTTTCAACCACTGCTCCCTCCCATTATCATGGAAATGATGGAAAGTTACTGCACAATCACATAAAGAGGGGGGTTGAATTGTTGTGACTCCACCTCACACCACATCTCAACCCTAACTTGCTCCTCAATTGTATCCTCCAGCATATTGTGGCATTTTCCTCTTGCATGGACCAAATGAAAGACACGAGATGAATATTGAATGCAAGGTGTACATGATTTGGATGAATATAAGGACATAAATTAGGAGGAAATTATGTGGCATTTGGAATTAATCAGCCACATGTAAGGGTTCAATTGTTCCACGTGTTAAATTTTGATTTGAGGGAGACAAATGAAGGCGAGGCTCTGCGTTTGGTTGGGGTGAATAGTGTCTCCCACCCCAACCCCACAGATAAATGCCTATCTTCCTAATTTGATGAAAGAATAATTTGTTATGTTTTTCCATTGGAATTTTATGTTTTCCCAAATATTTTCAAACTTGTTTAATTATGAAATATTATCATCGTAAATATATGAGGATCTCTAAATATTTTTTAAAACAAATTTATTTTTTCATAGTTGATTTCACCATTAATCCTCTTATCATAACATCAAACTACAAATAAAATTAAAAAAATCATACCTACAAATAAAAGTATTATAAAAAATTGTTAAAAGATCAAATTTGTTACTTAAGTGATGGTTTTTTTGTGCTATTTTTTTTAAAGTTTGGGTGGGACTACATATCATCATGTCCAATAATCACCTTGGTTGAGGTGGTGCATTGAACCCATGCCTTCACATCAAGGAGTGCCTTAAGAGATTGGTGTAATTTTTTATTTTTTATTTTTAACTTGGGTGGGACTACATCATCATCACCATGTCCAATAATCACACCGATTGAGGCGGAGAATTGAACCCGTGACTTCACATCAAGACTGCCTTAAGAAAGAATTGTCTATCCAAGATCTTGTAGAACATGTCATGGAGGCATCATAGTTGTCATCATTATATGTGATATAAATTATGCAACTACTAACACACCATCCTCTTTGAATCTGTCGTGCATTGACCAATATTTACAACAACTATGAACATTATCTAACAATATTTGTGCTTGCCCATTTTTGAGAAAAAAAAAATAAAAAATCATTTTGTTTTGTTCTTCAACTTTTTGCAAGCAAAAACAATTTTTCTATTTAGAATTTCATTTTGCGATAAAAATAAAGTTGTCAGAAATTTTATTAGCTTTCTATTACTTATTTTTTGGAATTTTTTTATACACATTTGATATGTCAACTTAGATTTTCTTTGAGTGTGTGTTTCTTAACAATCAAAGGATTCATAAGAATTCATGTTAATACGCACTGCTGTATTCTTTGAAACTTTGTGTTTTTTAGAAACAAAATGTGTTACAACAATCTAGATAGAGTCTACTTCAATTTCGTTATATTTACAAAGCCAACTGATGCATATCATAATTACTAAAAAATTATGAACTGGTCCAATATGAAAAAACTGCATATTTTGAATATTTTTCGCGATGCACAAAATTTCTTAACATATAAGTTATAAACTAAAAATCTAAAAACTACCCATTACAGACAATGGACCAATGTAATGCACCATAATTTTTTCAATTTCTTTTACAATGTATTTTGGAAGATACAAAATTATAATTTCACTGAATCATAATGACCTTCAGAAATTGTTTACACCTGTTTTATTACAAAATTAATTAAAATTAGTAAATATTTATGAAATTCCATAAAAGTTATATTTCCTGAAAGTAGATTGAATTTTGAAAATGCTTGTCTTGGTTCTGGCAGTTAATTCATAATGTTTCATGGAGTTTAATCAGTCCAAAGTTTAAGATATGTATTCAGAGCTTGGTTCTGCATAATTGTAGACATGTTAGTTCGGCCGAACTCTTAAAAAATGTTCCGCTGAATTGTTTTTTGCGCCGACGGCTCGTCAAGTCTAATGACATAAAAGTTCGGCTGAAATTTTTATAAAATTTCAGCCGAACTTTTACCTGACTTTCCATCCGCCGAAAAATACAACAAAACCCCTCCAAAAAAAGCATTTCGAGGCAATATAAATTGATGTAAAAGCATTCATTATTTTCACATAATTTTGCACATTTAGTCTGATTTTGCAAAGGTATTTTTCTGATTTTGCAAAGAATTGTTTTGGGTTAAAGGACTTTTCTTGGAGGTACATTCAAAAGACATTTTTACAAAGGATTGTTTTGGGTTTAAAGAATTTTCTTGGAGGTACATTCAAAGGACATTTTTGCAAAGGATTGTTTTGAGCTTAAGGAATTTTCTTGGAGGTGCATTCAAAGGACATTACATTCAAAGGACATTTCTTGGAGGTATGTGATACATTTTTTGGATGTTTTTTTGGCTTCATTTTTTTTAAGGTATTTTGTTTTTAGAGGATTTGGGCTTAATTTTCATTTTTTTAGAGGTTTTGGGCTTAATTTTTATTGTTTTTAGAGGTTTTGGGCTTACTTTTCAAATGACTCTTTTTATGCTTAATTTTGAAAGGACTCTTTTTAAGCTTAATATTCAAAGGACATTTTTTGGAGGTATTTTTTAAAGTGATATTTTTTTAGAGGTTTTTTTGAAGTATTTTTTAAAGTGCCATTTTTTAAGAAATTGGAATTAATTTTCAATGGACATTTTTTGGAGGTATTTTTTGAAGTGACATTTTATTAGAGTACGTGTTTTGGGTTGAAGTAAATATTTTATAATGATTTTTTAAAATGAGTTTTTGTCTAACTTTTTAAATGAAATTTTTTTGCAAGACTTGGAAGGAAATATTTTGAGCTTTGTTTCGTTTTTATAAGACATTTTTTTCTCAGATTTTTTAAAGTGTTTTGGATTGAAGTATGTATTTTTTGCAAAAAATTTAAAATGATTTTTTTTTTAAAGTAAATATTTTGTGATGTTTTTTTTAATTGAGTTTTTGTGTAAATTTTTGAAGGAAATTTTTTGAACTTCATACTATATTATCATGGGAAATCGAAGGAATTGCGCAAGAAAATATGATCAAAAAAGAAACCCTGAGGAACGTAGAGAAGAGACGAGAGAATCTCACAAAAGAAAGAGAGAAGCACTCTCAAATATTGAAAGGGAAATCAACCTTAACTAGAAGTTGAAGTAGGTATGTAAATGTAAATATTATGAATTTGATATTTAAAATTATCCTAGTGTAAAATGTGAAGCATAATTTTTATTTGATGAACTAATTTGAAAAATATTTTGCAATGTAAACAGAGAGAGGTATTCCTCAAAAAATTGATGATGAGATACAAAATTTTGAAAGAGAAAGTGACAGAGATATTGAACCAATGATTGAAGATGGTGAAAAAGTTGAAAGAAATTCAAGTGAAGAAATTGAATCACAAGGTACATATATATACGTGTGTGTGTGTGTTGAAAACATGCATGTATTATTGAAACTATACATATTTATTAATTTAGTTATTTATTGAATATGTAAATTTATTATGTATTATTCATTCGAATATGTACAAATGAAATCAATGTCGATGATGAGATGTTAGAAAATGTTGACACTGACACATATGGAGATAAAAGAGCTAATCATGTTATACGATATCGTGTTAAACGCATTTTTGATACGTACTTCATAAATGAAAATGTGACAGTTCAAGCCCAAATGTTGAAAGGTCTCCTATCATTAAAGAAATTAGAAGAAGCTACGACTTTATTGGGTATTTGAAAACCAACAAAAGATTAAAAAAATGAAGGAAAATGTGATACAAAATATAAATAGTGCTATAAATTCAATTAGAAGATCTAGACATAAAAATGTTTCAGTTGTACGTAGAGAAATACATATGGCAGTGGTTTCATCAAGTACTAAAGAGAATCGCTTCGTAAAATCTATGGCACGAGCATTAGGAACCTCACGAAAAACTTTGCACAAACATCAGAAATTTTGGTTGCAAATATATGTAAATGATGAAATCGCTTGCTGGAGATATTTGTAGGCAACCATATAAATATAGACTTGGAGAAAAAGGTTAAAAAAACAATATATGAATATTGGAAGAAAAATTCACGTGCTTCGCCAAATGCAAGGGATGTGATGCGAAGAAGAATAACATGAAATTAGTACAAACAAAATGCAAAACATTTCTTGGAAACCACTCAGATAGAGTTGTTCAACAAGTTCAAAGAAGAGAATCATGAAATTCATGTCTCAATCAGTGCTTTTGTTCAACAAAAGCCATGGTATGTAAAACCTATCACTGTACGCAACACTTGTTGTTGTCGTTATCATGTGGAATTTGAGTTATATTATGACACATTCCTTAATTTTGGTAGAACGTTTTGGAAATATCGCCTCCTCCTTCCATTATCCGTGATTTCATATCTCAAATTCTATGTGAAACAGAAAGCGATGAATTATTTTATGAGAATAAATGTGTTGGTGGTAAAAAAATGCGATGATTGTGGAAATATGACTAAATTTAAAAACAAATATCGTAATGATATAAATGATCAATCATTGTCCAACATGAAAGTGAAATGGAAGAGATATGAATATATCTATACATCAATTCAAGGTTCAAATAGTGCTAAAAGAATTGAATTACAAGAAGAAGAAATTTTTGTGATAGATTTTTTGAGAAAGTTTGAGGCGAAAATTTATAAATACAACAAGCATTCCCATAGAGCTTGATGGCAAGACTTGCAATTTAGAAAACCCCGTGAATTTTTTCTAGCAGGGACCATTTTGTCAGTAATTGATTTTGCAGAAAACTACACATTTGTTCCACAAAAAGAAATTCAAAGTGAATACTATCATTCTGACCAAGTCTCCATGCTCGTCCATATTCTATATAGACATGCTTAACAAAACGTCGATCATATAGAAAGCACCAGTGAAAATCAACATGTTATTGAATAATATCACTTTTATATCAGTGACGATTGTACACATGATACATATTTTGTACAACATTGTTTTGGAAATATTTATGACTCCTTGAAAAATCGTGGAATAAAATTTAATGAACATTGGATATGGTAAGATGGATGTGCAGGTCAATTCAAATCTTCATGATCATTCTTTTAGTTGTATTGTCTTCATAAGAAAACCTGCGTTAAACATTGTTGGAATTTCTTTGAGACTGGACATGGAAAAGGAGAACATGACGGTGCAGGGACATGCATAAAACAAGCACTTCGAAGTTATCAAATGAACCCCTCTGCAAACTGACTTGTGGACGCTAAAGAAGTTGTTCAATGGTGGATTGCTGCTCTAAGCCATGATACTAACCGATCAAGGGAAGTGTGAAGGTACATTCAATTTAATTGTTTCAATATATATAATAATAGATAAAAATTAATTGTACATGATCATGTTCACTTAAAAAAAACTAACATTTGCCGACATATCTTGATGGTGAGAACCATCTTGATTGTATGATTGATGGTGAGACCCATCTTGATTGTTTGAACCAGAGGCTCCGACCGTGATACTAACATTTTCTTCATTCATCAAGCATGACAATTGCAAATGGTGTTAACATATAATGATACATTTTTGTTAGATTAATGTATACAAACAAATGTATGCATATATGTATTTATTACAAATTGTACATGTGTTAAAATAATTGAACCCTAACCATTAACACATACCATTCTGATGCCCTCTTTTTTATGAACAATTAGGTCCTACCAACCATTGCGACAATTCTTTGCATATGTTTTGAGATCTTCAACACTCATGTTGTCAATCTCTTCATCTGTAATACACAAAATTAGCACGTGCATTCACACGTGTTCTTTATCGATTGAGACAAACATCGACTCCACCCAATCTACTGTGAACATTGTCAATGATGGCATCCTTTGCTTCTCGACTAATTTGAGAAGTGGCTTCCATCTCTGACCGCAAAGTTGCGACACGAAAAGGTTGACTAATAAATGGTGGCTCAGGGTGAGGCAAATAAACATCACGCCTAGCACCCCTACGGTCACACAATCGACCTTTCCCAGGACCAAAAAATTCAAAGGGAAGGTCATTGTAATTGGGTTTCATTTGCAAAAATAATTATGCATAAAATAATTTTTCAAAATAAAGCGGAACCTCGTCATTCCATGGGAGTCTTCCATAGGTCGTAAGGTGTCTATCATACAAATAGTGAGCTATATTAAGGTGCTTGAAATATTGCACCTTCAACATCTTTCTTTTCAGCCCTTCTTTGAAATTAAACATAGACTTGGCCATTTTTGATGTAACTCTTTGTTTAACAACCTCCCATTTATCAAGACCCATCACTGTTTCCTTTCTTTTTCTCATGACTTCTACAAAAGTATCAGTGGTTGGCCCAAGCTTTCAGTACACATCTACCAGTTCGCCTAAAGAGTGTGCAACAATTTCCAAGCTTTGTCGACTCTCCGCAGGTAGAGTCAAAGCCACGAGATCTCTCTACAATTTTGCATGAAGACGTTGACACCTTTCTAAGGTGCATTGTTGCATGTTTGTTTCCCAAGGTATATCGAAAATGTCGGCCGGATAAGTCGTGGTTGGTGGACAACCTTCTTCTTGAATGACGCGTTCTGCCCTACACCTATTTTGAACAACATTTGGAGCAACATTTTCAGCCTCTACATCAATATATAAAATTTCGTATATTAAAAAAACACATGTAAACAAATTTGTACAAATTGAATGAAAACAATATTCAAATTGATGGCCACCTTGATGTGGTTAGCTAGCATCTTGCCCACCCTGAGACTGTTGAAAACCAAAACGACCCTATTGAGAACCAACACAACCACCGATTGGTTGAGAGCCAACATGACCATCTGTTGGGCCTCTAGGGGAATACATATCACCACCTTCATGTAACCCACCAACACTTATGGTTGGCCCTCTAAGGGAATCTGAACCACCACCAACCTCATGAGATGAGAGAGGAGCTTCATAAACAAATATGAATTTATAATCAATTAAAAAATACATTCATACATATAAATACATGTACATATTCATTGATTAAATTGCGAGAATCATACCACGATTGCATGAACCATGGGCATGCTCCATTGATGGAGTAGACACCCTTCTCCTCTTGGCTCCTAAAAAATAAAAAAAGAAACTTATTAACAACTAATTTAACTCAAAAAATTGATAAAAAATCAATTCCATATGTACACACATGTATGTATATGTATGGAGATTTAAGATTATATTTAAATACCATGAACACCCCTCGATCCCTGATCCCCCTCTCTCATAGAGATATGGGATTATGTTGATCTTCGTTGTTCATCCTCCATGATATATATATCTACTGTGGACATTTACAATAATTTTTTTAAATTACTATTTAAAAAAAATCAAAATAAATTTCAGAAAATTAACGTAATTTAATGTAAACAAATTATGTAAAACACAACTTTCAAAGCACTAATTGATGTGTGAAACTCAATTTAAGCAATTTTTTTTAATAAAAATGTTAATTTCACCAAATTTCACTTTACATGGTGGGAGCACACTTGGTATAAAATTGAAAAAAACACATGGTCATTAAAAAAGAAGCATGAAACTCCATTTAAACAAAAATTTGTTGAAGTCCCCACATTTTAATTTTATAAAAATGTGAAGTTCACCACTTGTTACAAATGTGAAGTTCACCAAGTTGCCCTTTACATGGTGTGGTGGGAGCACACTTGGTATATAATTGAAAAAAACACATGATCATTAAAAAAGACGTATTTATAAGTACAAAACACACACATATCCAAGATATGTTACAATGTCCATCAATAAATTTTAAAGCAGAGGGTCTCAACACTAATTCATCTTTGAGAGATGAATCTTGAATTTTTGAAGAATAGCGTCTCAAAACTAATTCATCTTTGAGAGATGAATCTTGAATTTTTGAAGAAGAGCGTCTCAAAACTAATTCATCTTTGAGAGATGAATCTTGCATTGGCATTGCCCCGTATAGTTCTAATTCATCTATTAATTCATCTTTGATAGATGAATCTTGAATTGACATTGCCCCACGCAATAGATCATCAGGCATCTTATTCCCATTTGTACAATATCTTATACTAAAAAATTGAAATTGGTTAACAATATTGTTTTCTATTCCATGCAGTTCTTTTAGCCTCTCCTTCTTAACTTGGTACACGTCATTCATCTGGTTGCACACAAATTCAGAATTGGTGAAAACTATAATTCCATTTGATCCATACTCCATAGTTGTTCCCAAGCCTTCTATCAATGCAATATAATATGCCTCGTTGTTTGTTGTTCTTCCCAATATATTCATTTTCCTTTGGACGACTTTGCTAGTCGCAATATTGGAAAGCACATATGTAATCATTGCTTTCCCTGGATTGGGATAGCAAGAAACATCTATGCATAGTTTACATTTTTCAACCATATTTAGTGGATTTTTTTTATCTCTAAAAAAAAAAAATTCAATAAAAATATATTAAATTGACATCTATTTCAAATGCACGGGAGAAATGACACATGTGCATGAGATAAATGACATGTGCATGGTTTATCTTAAAGTTTGACTTAAATTTTATTGTAGAATTCACATCTAGAAATGAGATGCGTTAAAGATTGCATTGCCTAGAGTTTAAGGGAGATTTATGACACATATACATGGTTCATGCATGGTTTGCATGAAATTTTGCCTTAGAATTTATGGCATAAATCACATCTAGTTCAATAACATGCCTTAAGAAAGGATGAGATCCAAAGGTTACCTAGCCCTTTACAGACTGCTTTAGAACTTGTAGAAGTTAAGACTCAACCAACAAACTAAAATCCTATGGAATTTCAGTCACTTTAGGTTCAATTTTTAGGCCTTAAAGTTTGCCTTGAATTAATGGGGAAAAGCATTGAGTTTGGGAATACTATCCTATGAGAGTTCAGCCACTTTAGGTTCAGTTTTTAGGCCTTAAATTTTTCCTTGAATTAATGGGAGGGAGCCTTTAGTTTGTGGGAGAAATGACATTTACATGGTTTGCAAAATTATTTTATGCACTTACTAAAACAACGTTCAGTTTTTAGGCCTTAAAGTTTGCCTTGAATTAACGGGAGAAAGCCTTGAGTTTGGGGGATACTATCCTATGAGAGTTCAGCCACTTTAGGTTCAATTTTTAGGCCTTAAAATTTCCCTTGAATTAATGGGAGTAAGCCTTTAGTTTGTGGGAGAAATGACATTTACATGGTTTGCAAAATTATTTTATGCACTTACTAAAACAACTAGTTATGTCAAAAGTCAGACCTTTATGAGTTTGTGGGAGAAATGAAATAGAAATGACACATGCCTTAAAGTTTGCCTAAAATTTTATGGGAGAAGGGAGAAATGACACATGTACAAGGTTTGCCTTAGATTGGTAATGGTTTATGGATATTAAAATGAAGAAATTCTATTTAGATCTGTTCCAGAGATTGACTATAGGGGCATTTACTGGATATGTCACCTTTGAGAAAAGATGAGATCCAAAGGCTACCTGGCCCTTTACAGACTCTACCTTTAGAACTTGTAGAAGTTAACACTCAACAGACATACTAAAATTCTATGAGAGTTTAGCCACTTTAGGTTCAACTTTTAGGCCTTAAAGTTTGCCTTTAATTAATGAGAGAAAGCCTTTAGTTTGTGGGAGAAAGGACATTTACATGGTTTGCAAAATTATTTTATGCACTTACTAAAAACATGCTTTAAAGTTAATTGGAGAAAGCCAACATGACATGTATGCTTTAAAAACTTTGCCTAAGAAGTTATGGGAGAAATGACACATGTACACAGTTTGCCTTAAAGTGGTTGTGGTTTATGGATATTAAAATGAAGAACTTCTATTTAGATCTATTCAAGACATTGATTGTAGGGGCATTTACTAGATATGTCACCTTTCATAAAATATGAGATCTAGAGGCTACCTAGCCCTTTACAGACTCTGCCTATAGAACTTGTAGAAGTTAACACTACCTATCCCAATTATACCCTATGAAGTGTGTAGAGGACCCATGGAATCACTCACAAGTTACTTTACATAGACATAAGGGTGTATAAGAGTGTACTAAGTTCAAAAATATGGTCATATTATTGGATATCTTTCCCAAGAGCCCAAATGTACTCCTTAAGTATATGTGGGGTCTATATAACCATCTACAAAAACAAGTGATTCTTTCCAAGATAAGGATAATGTATGAGCCATGTGTATATGCACATTATCTAGAAACCATAGGCCAAAATAAAGGGTACTTAAGTGGTTTGAAGAAAAAATAGCACTAAGAAGCTTTGAAGGAGGGGAAGAAGAACTGGAAATAGGAGGATAAGAATAAAATAGCCACTACACATCCATGCAAGGGTAGTAGAAATAATTCTAACCATTGCAACATTGATGGTCACATTAAGGAGAATTATTGGATGTTTGGTATGTGTTATATTCTTTATGTGAATACCCCCATGCACTATATATTTTTCTAAGCATAGTGGTGGGAATAAAATGGGAGGAAAGGACCCCCACTTTAGGGTTTCATATAGACGAAAAATTCCCCACACACAGGTGTTCAGGGGTAGTGCCCCAAAAAAGTTTTTGGGAAAAAAAATTCTCCCTTTATGATGGTTTTCATCACATGGTTTTTTCTTTTAGCATTTTTCTAGTGCATGGTAGTTTACCCCATGGTTCTACAGTTTCGGTTAAAGAACTAAAGTTTTATCTGATCCAAGGTAATGGATTAGTAGTTTATAATTGTCGTGGGATATATACATATATACATACATACATATGTGTGTGTGTGTGTCTGATGGTCTAAAAATTAATATACTAATAAAAAAATGATCTTCTCATTTTGGGTTTCTCAAGTAAATTATATGTTAATGCATGCGTTTTACAGTGAATTTTTTTCATTTTATTAAGAATCCATTTGAAACAATTAACTATATAAGGTTAAAACCTATGTTTTGTATCAAAATAATTTTGGTTTCAATAGGAAACTTTTATGGCTAATGTGTTTTTCTCAAAATGTGATAGACCCCATTAAAATGGGAGATATATCGAAATGATTCTTATGGCGTAATAAAATAGTTGAGTAGTTTAAAGATATAGATGCATAAATTCAATGAGCATAGTTTTGAGATATATAAGTCCAAAATATAATAGTTGTTGGTAAAAAAATATCAGTGGATCACTATGGATATATCTGCTTCATTAAAAGGAATTTTTCTCAAAGGATGGACTAAGTTGGAAAGAAGGGAAAATATCACAATTATATGTTAATGTGCATGTGTTTTACATTGAATATTTTTCATTTTATTAAGAATATATTTGAAACAATTAACTATATAAGGTTAAAACCTATGTTTTGTATCAAATCACTTTTGGTTTCAATGGGAAAATTTTATGGCTAATGTGTTTTTCTCGAAATGTGATAGACCCCATTAAAATGGGAGATATATCAAAATGATTCCTATGGTGTAATAAAATAGTTGAGTAGTTTAAAGATATAGATGCATAAATTCAATGAGCATAGTTTTGAGATATATAAGTCCAAAATGGAATAGTTTTTGGTGAACAAATATTAGTGGATCACTATGGATATATCTGCTTCATTAAAAGGGATTTTTCTAGAAGGATGTCCACTAAGTTGGAAAGAAGGGAAAATATCACAATTATATATTAATGTGCATGTGTTTTACATTGAATATTTTTCATTTTATTAAAAATCTATTTGAAACAATTAACTATATAAGGTTAAACCTATGTTTTGTATCAAATTACTTTTGGTTTCAATGGGAAACTTTTATGGCTAATGTGTTTTTCTCGAAATGTGATAGACCCCATTAAAATGGGAGATATATCGAAATGATTCCTATGGTGTAATAAAATAGTTGAGTAGTTTAAAGATATAGATGCATAAATTCAATAAGCATAGTTTTGAGATATTTAAGTCCAAAATGGAATAGTTGTTGGTGAACAAATATCAATGGATCACTATGGATATATCTGCTTCATTAAAAGGGATTTTTCTAGAAGGATGGACTAAGTTGGAAAGAAGGGAAAATGTCACAATTATATGTTAATGTGCATGTGTTTTACATTGAATATTTTTCATTTTATTAAGAATCTATTCGAAACAATTAACTATATAAAGTTAAAATCTATGTTTTGTATCAAATTACTTTTGGTTTCAATGGGAAACTTTTATGGCTAATGTGTTTTTCTCAAAATGTGATAGACCCCATTAAAATGGGAGATATATCGAAATGATTCCTATGGTGTAATAAAATAGTTGAGTAGTTTAAAGATATAGATGCATAATTCAATGAGCATAGTTTTGAGATATATAAGTCCAAAATGGAATAGTTATTGGTGAACAAATATCAGTGGATCACTATGGATAAATCTTCTTCATTAAAAGAGATTTTTCTAGAAGGATGTCCACTAAATTGGAAAGAACAGAAAATATCACAATTATATGTTAATGCATGTTTTTTACATTGAACATTTTTTTATTTTATTAAGAATATATTTGAAACAATTAACTATATAAGGTTAAAACCTATGTTTTGTATCAAATCACTTTTGGTTTCAACGTGAAACTTTTATGGCTAATGTGTTTTTCTCGAAATGTGATAGACCCCATTAAAATGGGAGATATATCGAAATGATTCCTATAGTGTAATAAAATAGTTGAGTAGTTTAAAGATATAGATGCATAAATTCAATGAGCATAGTTTTCAGATATATAAGTCCAAAATGGAATATTTGTTGGTGAACAAATATAAGTGGATCACTATGGATATATTTGCTTCATTAAAAGGGATTTTTCTAGAAGGATGGACTAAGTTAGAAAGAAGGGAAAATATCACAATTATATGTTAATGTGTATGTGTTTTACATTGAATATTTTTCATTTTATTAAGAATCTATTTGAAACAATTAACTATATAAGGTTAAAACCTATGTTTTGTATCAAATTACTTTTGGTTTCAATGGGAAAATTTTATGGCTAATGTGTTTTTTCTCGAAATGTGATAGGCCCCATTAAAATGGGAGAGATATCGACATGATTCCTATAGTGTAATAAAAATAGTTGAGTAGTTTAAAGATATAGATGCATAAATTCAATGAGCATAGTTTTGAGATATATAAGTCCAAAATGGAATAGTTGTTGGTGAAAAATATCAGTGGATCACTATGGATATATCTACTTCATTAAAATGGATTTTTCTAGAAGGATAGACAAAGTTGGAAAGAAGGGAAAATATCACAATTATATGTTAATGCAGGTGTTTTACATTGAATATAAACATTTTTTCCTCTCTCTCATTGTTTGAGTCTTGATCTTATAAAATGTTTCCACTAAATCCATTCCCTATTACTTTTCATGTGAACCACATTTCCAAACCCAGCCATCTATATACCTAAGAGCCAAGCTAAGTGTAAAAAGGGCTTATTTCATATTCTACTTTAACACATATGTGATTACTTATCGTTAGAATTTATATGGTAGAAATACGTATAAAGATTAATCCTTAGTATAGATCTATTTTGACTTTAAGGAATACTTCATGTTTTTTAGAAAGTTTATCTTAGGAGGTAGAACTAAACCGGTTATAACTCACAAAAGAAACCATGGCCCGTGAGTATCACATGCAAACACAAGTTACTCCCATGTTTGAAACACCTCCTCACATCATCATAAGGGCTGGAAACCACTAAGCAACCCATACTAAGTCCCCCAAAAGAGATGACTATCATATTTAATGATTGGGTTTATCTCCAAGGTCAAAAGGAAAATCAAAGTTAGGAAAGGGAATTAGAACATAAATTAAGGTAAGACCATGACCTTTTACCCAATATTGAACGAAGGTAAGCAACCATAGATATCATGAAGGAAGTTCAAGAATCCAAACTATCTGATATGATAGATAAGAGTGTAACATACTTCAAATACATATAAAGAAAAAATTGTTCCCTTTAACACTACTATAATTGTGCATGCATAAGAAATATTATCTTTTTTCTAGAAGGATATTTTGAGAGGAATCTTGAGCGAGTTCTTGAAGGCTAAAAGAACGAAGCTCTGGGTTTATCAATTGCAGGTTTAGACCCTCTATTGACCTACATTGAAGGTAATTCAACTATACGCTCTTTGACCAAAATTGCAGAGGCTTAAATTCGGGTTTCCTAAGAGATTTGAGAGGTGACACTTGGTTGTTTCGATTGGTTTTCTGAGCATCTTTCGGTCAACTGTCGCTTGGATTTTGGAGGACAATTTGAAATTCAAAACCTTGAATTTGGCTTCATTATCGTTGTAAAATATTGGATTATCTCTCTCTCTAAACATTTATATCTATTAAGAAGAAGAAGATCTGTTGGGTTTTCCCTTATTTTTTTTGTCTTCTGCATTTTATTTCTATGTTATATATACAATTACTATCAAGATTGATCTAATGGTTAATGTGATTGCTATTTAAAGTAGAATTGTAATTGGGATAATAAAAGGACATTGAAGTGATTTTTGCAAGAATAGAACATACCGTTATTAAAAATTTGCATGGTATCATATCCCAATGAGGACAAGCCCAATCAATACTACTCTCTACGATTATGAATATAACTCACAAATTTGAAATGTATTATGTACTATAAATTTGATTTCTTGTTAAATGTTTAACCATTTAATGTTTAACAAAGGATTTCAATGTTAGAGGATTTCATACCTGGAAATTCGCAGAAATTCGCAGACAAAGCCGCAACGAGGACGAAGCTGGGAGATTGCTGAAGACGTCGTGGAGGACGCACAAACCAAATTCCCTATGAACAAAAAAAATTAAATTAAAATCAAACAAAAAAAAATCAACAAAAAAATACAAAAAAAACAGAGCAACACCTCACCTCGTCGTCGTGGCGCAACTCACCCCACCTCGTCGTTGCGGCGCAACAGAGCAACACCTCACCTCGTCACAGAGTGATAGAGAAATACCTCACAACAGAGCCACACCGCAACAGAGCAACACCTCACAGACGCGAGACAACGAGACATACATACGCGAGACACATGTGCATAAGAAACTTGTTAATGTTTGCAGGCTAATATATTTATAAGTACAAGTTTGACTGAACTTTTGTTGCCGGTTTTCCCATCTCCGGCCAAAAATCTGTTTGCCCATGCCGTCAATACACCGTCAATGTAAACGGAAAAATGAGTTCGGGCGAACTAATTTCGAAAGTTCAGCCAAACTCTCGAATAGTTCGGCTGAACTTTTGAAATCGAAAGTTTGGCCGAATTATTGAGAAAAAAGTTTTCCGCCCCCGATTCTCACAAAAGTATAACCCAACTTCGTGAGTTTACCCATTAATGAATTATTTAAATAAATAATTAAGAAAAGTGCTCTTAATTAAAAAAAAAATTATAATTGATTATATCTCCTCTAAATAATGTAGAGGAAAGAGATTTATGTCAACAATCATTTTAATTGTTTGGTTGAGAAAATTCGAAAAAAAATTTTTTAAAAAAATCTTTAATATATATATATATATATATATATATATATAAGTGGATAAGAGTGAGTATTGAAGATTATGATTGAAAGCTATCTAAATATTTGACCTAACCATTGTTTATCTCAATGATTATCTCATTATTTTTTAAAAGCCAAAGGCTAGAGATGTGAGACATCATTGTTTTTGAAAGCAAAAAACCATAAAGTGAGATATAGTTAGCTTATTTAATTAATAAAAATATTTTTTTTATAAAAATAAATACTAAAATGCAAATTGGTGAATGTTAAAATGAGTTGCGAACCTTCAATCACCATGAGAGAAAAGACAACTTCATAAAACATGTGGGAGAAATAAGTAAATTGGCCATGCAAAGATTAAAAAGCAAAACAATCCAAAAGTTAACATGTCAATATAAATTCAAGACGTCGAAACTTGAAAACTAAGAGAATGTGACAAATATTGAAATATATTTTTTTTTGGGGTCATAAAACCATATAATCTCATAAACGGTTTAATGAAACACATCTACTTACATTATTTTAATCTTGCTCTGTAAGTTTTAAGATTATTATAATTATTTTTGACCAAAAACACTCACCAATTTTTTTTGTATAATCACTGCAATAATTTAGATTCCTCCTTATTTTACTCAAGATAATATGAGCAGCACAAGCGTTTCTTGTTAGGCCATGTTATTATATTCATTTCGTCATCCTTTCACCACATATGTATGTTAGCGAGGACAATATGGTGAGCCATATGTATTATATATAGTGGTTGTGATAGATGGGGATTCTCATCGAATTCTATCACAGATCTCGAATCGCTCCATATTTCGGAAAGAATTCTACACTGCAAGCTCTTTTCCATCTAGACGATGGGTGGATCGTATCCAAACATCTCAAAGTTTGCATTTCATTTCTCCCAGCGCACACTGCACATAACATGTTCAAATCTCACTGACCCATAACTCTCAAATCAAACTTCAGTTCTCTTTCTCTGAAAATTGGAATAAGTCTACCGAATTCTTATTCTCTGAAAACTTTGATCTGTGAGCTTTATCAAATTATGTACTGTTTTATTAGTATTTCAAAATTCAGGCACATACCAAACACTCGCAACGTAGATGATGTATAGATTTTGTTGTCTATTGGACCACTTAGAGAAACAATTTTGTACATTAAACATTTTTGGGCGAATTATTGAGGTAGGTCATACAACTCCAAGACATAGCCTTGCATCGGTAAATCAGAGGATGTTGCATCAAAATTTTCCATCCACTTTCCAGCCTTGTGAAGCGAAGGAAGGTTGAATGTCAACTAGTTGAAGATAGTTATTACAACATCAATCTAATTCTCGAGGAGTTCATCTCTAGAATGGTGGCTCGTGGGTGATTAAAGCGAAGGAAGGTTGAATGTCAACTAGTTGAAGATAGTTATTACAACATCAATCTAATTCTCGAGGAGTTCATCTCTAGAATGGTGGCTCGTGGGTGATTATTAACTGAATGATCCAATTGCTAAAATTGACATTAATTGAGGGTTATCGGTCGTTTAGTTTCTCGTCCATTTTTTTCTCTAACGCGTAACAATGTGGAACACTTCCATTGCAATGCAATTCACGTGTGCTGATAGACCAACTCCAAGTCAAGCCATTGTTTCACAGATCTGCGACACTACTCCAAGTTGACCCATCACTGCACAGATCTGCGATACTACACCTAGTCTACCCATTGCTTCATTTTCTACTACACTTTCATCACCATTTTTAGCAATTAGTTTTCCGCTTCAAAGGAAGCCATGAATTCCCAAGCTAGGCTAAAGCCCTCTTTCCCTTTACCTTCTGCCAGTGCTACCCTTGCTTATCAGTTCTCCATTTTTTCTCTGTGCCGCACTGGTGGAAATTAATGTCGGAGTATCAACAGGGGAATAATTTAGACAAGAAACCCTTTAATTGCATCAGTCCTCCAATCTTCTTAAAAAAATGGGCGTCATTTATCACAAGCACAACTACGCAAACTGACTCGGTATCGAAGATGCTCGACAACCTTGAGAAAAATGTTAAAATATATAATTACTTTCTCATGCAGAAGTTAGACAAATAGTTAAGTGGAGTTAGTTGAGTTGAGTTACAGTGAGATTTGGTGAGCGAGTTAGACAGTGAATTAAGCGAGTTGATTAAGTTTAGTTATGAGTGACACTGTGTGCATGTTAATTAGATTATTTCACGGGTTAATTGTTTTCAAGAGAGTTTTATGATTAATAGAAGCGCAGAATCTCATTGTTGGTGTGTGAAATATTCGTGTTATTTGTGTTATTGAATCCTCTATCTCACCACAGATTAGTATCAAAACTGAGAAAAGATCAGAGAACTGTGAACGAGCAAAGCCAGTAAGAAAGCCAAAAACAAAAAGCCGCAAATTTTTTTTTTACCAAAAAAAAAAAATACCCGGCGGTCTGCACGTCTTTAGTGCAGAACCTGCGGAGAGGGTCCGCAACTGCTCCCTGAGAATCGGGTTTAAAACGCAGTTTTACCTTCAACGAGGTACGGAACCCATCCGGTTTCAAACGCAGTTTCTCCCTCCATCGGGGTGCGGAACCCAGGATAATACAAATTCAAAGCCCAACAGTCGTGCACGGAAGAAAAATCAGCGTACCGCGTGCGGCCGACCAAAAGCGAACAAACCCGTTTTTGAAAAGTTGAAAAGGTACATACATTAATTGCTTGGAAGTCACGTGGGTGGCTTTTGGAATTTCCAAATCCAATATGTGAATGAAAAGAGTTTTCATTACGTCCAAGGTTTCTTTTTACATAAGTGCAAAAAGTTATAACTCGGGCGGCATTTGAATTCATAAGTTTATGTTTAAGATTTTTTTTATATAAAGGTTCTTCTTATAAAGATTCTTTATATATAACAAAAAAAAATCAAAAGGTTTTTTTTTTTTTATAAAGTGTTTTTTATTTAAAATTTTTTTATAAAATATAAAGGAATAATTTGTTTTTTAAACCTAGGGTTTGGGTTTTTATTGAGAGATTTAAAAAAAAAAAAAAAGGAGGAGAAAGAGCTTTGCAAAACTTTCATAAAAGAGAGATATTTAGGGTTTTTTGTTAGAGACAATTTTTTTTTAGGCACGATGGCCACATCAAGTTTTTAGCCACAACTTCCTTCTTTCAATGGGAAAGATTACGATATGTGGGTTATTAAAATGGAGACTATGCTCAAAGCGCATGATGTATGGGATCATGTCAAGTATGGGTTTGCAGAACCTCAAGATGAAGCAGAAGAACGAGCCCTCAGTAATGCAGAGAGGGAACAGTGGAAGAAAGATAAGCGGAAGAATGTGCAAGCGTTGCTTCTTATCCAACAGGGAGTCGATCGAGCCGTGTTCCAGAAGATCATGATAACTTCGTCAGCAAAGGAGGCATGGGACACCTTGGCAACAAGCTATCAAGGTATGGCGAAAGTTAACATTGTTAAACTGCAGAACACCAGGAGAGACTTTGAAAGTCTGCAGATGAAGGAGACAGAAGACATTGATTCCTTCATGAATAGGGCTATGTCTGTCGTCAATCAGTTAAAAATATATGGCGAAGATGTTAAAGATCGAACAGTGATTGAGAAGGTTCTTCGATCCCTGTCTACCAAATTTGATGTTGTGGTAGCAGCCATAGAAGAAGCAAAGGACTTGGAAAAACTGACAATTGATGAGTTGATGGGATCCCTTCTATCGCATGAAGCAAGGATAGACAGAAATAAAGATTCCACTTTGGAAACTGTCTTCCAAAGTCAAGTCTATATTTCAAGAGGTCGAGGAAAAGGTCGATCGAGAGGCAAAGGACGAGGCAACAACTATGGCGGTCACAGAGATGGCCGAGATGATCATGAGCATCAACGTGGAAGCAGCAGCAGCAGAAGTTTTCATAACAATCAAAGGTCTGACAAATCAAAGGTAAAGTGTTATTACTGTAGTAGATTTGGTCATTATGCTCGTGATTGTAGGAAGAAGATTGCAGATCAAGGCAATCAGAGAGCTAATGTTAGTACAGAAAACACTGACTCTATGTTTCTTGCATGCAACACCATGCATGCACCATCTGATAAGGTCTGGCTATTAGACAGTGGTTGCAGTAACCACATGACAGGGAACAAGGATTTGGTTGCTAATTTGGATGTCACAGTGCAGATAGAGGTCAAGTTGGGGACTGACAAGACTGTGGCTGTAGATGGCAAAGGAGTGGTCCACATTGTGACCAAGAAGGGGGAGCCAAAGACCATATCAGATGTATACTATGTCCCTGGACTCAAACACAATTTGATTAGTGTTGGCCAACTGATGCAGAAAGGATATAGAGTTATCTTTCAGGGGAAACAATGTGTTATTTACGACAAATCCCCAAGCAAGCAGCTGATTGCAAAGGTGCAGATGACGAGGAACAGACTCTTTCCTCTCATTATGAACTACAATGATCAGGTTAGTTCTTTTATAACTGCATGTTCTGATGCATACTGGTTATGGCACTTTCGGTTTGGACACTTGCATTTTTCCGGTTTAAAATTATTGTAGCAGAAACAGATGGTGAGAGGTCTACCTCCCATCAAAGAACCTGCTAGCACGTGTGAGTGTTGCATCTTAGGCAAGCAACACCGTGAAAGTTTCCCGAAAGGAGTTTCTTACAGAGCAAAGAAACCACTTGAATTGGTGCATACCGACTTGTGTGGACCTATGAGGACATAGTCGATTGGTGGAAGTTGTTACTTCCTCACCTTTATTGATGATTATAGTAGGAAGACTTGGGTTTACTTTTTGAAGCAGAAGTCTGAAACTTTTGCAAAGTTCAAAGAGTTCAAAGCTTTGGTGGAGAACCAAAGTGATCGACAGATCAAGGTATTGAGATCAGATCGTGGTGGAGAATATGATTCGAAGGCATTCCATGAGTACTGCAAACAACATGGAATCAGAAGACAGTTTACGACCAGATACACACCACAAAAAAATGGTGTAGCAGAGAGAAAGAATCGAACAATCATGAACATGACAAGGAGCATGTTGAAAGCAAGACACTTGTCTAATGAGTATTGGGCAGAAGCAGTTGCATGTGCTGTTTATGTGATAAACAGATCTCCTACAAAGAGTGTGATGAACAGAGTTCCAGAAGCAGCATGGTCAGGTATGTCTTGCAGTGTATCTCATTTTAGAGTTTTTGGATGTGTAGCTTATGCACATGTGCCTAAGCAAATAAGAGGAAAATTAGATGATCAAAGTGAAAAATGTATATTTACTGGTTATAGTGAGTAGTCAAAAGCTTACAAACTGTATAACCCTGTCACAAAGAAGACAATCATTAGCAGAGATGTTGTGTTCAAAGAACAAGAGTCATGGAATGGGACTGTAGACACACTAACCGATGCTCAAACACCATTGATGGAGGATGATCTTGTAGAAGAAGAGGAGCAGCAAGAACCAAGAGAGAAGACACCAAATAGAGTCACACCAGCAAGGACTCCAAGATTTTCAGAGCAGCATGGATCTTCAAGCAGATCCACAAACCAGAATTCTCCAAGCAGCGAATCAGGTAAGAAAAAGATGAGAAGTTTGAAAGATATTTATGATGATTTGGATGTTAGTTCAAATTTTGCATTGTTGGCATTCCAACCTTCTTCCTTTGAAGAAGCAATCAGAGATGACAATTGGGTGCAAGCCATGGATGAAGAGATGAATTCCATTGAAAAGAATGATACATGGGATTTGGTTGATTTACCAAAAGACAAAAATCTCATTGGTGTGAAGTGGGTGTACAAGACTAAAGTGAATGAGAAAGGTGAGATTGACAGATTTAAAGCAAGACTTGTAGCTAAAGGATTCTCGCAGCAACCGGGAATAGACTTTGGAGAAACTTTTTCTCCGGTAGCCAGATTGGATACTGTAAGAGCAGTTCTAGCGACAGCAGCTCAGAACAAGTGGAAAGTGTATCAGATGGATGTCAAATCAGCCTTCTTGAATGGAATTTTAGAAGAAGAGATTTATGTGCAGCAGCCTCCAGGTTATGAAGTTGAAGGACAAGAAGATAAAGTTTACAGATTGATGAAAGCGCTCTATGGACTGAAGCAAGCACCTAGAGCATGGTATAGCAGAATCGACAGTTATATGATCAAGAATGGATTTTGCAGAAGCAGCATTGAGCCTACCTTATACACAAAGGTAAATGAGCATGGACAGATTTTGATAGTTTGCTTATATGTTGATGATATGATTTTTATAGGTGATCTTGAAATAGATGAATTTAAAGCAGCCATGATGAAAGAATTTGAGATGACAGATCTAGGTCTCATGAAATATTTTCTTGGCATTGAAGTTGAGCAATCTGAAAAAGGCATTTTTATTTGCCAAAATAAGTATGCAACAGATTTGTTGAAAAGATTCAGGATGGATAATTCCAAACCTGTACCTACACCAGTTGCAACAGGTACAAAGTTGAGTAAGGATGATGAAGGGGCAGATGTCAATCCAACTCTATTCAAAATATTGGTTGGCAGCCTCATGTATCTCATAGCTACAAGACCAGATATTATGCAGGGAGTGAGTATGATTTCCAGATTCATGGAAACTCCAAAAGACACACATTGGAGTGTTGGAAAAAGAATTCTGAGATACATAGCAGGAACCAGAGATTATGGCATAAGGTATGCAAGTACAGAACAGAAAGAATTGATTGGATATACAGATAGTGATTTTGCAGGAAGTTTGGATGATTGGAAGAGAACATCGGGTTATGTGTTCCATCTCGGTTCAGGAGTGATCGCATGGGCATCTAAAAAGCAGCCTATTGTGACATTATCATTAGCAAAAGCAGAATATGTAGCAGCAACTTCAGCAGCATGTTAAGCAGTATGGTTAAGAAGAGTATTGGATGGACTCAAGCAGAAACATCAAGGATCAACATCGATATACTGTGACAACACATCAACAATAACACTATCCAATAATAGTGTGTTTCATCAAAAGAGCAAGCATATTGATACGAGATATCATTTTATTCGAGAACTTGTGAGCAATGGAGAAGTTCACTTGAAGCCTTGTAGAACGAGTGATCAATTGGCTGATATCTTTACAAAGCCATTAGCAGTAGATTTGTTTGAGTTTCACAAAATAAATTTGGGTGTTGTAAGCCTAGCTGAGACATAGACCAGCAAGCATGTTTGAGTTGTCATAAGTTATGTTTTAGTTTAGCGGTCGTAATTAAAATATAGAATTACTTCCTCATGCAGAAGTTAGACAAATAGTTAAGTGGAGTTAGTTGAGTTGAGTTACAGTTAGATTTGGTGAGCGAGTTAGACAGTGAGTTAAGCGAGTTGATTAAGTTCAGTTATGAGTGACAGTGTGTGCATGTTAATTAAATTAAATACCCTTCACGGGTTCATTGTTTTCAAGAGAGTTTTATGATTCAGAGTTTTATGATTAATAGAAGAACAACAACTCATTGTTCGTGTGTGAAATATTCGTGTTATTTGTGTGATTGAATCCTCTGTCTCACCAACAAAAAAAGAGTCAAATTTCCTAGAGAGCAGACATAAGGAGGGAAATTCAGGATGTGAACAACATAATGCGAAATGAGTTCATCAGGTATGGTGAATTCGCCTAGGCCTGTTACGATGATTTTAACTTTTCTAAGTATTGTGGTCGCTGCAAATATAATCACAGGAGCTCTTCCGAGGCGATAATATGTAGTCTCACAGGAGCTCTTCCGAGGTGTCAAGATGTCCAACTACAACTATGACATGACCAAATATTTTTACGCGAGATGCTCAAACAGGGGAAGAAGTGAGGATTAGGGGTGAAGAAGTGGGGATTGAAACTAGTGAAATGAATCACATAGTGTCAATCATCACTTTCGGGCTCGCACCCGGTAACCAGGGCTTCTCGGGAGGTCACCCATCCCAGAACTCCTCTGGCTCAAACGCGCTTAACTGTGGAGTTTTTCCCCAGAATCAAGCCCGCTTAGCTTGCTACCCCATTTGTAAAACCTTAGCAAGTATTGTGCCTCATGAACCATTCAAGTAGAGATCCCTTTACTCTTTGTATTTTAAGTATGAGGGTTTCCGCGGTGCATTATATTAGATATCATTTTTGGGATTTAACCACGTTAAGTCATTCATCTATGACCATTTCCATGAGAGGTAGTCGTAATTAACTAATTTCTCATTATTTTTGAATAGTCCACTTAGCATTCATTGCATCGGGTGATGCTCACAGGGGTGAAGAAGTGGGGATTGAAACTAGTGAAATGAATCACATAGCATCAACCATCATTTCCGGGGCTCGCACTCGGTAACCAAGATTTCCTGGGAGGTCACCCATCCCATAATTCCTCTGGCTCAAGTGCGCTTAACTGTGGAGTTACCGGTGCGAGCCCTGGAAGTGATGATTGACGCTATGTGATTCATTTCAGTAGTTTCAATCCCCACTTCTTCACCCCTGTGAGCATCACCCGATGCAATAAGTGCTAAGTGGACTATTCAAAAATCACGAAAAATTAGTTAGTTACGACTACCTCTCATGGAAATGGTCATAGATGAATGACTTACTTAATGCAATTAAATCCTAGAAATAATATCTAATATAATACACAACGAAAACTCCTCATACTTAAAAATATATCTATCATATATATAATTCAATTCACAACAATAATATACTAAATCCAAAATAAAAAGAAATTTAATTCACAATAATAATAAAATAAAATGTGTTATTAAAAAAAAAATCAATTTCCCGAACAAATAACCATGAATATGCCAATGTTATAGGGGTATTTGTGTTCTTGAAAATACAAAGAAACACCCATTTTCTCGAAACAACACAAAACCCAATTAGAATGAAAAGAAAATGGAAGAAAGTTTAAAAATAAATAAATAAAATGAGGATGAAAAATACCTGCAATGGCAGTGGGGTGAGTGGAAATAAATGAAGAGTTGCACAAGTATTTTGTATCTGCATAGATACAGAACCAGACGTAGATCTTTGATGGCCTCAACGGGAGACATAGACCTTTGAAGGATTTGAATCTTCACCCTATGGTAGCCACGACTGCGTTAGATCTAGGGGGTTTTCAGCAAGAATAACATCCTTTTCAAAGTTAACATATGCACTCTAGGGCATTAGAATTAGAATGGGTGATGTTAATTTGGGTCGGCCTCAACGGGAGACATAGACCTTTGAAGGAATTGAACCTTCACCCTATGGTAGCCACGACCTTGTTAGATCTAGGGGGTTTTCAGCAAGAATAACATCCTTTTCAAAGTTAGCATATGCATTCTATGGCATTAGAATTAGAATGAGTGATGTTAGTTTGGGTCATATTTGCAACTTGTTGATTGAACTTTAAGTTTGAGATTTCGTTTAAAGAAATTCTGTATTTTTGTGGTAGTGGAATTAGAAAACATTTTATTTTGAAATGTGATGTTTTCAGAAACATTAAGACAATTACCGCAATATATCAACATCAATTTTATGGTATTGTATTTTCAATGAAAAAACAGTTAAAATATTGAATCAGCTCATTATCAATTTGAATAAAAGAATGATTGAATTACATAAAGCAAAAGCAAAAAAAACTAATAATCCCATAAACTATTTTTAATCTCGTGAATATTAAAATATCATTCATTCATTTTTATCTATAAATTCCTAAATTCCAAGCGACTTCTTTGGTTGCACATCATTGCGTTTGAAAACTGCGACATATATTTAAGAAGAATACAAGAGGAACATGACGAGGTCTGTCTTGATGCAATGCGACTTGTTTTATCCTTCGCACAAAATTATGAGGAGAACTACTTAGGGTTTTTTTGTGTGCAACTTTTATTATTTCTTTTAATAGATTCGAGGTAAAGACTCGCTCATAAAAGATAAAATACTGGAAAGGCAAGCCTTGCTATTTGTATATTCATTCTTGGGTTCAAATTCTGTGCTTTCCAGGTTTTCTTTGGTTTCGGGGTCTGTGGAAGGACTTTTGGAGTGCATTTTGTAATTATTCCGATGGGGTGCTATTGCGATACTCAACGGGGAGCTCTGTGGAGAATGGGGTATCCATCAATAGCCAATCTTTGTCTATGCTGTCTCGGTGTGTGATAGCACCCGCTTCCATTGACCAAGGCGTTAAGGGTAGGATCAGAAAGAAGGGGGATTATAGGACTAAATTGAGAGGAAAACAGAGCAATGGTGTTGACGCATCTCCATTGCTTTCAAACTACGCGAAAAGGGAAAGACGCTATGAGCACCATCAACATCAGTAGCATCATCCTTTTCGTTCTCATCATTTGCAGCCACACAGGGAATTCGTTCCCAACACCAATTCTAATCCCAGGCTTGGGAATCCCCCCAGGCACATCGAAGGCGAGCAGGCTACTGCAGGATGACGGCCTGACTTACTATTGTTGCTGGCGAAGCGATCAAAGGTTGGTTCCCGCATCTGGCCGATTATTTTGAGAAGATTGAAAAGGTCAGTAGGCTTCTTATATCTTCTATGGAATCACTATCAGCAGAATGATTTACACTTTACACTTTACACAGTAGGATAAAATATTGAAGGAAAATATGCATGTTACAATACAAAACCACAAAATTAGAGGTCGATTTGAAATTTAATGTTTTTAGGTCATGACTTCAATTAAGCATAGCGTGTTAACATAAATTACTCCAATGCGGTTCTATTTCTCGCCCATCCACCCGTGGCAATCGAAAAAATGCGGATATAGATAGATTCATGAGGTCCCTATCAATAAAAAAAGGGTTGGTGGGTTGGTTTGGCTCTGGCTCAAATGGCCGTGAATGGTTGTGGTGAGAGGAGTGGTAGATTCCTGAGGTAGGAGAAGGGCAGTGGAAGAAACGATGAACAAAGATTTCTCTATCTTAGCCAGCTTACTATATGGCCAATTCCGGAAAACCTATCTATTTTCAATGGTTGAATTATTTGATCTTTTAGTCAATCTACATTGACAAAAGAATTGCAAGAGTGAAGTAATCTTTGAAAATTACCACAACTTCAAAGAAGACCATGACCTACCTTAATGTGGTAAAATTTTGTCAAATTTGGTAAAAATTATATTCACGTGTACCTACTACCTGCTTTATAGTTCGTGTAGAACATGGTAAAATTGAGTCAAATTTATTTTTACTTATCAAGTCTTCCTATTAGATATTATAAATTTATGTATTTTTACTCATTCTACATGGATTAAAAATGTTTTGAATGTTTGATGATTATTCGAAAACCGAAATTAGCATGTTTTTCTTTGTTTTTCTCAATGTTTTTACTAAGATCATTTGTGAGCTGGAGGTAACCTTACAACAATAATAATGATAGATTAAAGAATTTAAATTGTCAGATGTTTACTAGAACTACAAATGAGCAAAAAGATTTACAACCTTTGATCCATGCTCCACTTTATTCAAACTTTCTTATCACTTGTAAGAGGAATGACCAATTGAATTTTTTATAATTTCCAGCCAAATTACATTTATTCTTAATGAAATACTGTGGGTGGCCTTTTAAGCTTTGTTTATTGTAAAATGCCAGGTCTAATATGTTCGTTTTCAACATTTTTCTATCTTTGCCTACTCTGTATGAAGTCTCTTGCTGGGACACATAAATTTATTTGTCATGGCTTTGGTGATAATTTTATAGCCTACATTGGATAAAGAAATGGACATAAAAGTACTTGTTTCAAAGAAAACAAACTAGAAATGAAAGTAAATCAGTTGATATAAACAAGAGTGGCTGGGCCAACTATGGGCAAGAAATATGGGGTACACATGTATAGGAAATAGCAGGAATTGAAGAAATGTTAGGAAATAAGAAAGCAAATCACATGAAATGTTATAAAGAAGATTTTGTTTCATATATTCTTCATTTATACAAGGAAATATACAAGTTGATGATATATCATTCATGGCCAAACTTTGCATCAAGTAACCAAAATTCTTAATTTGATGATGATATTAGAAGTAACTAACAAGTAATGCCTAGTTTATTTTTACTAGGTAACCTAAATCATGAGTGGATGGACAAAACTCTTCCCATTCAAATTTAAATGCCAAGAATGAAAAAAGGTCCCCAAGTTTTTATCAAGATTTCGTCTACACTCTAGCTTCATTGAGTGGCTTTGATGGCAGGGTCACCCTGCCAATACCCACCTACTCTTCTTGCAATGCATATGAAAATGCATGTGATCAATTTATTGCTCAATACAAAGTCAATCTGGGCAAAATTTAAAAATATATCTGGAAGCTTCAATATCTCAAATTTGAGATTTGAGATATTAATTCAAGTCCTCTTATGGTTATAAAACCACAATCTCCGCTATGCATAAAAATGCACACACCCACTTGTAATCTCCTATCTGGCAATTTAAATTATTTTATTCCGGAAGCTTCTTTCTTCTCGTGGTTATAAAAACCACACAATAAATCTTCTCAATCTATGGCTATGAGACCATACATGTTAAACTCAACAATCCAACCCTCATGTGAGGAACTTAAACCATGAACAAAACCTGTTTTATGAATTGGGGTTAAAATATATTTAACTGCGGATAAGTATCCATACAAAGCGTAGTCTCCCCTTATCAATACTCGACCCTAGGATAAAGTCCACATATAACTTCGTGGCCAACGCATACATTGGTGTATGAACCTTACATTCAACCATATAACAATACCCAAATGCTCATTATATAACTTTTTCAATCTCGGATTAAGACCTCAAGCCAACATATATTATTATTCAGCCCAATATAATTCTCGGGCCACAGTAGATTATTAAAACTCAAATATCAATTATGAATGTTTGATATTAGAACCAAACCCAACAAAACGTTAAGGTTCCGCTCGGTCCTACAGCGTGGTTAACATACCTTGCGACTCGACTTATAATCCCATGGTCAATCTACTCTCGCGCTCCAAAACTCAATTACACGCCCATCCGACGATAATCGCGCTACCAAGATGCACGAAGTTTATTTCTCAGAATTTACGCGATGAAAATGGTTTTTAAAAACCACTCTTTGCCACGTGCCCTCCAATGAACGATATCACGTTTTTTTTGCAAAAACAACTTACCGTTTATAAACTACGCGAAACCCACGGTTTTGGACTCAAAACCGCCTTTATTGTTTAACAACGCGATTCAATTTGACTTCGCCTTCACGGTTTCATTTCGGCTCTGCTTCACGCACACACAATTCAACTTCTAATTCTTCAATGTCTTTACTGTTCAAACGCCATACAGCTCCATTTCAACTTAATTCCTCTGCATATGAAACCCTTCCACGATTTCATTATTCTGCTTTCGGTTCAACAGGTGCGAATCCTTTCTTTAATCAAAGGACTGTGTGCTTTTAATTGGTCAACACAAACGCTCACAACTGTAGTTCAACTCCGGATTTCTCGTTTCTCAATTCTTCACTTGAATTCCACTTTACTTTAATCCGCTTCACTGTTTGTCCACACTCGGTCCTATTCATCAATGCGGTTACTGTGTTGGACTTCACAATATTGCCCAATCTTCGTTGTATAACAGAGTTTGATTATACAAACCCTCTCTAACACACAGACAACGCATGACTGTTTCTCTATATTTAGTTACTGTAATACAATTCCATTGTTATGAATACAATGAAATCCTCACATGTGGTTTCAAAGCCCATACTTCTATTCACCGTGTATACACAACTGGGTGTATGATTCTCCTCTGAGATCGAACCTCCTCATCTTCCAAGTTTAACCCCTCTTCACATAGATTTGAGAAGTTATTTCTCTTCTATCTCATCGGTTCAATCTATGTACGATATATACAGAATTACCAATCAAATGTTCATAAAATCTGAACATTTCTCGCACACCATTCAATCAATCCATGCACACATAATTACACAATTCAAGATCAATTTCTTCTGTATATAAACCAATCAAACGGTTACAAATAATTCTTCTTGACCTCGGCCAGATCTTCAAAATCAATGGCCCTTCTACTGCCCATAGGCTTACAGAACTCTGGTTTCTGTACCTACTCTAACTCTGTCCTTCCAGATCTCCAGCTCTAATGTTTAATGCCTTTGAGGCTTACATTTATACAAATTGATCATGAGTCGATTGAGCTCCTTCAATGACTCAACAAAAACTCTTGAACTTCTCAAAGTCCTAAATTTAGACTAATCCCTAAATTTACTGAAACTGACTCGAATTTCATTCCTAAATCTGAACTATCTCTTCATATTCCCAACTGATCAACTTCTCTCATGTTCTCCAACCATTTGGGAACATTTACAATTTCTCTCCATATTTAATTTAAAATCACTCAATTTATTTAATAATTACATAAGAAATTAAAAACATAAGACCCCCCTACGTCTATTAAAATACAAAGTATTTTCTTGTGCCTAATGCCCCTGCATCAGACTCCCAAGGTTAAAATGAATCATGATCTCCTGATCATGTGCTTTTAATTTTTGCCTCTTGGATCCCATACTTGGTTCTGCAGTTGATCATCTGTTGCCATATTCTTCTTCTGTACTTCTCCAGGCTTCCATATCTTATTCTACATCTTTTCACTAGCTGCACTTTTACATTCTCTTTCTGTCTTTCTTTTGCTGCTGCTTCTGCTTCTTTGTTTTCTCGTTGCTGTCTTCTTCTGAGACACTCTCACCATCAACCTTCTCATAAATTCAATTTCTTTATCTAATATGTCTTCCGACTGCTGGATATTGCTTCCTTTGGTTTGATGAACTTCTACTTCTGCTTTTGCTCTAGCTTTTACTTGCTGAGCTCTTATGTGCTCAGTCCTTACTCTTGCGGCCACCCTATCATCTATACCCTCTTGTTTTCTGCAACAGAAAAACTTTTCCTGATTGTTACTCATGACAATTTCTTCATTCTCTGACTTCAGCAATTCTCTAGACTGGTATTTAAATTGCCAGCCACTGTCATCATCTCTTTTCTTCTCCTGGACCAAACATTCCTTAGTCCCTCTATCAGTACCTGCAATCATAAAACAAACACCAAAATTATAACATCTTTGTGTCTCTTCCTCCTCTTCCGGCAACACTTTAATCTGCTGCTCTGTCATCAGCACATCAGTATGCTGATTCCAATCCTTCAAATCATTTTCAAGATTGTCAGCTAGTCTCTCCTTTGCATCATCCTTCTCAAGGATGTCTCCCTGCTCTGGTTCATAAAAATGAACTTTTTCATTCACACTCAACTCTGCCTTTACAATCTGAACACTTATTCTCTGTGCTTCTATCCTCTGCTCCAGAACACTTAACTCATGCCACAAATCTGTCATCTCATCTGAGAAAACATTCATACAGTCTTCACTATCTTCCTCTTTATCACAAGTTAAGTTTCCGGTTGTCACCATCCCTTCAGCCTTCATCAGAATAGAATTCTGATCTTCCACCTCTGCAATAATTTCAGTTATCTGTCCATCACTTTTCACTTGGCCATTTAACAAAATCAATCTGTCATTATCATCATTAATAACAAATTCATCATCATCAAACATAACTGTCATGTCCCCATTGAAACAATCTCTTTCACAAAACAAGGAATTTATGAATTCCTTTTGCTGCAATAATTCAATCTGATCTTCCTCTGAAAGATAATCATCATATGTTACTTGGCAACTTCCAGCTTCACTCATTACAGCTTCATCATATGAACTATTTTCTTCAATGTCTGCATTCACACACAACTTGTCAGTTTCAAAATCATAAGACCCCACGGTCTCATTTGATGATTCAATCATCAAATATTCCTACTGTTCCAAGCCTTCTATATAATTCAGAAATTCTTCAATGGTCCTTTCTTTAGTCTCTTCAGGCTGTCTAATTGATTTCTCAATTTCCAGCTTTTGGCCACCATCATAAGTTAGACTTCCTCTGCTTCCAATATGTTGGAAAGCAAAACTCTTCTCCAACTGTGCATGGACATTTTCAAAATATCTGGCTGTCCCATTTTCTTCTAGTTTGTCCACCTCCACATGTTTTTCCTGCAAACATACAAAAATCATTAGATGTAAAGTCATTTGACCCCTTGGTCTCACTTGAAGTTTCAGTCTTCAAGTCCTTCTCCAAATACTCAATCATTCTGAGTAATCTCTCCTTCAGCCGAGCATTTATCATTTGCTCTCTCTTCATCTGTAGCTTGTGCCACTTTACTTTCTTCTTCATGAGCCAACCAACTCTCTGGCTTTCCTCTATCATCATTTCTAATTTGTTGAACTGTTCCCTGATCTCAGCTACCTCTTTCTCATACTCTTCTCTATTTAACTGTCTCTATATGCCAGCTATCTTGGCATCTTCTTTCTTCATATTCATTCTGTTGTGGCCTCTCTCAGAACCTCTACAATATTTTTTATGACTATCAGTATCCATCTTCTCCTTCATGAGTTCTTACTCACTCATCACGGGCTACACTGAAACCTCTGCAGTAACAAGTCCTCCTTGTCACAACTTACCTCACCAATCCTCTCTCTGGATCCGGTCTTTTGGCAAGTACAGGTCCACTATGTCTGGAACCTCTTGAGCATTCTCTCTGCTCCTTCAGGCTTCACTCTTCTGCAGCCTCTCAAGAACACAACTGTTCTTTTCAACCAACCTCTGTTGGAATTTCTCCAGGTTCTGCCACACCTTCTTCTTTCTCTTCAGAGACCTTCACTGGCTTCCTTCATCACTGCTTTCCAAAGCCGTGATCTTCTTGCTGAGATGCTCCTCACTTGTCTGCAATCTGCATTTGCAAACAAAATTCTTCAAACAGAATCAAAACTACCTCACCTTCAGAGTTTGTTCAACATCCACTTGTAATTGCTTCTGCAATTTCTCCCAATGCTCTGCTGCACTGCATGCTGTCCTGTCAGATTTAGATCTGATCACTTTGCCATCACCATCACACCTGTGTTCACATCTTCAGAACATATCCTGGCAATCTTCAAAACACTTTGCCTTCAAATTCAGATTCTGCAAATCTGAATACCTTCACTGCACACCTCTTCAAATCTACAATCACTCTTAAGCAGATTTAAGACTTCAAAATTCTTTCATTACTTTCAGCACATATGCATTCCACACTTAATTTTTAAACGAGCTATTCCAGCTCTGATACCACTTGATGTCGGGGTCACCCTGCCAATACCCACCTACTCTTCTTGCAATGCATATGAAAATGCATGTGCTCAATTTATTGCTCAATACAAAGTCAATCTGGGCAAAATTTAAAAATATATATGGAAGCTTTAATATCTCAAATCTGAGATTTGAGATATTAATTCAAGTCCTCTTATGGTTATAAAACCACAATCTCCGCTATGCATAAAAATGCACACACCCACTTGTAATCTCCTATCTGGCAATTTAAATTATTTTATTCCAGAAGCTTCTTTCTTCTCATGGTTATAAAAACCACACAATAAATCCTCTCACTCTATGGCTATGAGACCATACATGTTAAACTCAACAATCCAACCCTCATGTGAGGAACTTAAACCATGAACAAAACCTGTTTTATGAATTGGGGTTAAAATATATTTAACTGCAAATAAGTATCCATACAAAGCGTAGTCTCCCCTTATCAATACTCGACCCTGGGATAAAGTCCACATATAACTCCGTGGCCAACGGATACATTGGTGTATGAACCTTACGTTCAACCATATAACAATACCCGAATGCTCATTATATAACTTTTTCAATCTCGGATTAAGACCTCAAGCCAACATATATTATTATTCGGCCCAATATAATTCTCGGCCCACAACAGATTATTAAAACTCAAATATCAATTATGAATGTTTGATATTAGAACCAAACCCAACAAAACGTTAAGGTTCCGCTCGGTCCCACAGCGTGGTTAACATACCTTGCGACTCGACTTATAATCCCACGGTCAATCTACTCTCGCGCTCCAAAACTCAATTACGCGCCCATCCGACAATAATCGTGCTACCAAGATGCACGAAGTTTATTTCTCAGAATTTACGTGATGAAAATGGTTTTTAAAAATCACTCTTTGCCACGTGCCCTCCAACGAACGATATTGTGTTTTTTTTCACAAAAAGAACTTACCATTTATAAACTACGCGAAACCCACGATTTTGGACTCAAAACCGCCTTTATTGTTTAACAACGCGATTCAATTCGACTTCACCTTCACAGTTTCATTTCGGCTCTGCTTCATGCACACACAATTCAACTTCTAATTTTTCAACGTCTTTACTGTTCAAATGCCATACAACTCCATTTCAACTTAATTCCTCTGCATATGAAACCCTTCCACGATTTCATTATTCTGCTTCCGGTTCTTCAACAGGTGCGAATCCGTTCTTTAATCAAAGGACTGCGTGCTTTTAATTGGTCAACACAAACACTCACAACTGTAGTTCGACTCCGGATTTCTCGTTTCTCAATTCTTCACTTGAATTCCGCTTTACTTTAATCCGCTTCACTGTTTGTCCACACTCGGTCCTATTCATCAACGCGGTTACTGTGTTGGACTTCACAGTATCGCCCAATCTTCGTTGTATAACAGAGCTTGATTATACAAACCCTCTCTAACACAGACAACGCATGACTGTTTCTCTATATTTAGTTACTGTAATACAATTCCATTGTTATGAATACAATGAAATCCTGATATGTGGTTTCAAAGCCCAGATTTCTATTCCCCGTGTATACACAACTGGGTGTATGATTCTCCTCTGAGATCGAATCTCCTCACCTTCCAAGATTAACCCCTCTTCACATAGATTTGAGAAGTTATTTCTCTTCTATCTCATCGGTTCAATCTATGTTCGATATATACAAAATTACCAATCAAATGTTCATAAAATCTGAACATTTCTCGCACACCATTCAATCAATCCATGCACACATAATTACACAATTCAGGATCAATTTCTTCTTGACCTCGGCCAGATCTTCAAAATCAATGGCCCTTCTACTGCCCGTAGGCTTACAAAACTCTGGTTTCTGTACCTACTCTAACTCTGTCCTTCCAGATCTCCAGCTCTAATGTTTAATGCCTTTGAGGCTTACATTTATACAAATTGATCATGAGTCGATTGAGCTCCTTCAATGACTCAACAAAAACTCTTGAACTTCTCAAAGTCCTAAATTTAGACTACTCCCTAAATTTACTGAAACTGACTCGAATTTCATTCCTAAATCTGAACTGTCTATTCATATTCCCAACTGATCAGCGTCTCTCATGTTCTCCAACCATTTGGGAACATTTACAATTTCTCTTCATATTTAATTTAAAATCACTCAAATTATTTAATAATTACATAAGAAACTAAAAACATAAGACCCCCCTACATCTATTAAATACAAAGTATTTTCTTGCGCATGCCCCTGCATCAAGCTTGTTGAGTTGAGCTTTCTAACATTGGTATTTTTAATAAAAAGAGATAGAGATGTTATATTAATGAAACATTGTAAATTACAAAATGGAGTCTAATCAATCCCTTGTTGCTAATACAAACAAACATCATGTGTGGCCTTGACATGATTGAAACAAATGTTATAAAATAGATTTTTTTTCATATCTTCATTTTTCATTAATAAAAGGCAATATAAAAGTTGCATATATAAGTTTTTGATCTGCAGTTTTTGGCAAGCTAACTGGATTGAGGGTATTAGACACCTCATTTTATCCTATTTAGAAGCCTAGCTTGTATTTGTAATCTGATATAGCGTTTTTTCATTGTTTCATCTTTTATCTTTTATTTTATTGTTGTTGAATATGGTAATGTCCTCCGTATCTCTTGCTCCACAAAAATGTGCAAAATTTTCTGCACAGAATTCCAAATTTTGAGGGATCCATAGCCCTTACGGTGATACTGTATATATATGTCGTTGCAGGTTCACTGTTGGTCAGGAGACTGCAGCTGTTCTTGCTTCATGTGATATACTATTCAAGGCTTGGGAAGAGTAAGGTCATGCAAGCAATTCAGAGAGTTTTAGTTTGAAGGAGCATGGAGGCGTTGCATATGTTGCCTTCCCTTCATTTTATATGACCCCAATACGCTGCCATCACATATTAGTTCCACAAAAGGAAGTGTGGCCTGCCTTAGAGGACTGTTACATTAGAGGACTGTTTTTCAGAGTATATATGGTATGCTTCGGTTTTGAAACATGTCATATAAAACTCCAAAAGTGGGAGAAAATTTCCAAATCCTGATTCAGAATCTTCTTACGACATGGAAATTTCAGCGGAGTTAGAAGCTACCAGTGTTGGAGCTCAGGTAATTCTCAATACCTTATTTAAAATAACAGTTAAATAACAGAAAAAGAAAATTTAATGTTTATGTTTTTCAAGGTATGTATATCATTAGTGGGTTTAATGGTTTAAGTCCAGGAGAATAGAGTATATCTCTATAAAACCTTTTACTTCTTTCATATATAAAGATATCAAGATTGGAAACTATGGAAGATATTATTGAAGCATGGGAGGGGCTTGAATTACCAAGTGATTTTCAATTCCAAAATAAGTGGATAAATGCTGGCAACACATCCAGAAGATTTGTAGAGTGTTTGGATATTGCACATTATTATAACATTAATGATAATGGCAACAAATTTCAGAGGGAAGATTTCATTGTCATAAAATTCTTCAGAAATGGATGGAAGAGAAAAACTCGCCTTTCAAAAGGGCAGAGAACTCCCAGAAAGCGTGCATCCCTCAATTCGGACTCACGCTTTGGGCACATGTAGAAGAGGATTAGAAAGATCTGAAAAATATGAAAGAAGGCCAAATTCAGATCCTACAAAATCTTGAAAAGTTTGAAGAGTATGTGACAGAGATGGAAAACGCTCTGAGCATTTCTCAGACGTTTTCGTGGAGGGAAGCAGATTCATGATTTGGTGGGAAGAATGGAAAGATTATAAGAAAAATCAATTCCCTAACTGGAGCTCTCCTTTATATAAGATGATGGAAAGAAAAACGATTGAATTTGCATGTGTGTGAATGGAAATGCTGTTTTCTACCGGGATCTTTTTCCAATTAGGTTGCTTGTGTTATTTTTTCGATGTAATTTTCGATTTTTAATTTGAAGGTAAAGGACCTTCTTTCAATTTTGTTTCTAGTGCTGTGAAGAAAAGACCTTCCTTCCAATTTGTTTATGAGATGTAATTTTTTTAATTTATTTAAATTAACATGATGGCTGCAGTCTATCTTTAGGGCTGGGAGAATCTTTGGGGATTGAAACCTTTTCCCTTTATGTAAAACAGGTTTTGAATGTTTAATAAATATGTTTCCCAATGTTTAATAAATGTATTTAACACATTTTTTAGAGAAAATAAATTATGTTCGTTGGATGTGCTTATACAGCTACAATATGAGATTCAGATGCTTATAGATTTATAGGGTGTCTTATGCACCTTGAGAGTTCAGATATTTGAGCATGGAGAAATATGAAATATCTATTAATTATATATATAAGGCGAGAGCAGACATTCTACTTTCAGATGAAAATTTTGAAATGTTATTTTTTAAAATTTTAGATAATTGTCTTAAGACCTTTCATAACCAACCCTTTTCTCTAAGACAATGATTAAGACCTTCCAGGATGCACCCTTTCATCTAAGACAATGAATGATACCATTCAGGATGACCCTTTCGCTCTAAGATCATGACTATGACGTTTCTCAAGCATGTCCACCTTTTATAGGCCAGAATCTAAAGTAGGGACAACAGTCTCATCAGGATGACCCTTTCGCTCTAAGATCATGACTATGACCTTTCTCAAGCATGTCCACCTTTTATAGGCCAGAATCTAAAGTAGGGACAACAGTCTCATCAGTTGAAAATAACTCCTAGAACGCCAACAACTATGCCCACACCTACAGGTGCTCCATCTCAAGCTTCTCTAGCTACAATAAATTACTTTTTTCTAGGAGGGACGAAATCAACAGGGTAACCCTAGTATAGGGGCAAGTCTAGCTGCCCCATCTCAAGCTTCGTTTGTTACAAAGAGTTCTGGAAGAGGGTACCTTGAAGAAGGGAAGCCTCAGTTGTCTGAAAGCTAGGCCACATTGGGGACATAATAGTGATTTTGTGTAGTATTGTAGGTGTTATGCCCTCAAGAGGTTGTCCTTCCATACATATCAAAGCCCTATCTTGCAAGGCAATTTTTTGTTGTTGTCTAGGAACTAGATTGAAGTCTGCCATCAGAGGCCAAATTTTTATGCCATTTCTGAATTGGTAACATAATAGTGATTTTGAAAAATATTGAGCAAATTATGACTATTTTATGTTATGATTTTGTTCAAACTCACTTGGAGTCACAATCCTCATGGAAAAGGGAGATCCATTGGATGTAAAATTTGCTTATTTTTTTTACAACCTCTAGATCTTCTTATGTTGCTTCATGGCATACTGACAGTCACAGAATTAGATTTTTTGTGCAAGATCTAGCATAACAGCAAGATGCATTTGCACAACCACCACATTTGGGAAACCATGATGGTCATGTTCAAGACCATGTAGCATGTTCTCCAACCATCATTGGTCTCTAATCAAGAGATCTTACTCCTATGACTTCTTTTGTAATGCCAATGATCTTTATTTTGTAATCAAGAGATCTTACTCCTATGACTTCTCTCTCACCTAGTTCTCTTCTTGCTGACCCCTGCATGCTCAGTAGCAGCATAACACTTTGAGTGTGATTATTCATTAAGTTCTGTACCTCTTGAATTGGAATTGGGTTAGGTAGCTACATAGCAACTTTGAGTTTTCTTCCAAGTCTGGGTACTTGTTTATGATTTCTGGCACATATGCAAGCCTTGAAAGCATGAGAATGTGCAAGAATAAACTCCTGTGATAAATACCCATTTCATTATAGGGGCTTCTCTTACGTTGATGTCATAATGTCAGCAAGGAAATTTGTTAGTGTGCATCTTGATGTGCATTTGTGGCTTCTTCAGCACAAGCGTACACCACAGTGATGATTCGGTTCTGTGCTTGTGCTGAGGTGAGACATGGAATTTTATGAACAATGCTGGTCAATGTTCCCGGAACAGAGTTTAGATTGTTATCATCCTTGCTGGCATGTGAAGTTTGTTAGACCTTGTATATTTTCTTGCTGTAGATGTATTGATTAAGTTAGTGAAACTGGCACCTCCCCATTGACATCTTTTCATCACCAATTTGCCAAATGATATAAAACTGTTGAGCAAAGTTGCAGTGAGTGAACTCTAGTGTTTTTGCTGATGCAGACACCATGCTTCTTTCTAGTAAAATGTCTAGTGCTGCAATTCTCAGGGTACTTCAGGACGTGAGCTCTCTTGCTTCCTCACTTAACAAGGAAAAGGATGATTAGGTACTACCTTATAGAGATCATGATGAAAGTGTTATCATAATCAAGAGTCTAAAATTAGCTGTTGAACTTCTATGGCAACAACTGGGTCTCTGCATCAGTAAGATAGAAAAACTGGTCATCTTCATTGTCTATTGTAACTGTGTCTTCTTGTGCTAATGGAGTTTTATTCCGTGTCACCAGGCACACAGAAGATCTTGCCATATATCGACGTATTTTTGTAATATGTGAAAAGTTGCAACCTCATCAAATGACACTTACACAGCTAGAATACACCAGTGCTACCGGTAGTGAGATAAAATCAGCTGCAAGTTCATCTCATTCCTCAGTGCTCAAGATCCCAGCCCATTGATTACACATAATCCAAGGGAATATACTTCACTTGACAAGTCAAACAACCAGTAAACTCAAGGTAGCAATCTCAAGATGAGTCCACACGTGCTACATTATTAGATTGACTTGGTAAACTGATATCCTATTGCCTGTTCAGATTGCTGGGTGTTTTTTTTATTGTACAGACTTTAAACACATGCCCAACCCATTTCCTTGTAAGCACTACTAAGCATAGGATGATAATATTGGCATTTCCTGGATCGGATTCTAGCTAGCTATTGCCTTTGCTGACACTAGGGGAATTCGATTTCTTGTTTCTTAGTTTCAAGCTATCTACAAATGTCCTTGCTGACACTGTAACATCAACTTAAGAGAAGTCCTTATAATAATGAAATGAGTATTTATCCCAGGAGTTTATTCTTTCGCATTCTCATGCTTTCAAGGCTTGCATATGTGCCACCAATCATAGAAAAGTATCCAGACTTGGAAGAAAACTCAAAGTTGCTATGTAGCTACCTAACCCAATTCCAATTCAAGAGGTACAAAACTTAATGAATAATAACACTCAAAGTGTTATTTTGCTACTGAGCTCCATTCCATAGAAACAAAGATCTCAATGAGTTAAAACTCAATTCATGGACCATTGAAGAGTTAGATTCAACATTCAATATTGCAATGAGAATATATGAATTACACCAATCTTATTCATGCATTCATAAGTAACATCTGATAAACACCTTTGGCGTCTAGCTTTTAGTTTTTACTGGAGATGCATGAACCATTATATAAACAGAATGCAATATTTTGGGAAGTCCATTCAAATGTGGATCATTACTATGGAAGCCAAGTTAAGCATTGATATAGCATGCATTAATTCTTTTTGCATTGAATTGTTGTTGTTTGCAATATGCTTGTGTTTTTTCTAGAAGTAAATCCACCACGCACTAGGTTTCCTTTACCCTACAATGTTATTTCATGCTTGTGTCCTTCTAGTTATTGGAAGAATTGTCATTGAGGTCAAAGGGGGAATGGGCCATATTCCTTGAGAGGCTTATTAGTGGGATTCTCAACATTTCTTTGTTATTGGTGTTTTTGTTGGACGTGGACAGTATATTCGACATCACACCAGACCTGTTCAAAACATTGATCATTGATATGATCCAATTTCCAGCATGATTTCAGTTAATGCAGTTGATGATGACCAAATTGAAATTGAACTTGCCATAAACAAAGAATATGAGGAAGACTAGGCTAAAGTTGGATTTGCTTCCTAAAGGACTTTCATCAGTAATACATTTTATCAGTCACTCAGTTGTTAGCATGGAAAAATCAGAAATTAAAGCTAATTCTCATGGATTATTTCATAACATTGATGGAACCAGGTTCAGTCCAATTGAAGAAGCAATGTTTGTTCTTAATACATAAAATGCAACTGCACATTCTTCATTTGCAATTATGATTAACAAGGAAGGATACGCTATGGATAGGTCTGGAAAGATTGATTACTTATTTAATAAACGACCCATTAGAGACACACTACAATGCGATGTTGAAAATGAATATGAGGGTTGGGAGCCTATAGAGCTTTTGTGCACAACATGATATATTGTGCTGAAATTGCACACAAAGAGGAAAACAATTATAGAATGAGCTGGTGACTAACAAATTGGCTATGTTTCATAGCTAGGAGGACGAGTAACTTTCGATAGTTATGACAGGTTAGCGCATCAAGAACTTCAAAAGATCTCAGAGGAACTTGTTACCACTCAATCTAGCAGGGGTCCTAGGAGGGGTACATATGGGACTACTACTAGACCAAATAACAACAATGGGACAAAGGCCCACTGTCACCACAACCTATGCCCCCCTCTGTTCTCGAATTTTCATTGATGGGAGGAGTCCCAGTAACCCTCACTTAATATAGATGTATCTTTATGGAAGTTATGAAGTGAGGCAAGGTTTCTCATTCAATGGAAAGTTCAATGAAAATACAAGCTTTGGGAGAAGCTAGGAAGACTTTCCAAGAAAAACCCCTTGAAAGAAGATCTACACGAGACCTAGGGTTGAGATATTTTATGATACAAGGGTTCATCCAAGATCATGGTAGACAAAGGAAAAGACTATGAATGATATACTTCAACAAGTACTAAAGTTCAAGCCTTCAAGGAATCCCCAAGTTGAAGGATTAGCTTCTAAGGTTCCCTCTTGGTGTGATAGCTAGGGCATCAATTATATTGAAATTCCATCATCAGAATTCGTTTAAGACTGGAGGATGCCTAGAGGAGACAATAAGGAAGAATCTTGTCTAGACGAAATTCCAAAATTCCCCCTTGCTAAAATTTTGCACGAAGCCCTAGAAAACCTCCTTATCCTTAAAGTGACGGATTTTAAAAGAGAAAAGAGGAAAAATTTATGGATTAGATCCAGGTTTGACCACCAAGGGACTTGACTAGTGCCTATACCATTGGGAGTATGGAGTCATGGGTGCTTATCCATTGGGAGTATGGAGTCATGGGTGCTTATAGTAGGCTAAATTGACCTTAAAGGAGGCTAAAAGAGGAAACCCTAACTACCCTTTCAATAATTACCTTCATTAGCATTACTTAATTGAGTTTCATGGATAAACTATAAAAAATTTCCCACTAGGACCATTTATATCATATAATCAATGAGCAACACATGTTAAGCTTCCCAAGATCACAATTTCACACCATATCAAGTAAATGAGGGCATAAATCTTCACTATGAGAAGGAATTCCATGCATTAAACATTTACATAAAGATATTCAACAAGAAAAAGCACTTGCTAGACAATATGAAGAATATCCATCCATCAATAATGCATTTAGAAGCTCCAAAAAGATAAATATAAATCCATACATCAAAGTGCATCCCAAAAACATCCAAATCTTCTCCAAAATTGCAGGGCTGAATCCTCTAATGAGGCTAGCGAAAATCCTTAGTGTGATGGTTTGTAATGAGACCAGATCTCATGTATTTATACAAGCTCTAGCAATTCAAATTTCTAATTATGAAGCCCCTAAAACATAACAAATGATGTGAAGACCCTTGGTTACAAGCCAACCAAAATAACTTAACAATTAATAAATATTTAATCTCATTTTTAGCTCATGTAGGGATGATGTCATCCATGCGAAGTGCTCTCCAAGGCTAGTGTTGAGGCCTCTTGTGCTCAAAGTGTGGGAGAGGGCCTCAAAATCAATAAAGAAGAGGGACATGACCTTTAAATGTTGCAAAACATCTCCAAACCCCTATTTGGGCTTTGTGGGTCTCATGTTTCTCCAAATGCTTCAAGATCAAGTCAATGCTCCATTAATGAGGGCATGAAGATGACACAATGCTATGAAACCAACTCCAAAAATAGAAGAAAAGAGAGATCAACACCTTAGAAATAAGCCACTTCGAGGGGGCAACCTCCTTTACATTACATGAATGAACAATTCTTGGATGATACAAATGAAAAAACCTCCTTCTATATTTAGGAGTCCATGGGGTCACAATATAATCCTAACCGACCTAACAATAATAATGTAAGAGCACAATAATAACAATATTATGGGGGTTACAGGGGTACAAGAATAACAATAAGGGGGCTACACTAACAACAATAAGGGACTAAACTAGTAATATAGGGACCTAACAGCCCCTGTCCTTCAAAAAAGTGTTGTCCTCAACGTTTGAGTAGCTCTGGATGCTTCTGTATAAAATTCTCATCCTCCCATGTATAATCTTCAGTGGGTAAGTTCTTCTATTTGATGAGATACTCTAAAATTGATCGATTTCCTAGCTGTCGAGTTCTTGTTTTCGTGATTGCTTCAGGTTCCAATATGATTTTTCCTTCTTCATCAAGTTCTGGCAATATTGTTTGAACTGGAAGTTTGTCACCTATAACCTTATTTAAGCATGAAATATGGACAACTGGATGCACTCGCGAAGAAGCATGAAGCTCCAATTTGTATGCCATAGTACCAACCTTTTGCAACACCTTGTAAAGACCATAGTACTTTGGTGATAATTTATTATCCTTTTTAGCTTGCTTGAGTGACATTTGTTTGTATGGTTGTAGCCATACAAATACCCAGTCTCCCACATCAAAACTTCTCTCGTTGTGATGTTGATCTCCCTGTTGTTTCATTCGATTTTGTGCCAAGTTTAGGTTATCCTTTAAGATTTGGAGAACTTATTGTTGAAGCTCGATGTGATCTTCCATTGCCCGAACCTTAGAATTTTCTCTTAAAGATGATGTGATGGGCGGTGGATGATATCCGTAAAGTGCCACAAATGGGCTCATTTTTGCTGCAATATGGGAGGAAGTGTTGTACCACCATTCAGCTAGAGGTAACCACTTGACCCATTGTGTTTGTTTATCAGATACAAAACAACGAACATATCCTTCCAAACATTTGTTCACTATCTCAGTTTGACCATCGGATTGAGGATGATAAGATGAGCTATGAGCTAGTTGTGTACCCAAACAAGAAAATAATTCCGTCCAAAATTTCTAGTAAAAATGGGATCTTTGTCGTTTACAATAATCAGTGGGTTTCCATGTAGCTTTTGAATTGTTTCCATAAATGTAATAGCAATTGTACTTGCCTTAAATGGATGAGATAATGCACAAAAGTGTGCATACTTGGTAAGTCTATCAACTACCACCATGATGACATTCTTTCCTTCGGACTTAAGTAAACCTGTGATAAAATCCATTCAAATCTCCTCTCAACGTTGACTTGAAATGGATAAAGGCTGTAGAAGACCCGAGGTCTTAATTGTCTCAACTTTATTTTGTTGGCAAACCAAACATTCCGCCACAAACTTTTGAATATCAGATTTAAGGCCATCCCAAAAAAATTCTTTTTTCACCCTCTGGTAAGTTTTTGAAAATCCTGAGTATTCTCCTAAAGAAGAAGTGTGCAATTCCAAAAGAATCTTTTGTTTTAGTTGGGAATTCTTACAAAGATATAAGCGATCTTTGTAGCATAAGGAACCATTTTTCCAACTATAAGTATCAGATGTACTAGGATATTGCTGCAATTTTTGAATGAATGTCCACACTTCTTCGTCCTTCTTTCATTAATCCCTTGCTTTGGTTATCCAATCTGGTTGGATAATAGAAATAGCACAAAGCAATGCTTCCACCTCTTCATCCTTTCTTGAGAGTGCTTCTGCAACAACATTTAGCTTCCCTTTTTTGTAGATGATTTCAAAGTCATAATCCAACATCTTTGTGACCCATTTTTGCTCCTCTTCTGAAGATAGTCTTTGTCCCAAAAAGTGTTTAAGACTATCATGATCAGTTTTTACCTTGAAGTGTCTTCCTATTAGATAAGTTCGCCATTTCTTTAGTGCATGTAGTATTGCCAACATTTCCTTATCATAAATAGCTTTTTGTAAATACTTTCCTTTGATTGGACGACTTTCAAAAGCAATGGGTCTTCCTTCTTGCATTAAAACAACACCAATTCCATTTCCTGGGGCATCACATACCACAATAAAGGTCTTTTTGAAGTCTGGCGGAGCTAAGATCGGTGTTAGGCACATTGCCTCTTTAAGATGTTAAAAGGCCTTAGTTGCTTCAAGAGTCCATGAAAATGCATCTTTCTTCAATAATGTTGTTAGAGGTGCTGCTATTCTCCCATAATTCTTAACAAATTTGCGATAATTCCCTGTTAACCCGAGAAATCCTTGCAATTGCTTTATGGTTGTGGGGATTTTCCATTCCTTAATGGCTTTAATTTTGTTAGGGTCTACCTTTACACCCTCATGAGATACAATATGACCCAGATATTCCACCTCTTGTACTCCAAAGAAACATTTGGAGGTTTTTGCATATAATTGTTTCTCCTCCAATAGTTTGAGCACCTTGTCAACATGTTGAACATGATCCCTTCCAAGACCTGCTATAGATTAGTATATCATCAAAAAATACTAACACAAATTTTCTAAGGATGGGTTTGAAAATGGAATTCATCAACCCTTGAAATGTAGAAGGGGCATTGGTAAGGCTAAAAGGCATGAACAAAAATTCATAATGACTCTCATGAGTTCGAAACGCTGTTTTCAGAATATCTTCAGTCTTCATTCTAATTTGATGATATCCTGAACGAAGATCCAACTTGGTAAAATAAAGAGTTCCATGTAATTAATCCAATAATTCATCAATCACAGGAATGACAAATTTATCTTTAATAGTGAGCTTATTGAGCTCCCTATAATCCGGACACGCGCCATGATCCATCCTTCTTGTGCACCAATACTACTGGAGCAGAGAAAGAACTTTGACTAGGTTGAATTATACCAGCCTCTAACATCTCTGCAATCATACGTTCAATTTCGCTCTTTTTGACATAAGGATATTTGTAAGGCCTTATGTTTGGAGGAACACTTCCTGGAATCAAATGAATAGCATGATCATGATCACGAATAGGTGGGAGTCCTTTGGCAGTTTCAAACACGTTGGAATGATTGTCCAAGACTTTTTGGAGATCTGGAGAAATATATGATTTTGATGTTGGAACTTCTAGAGAACATAATTGTGCAATTACGCCTCGTTTCTTTCTTCAGAAACTTTGTCATGACATTAGAGCTTATTATCTTTCCTAGATTCCCTACGATACCTCATAATTCGACTTCCTTTCCGTCCGAAAAAAATTCAAGAAAAGTTCTTGAAAATTAAAAGTACCGTCCCGAAAGATTGTAACCATTGTACTCCTAGTACAACATCAACACCTCCCATTGGAATGGAAAGCATTGGACTATTCAATACATATTCCCCCATGGTTAGCTTGATATTATGGCATTTTCCAGAGCAATTTATAGTTCCTCCATTTGCAACCATCACTTGACATTTTGGTGCTGGGTATAGGAAGAAATTCAATTCCTTGGCTACCTTACAATCAATAAAATTATGGGTACTACTCGAATCAATCAACACTATTACCTTTTTCTTCTTGATGTGTCTTTCTATCTTGAGAGTTTGAGGAGTGGTAATTCCTGCCAATGTATTACACGATATGGTCAAACTCATTTATTCTTTCTCTAGGGTTGGTTCCTAGTGTATATCCTCTTCCTTTGAAGTCTCTTGTTCATTTTCTTCTTCCTATTCACAATCTATGTAAAATAATTTATTCTCAGCACACTTATGACCTTTAGTGTATTTGCTATCACAACTGTAGCAAAGCCCTTTTGCTCTTTTTTCTTCCAATTGTTGTGGTGTCAACCTTGTAGGTTGTGGAAGTCTAGGAGTAGCAACACTTCCATCTTTATAGATGTGAGTGGTAGGCTTCATTGTCGCCATAATTTTACATTCAATTTTTCTTGCCAACTTGAATGCCTTCTCCAATGAATAAGGTTCCCAAACACGAACCTCATGTTGGATGTTATCCTTTAAAGTCCTTATGAAGACATCAATCCTGTGTTCCTCTGGAATATCAGTTACCCTTGTATTCAATTTTGGAAGTCAATGTGCTCCACCACTGAACCCTTTTTTTTGAGATTTATCAATTAGCTAAAGAAGGTGTTGCTCTTTGTATCCTCATAATGTGCTATCGTTTCCTCCGTAAAAATTGACCAAGTGACAGTTTTTTTACGGGAGCAAAGCCATCGATACCATACAAATGTATTTTGTTCTAAATATAAAGTTGCAATGCGTACCTTTTGTGTGTTTTGCACATTATTGAGATCAAAATATTGCTCCATCTGTAGTATCCATGTTACGGGATCCTTGCCATCAAACTTCCTCATATCAATCTTTGGAATATGGTGGGCCTTCCATTCAACAATCGAGTTTATGAAATCACGATTAACATTTATTTTGCTCTCATCATGAGTTTCCTCTACTATCTTTTCACCATTATGAATAATTTCTTGTATCAACTTTGTCAAACCTTCCTTCAAACCTTCAATTTTTTCTTCCATACCATTTTTCAAACCATCCATCGTAGCTTCCACACCTTTCTTCAAACCATCCATATTAGCTTCCATGCCCTTCTTCAAACCATTCATCTTAGCTTCCACGCCTTTCTTCAAAACATCCATTTCATTTTTTGATGCTCTTGTGAGAGCGAAATTTGGTGTACTTGCTCTTGTAATTTTGGTATATCATGTTGCATTTCTTCATCTTCATGAGTCATAGTAGAGTATTCTGAGGGCTTAATGGGTGTTGAATTCTTTTTAGAGGGAATCTTAGAACCCAATACTGATATCTATGCTTCAATATGCTCTTGGAATAACTTCAAACTGATTTTTCAAACAAGACTTATGCAATTTGAAAAAAATACACACATTTTTCTTGCTTTTGAAGAGCTCAATATTGAAACTGAATTATCTTTGTGATTGCGTATCTTCAATATCTGAAATTAGGTCCTGTAGTAGCCCTCTGAATCTTCTTTCGAATGCCATAGGTCTGACCTGATTTGGATTCTTCAAGGCAAAGTTATGCCCCATCTCCCACAATGACCTAATTATGGACTAGTTCAGTAGAGAAAACTTGTACGGCATGCCACGTGTCACTATTTCCTCCTTCGGCTCTGAAATTCATACACAGGAAATGACAGTACATGTACTGGCGGCCACTTTTTACAGAATTCAATTCCAATGCTCAGAGAGAGTTATGACAATTTTCTCAAGGTAACCTCTTTAAGATGAAATTCGTGAGCATGAAAAAACCCTAACTTCTATAGATCATATCTCCGCAAATATTGCGAACCAAGATCTGAAATTTTTACTCGGATTTCCTCAGGATTTTGGCTTCGTGTGATAAAAATTTCAGCTTCTGAACCTTCGTAGAAAAAAAATTATAGCGAAAATTCCACGATGACTTGTTTGGAGCAGCGAAACCCTAGAATCCAAAGCTCTGATACCAAATGTTATGAAACCAGCTCCAAAAATAGAAGAAAAGAGATATCAACGCCTTAGAAATAAGCCACTTCGAAGGGTCAACCTCCTTTACATTACATAAATGAACAATTCTCGGATGATACAAATGACAAAACCTCCTTTTATATATAGGAGTCCATGGGGTCACAATATAATCCTAGCCGACCTAAAAAATAATGTAAGGGCACAATAATAACAATATGGGGGTTACAGGGATACAACAATAACAATAAGGGGGCTACACTAACAAGAATAAGGGACTACACTAGTAATATAGGGACCTAACACAGAAGCCCTCCCATGTTTCTCTGGATGTGACAAAACCTCCTTTAGGCCATGGATCAATTGCCATGTGTCGGGTGTTGATGTGTGGCCGACTGGGCAACATGGTCCAAGTGCATCATCTCTGTGTTGTTTGGGTATGAACAAGCAATGTGTGGTGCTGAAGAAGCTCATGGTAGGGCCATCAATGCTTTGCAATGGTGGAGGCCCATAACTCTCAACGCTCACCCTACAAGTGCCATTATGACCCTCTAGAGCGCTTGGATCCCGTATAGGGAGACCAAGTGCAAGATGGATACCCACTTGCAATCATGTATAAGATCCATTGTGTCCTCCTCACCTTCGAATACAACAATCCATTAGTGTATTTTAGTAAATAGACTTACTAACCATGGTCAAAAGTGGACACTTCACAGTGGAATGCCCTTCCAAATGGGCTTTAAAATGTACAAGTGTTACCAAGCTCAACAAGAGAGGTTAACTAATGACCCTATTAGGTGGTTTCAACTTCTAAGGGGGTGACAGGTCCATGATACATCCATCAAATGGTAGGTGTCATGTGAAATGATGATGGAACAGAGTGGGGGCAAAGGGAATGCTCCAAGCCACATGCCATGGCACTAGGGTAGCTATGATGAAGGAATCCCACACATTGGGTATATGGATGTAATATGAATATTTATACAACCGATTTTAAGTCTAGTTTAGACATCCAAACGAAAGACATTACTAGACTCTCAAGGACATATCTGAAGTGTGATAAACTGTTGAAATTTTGAGACCTGTAGAGAAAAAACGAAATAGTTTCCTATTAGCTTTTTATGGTGGCTGTAAGGTGACATCAGTGCGTCCCAAAGCAAAGAGGCATATGGGGTCTGAAAAGACTCTCAAGAGGACAAAGTCAATGAGACAATGATGGTGGTAACACTCCAACTTGTAGGTTTACTCAAACCTTTACCTTCTATCCTATACTTCAGAAATTCATCAAATGGAAGATCACAATGAAGACAATCTCCAAGATTATGGGTTTTGTATTGATCATGGAAAATTTACTCATGCATTCAACCAAATGTAAAGAGACATACAGTCATGTAAAATAATCAATGTTAAATACCAATAAAGATAAACTGTGTTAGCCGATTTACCATCCCATAATCACCATCAAAGCTAATGGAAAAACCCAAAGGCAACGAAAAATAGATATAAGAAAGTGTACCATTATTCTACAACGTATTCAAAGTTATGATGTGAAATGATAAGCAGTTCCCTGAATAGGTTCATCAAACTTTAATGATCTCAAACAAGTATGATGGAAAACAATGAAAAACTATAAACATGAACCTCATCATAAATACATGTGACAAGGTTATGGTAATGGAACAAATATGGTTTTTAGAGTTAGGAAGTTTTAGACCATGTCCTGACTAAAAAAAATATAGGGGATGCACTCAAGGAGATCTTAATAAAAAAAGCATGAAAATGGTTATGCTAACTTACACAACAATTTTATTGGTGGTCAGATGAGAAAGTGTCATGATAAACATGGCATTTTCCAATTATATTCCATCTTTTTTCTTTCTATTTTTGGTCCTTAAGATCTTTCCATGAATCTCATAACATGGAAGGTTTCCCTATTTAGAGAATTCAGATTGTTTGCTTTACTTGGAGATTTAATTGGTTGTAAACTGACTGTTGAAATCAAACATGCATGTGGTTGAAATTTCCTTGAAGATTATGGTATGGAAGCAACTACATGATAGGACTTGAAAGCAAGTACAAGAGGAGTGAACAACAAGGAAAATGGACTGAATAATTCCCCAAATCAGCAATGAGCTGACTTATTCTTATCAGTAAGGTTAAAAGGCAGGGTCTTGAAACAATATTCCATCTAGATAGCATATCAGAATACACTTGGCAAGCATGAAGACCTTGTCAAGCTAAGCATGTTTTCTTTCCTCTTCCACAAGCAGCTAAGGTGAATTACTCTTCATGCTTTGGGCCTCTGTATAGGTAGAGTTGAGGGGAGGTAGAAGGGTTGAGCAATATTCTTTAAGCAATTTTTTAGCAGCATAACTCTTCATTCTCTCACCTACCAATTCCAACGATTCACTCCACCAGCATGCTACTAGGATTATTGCAGCCTGTCATGTGTTGCACTATGATGTAATTCGATCCCCTAAGTAATAGATTGATTTGTTTCAACTAGGCCTTGACTTTGGCTCTTCAAATATTTTAGTTGAGGAGTTGTTAGCTATATTCAAGTGTTTGGTTAGCTTTAATGCACTTACAATATATCAATAAGCGACAAACTTTTGCCATAATAGAAAATATTGTACCCTCTAACCAAATGGCAAGCTTCATATTTGACCACCACCATATTCATTATCTGAGTATAAATTTGAGGGTGTAGATCTTTTACCATGCATATTTAATACAATACCCATAGGGGCATTTTAACAATTGCAAAATATGACACTTAACAAGATAGGACTTTAGATTTTGCATTGAATTTTCGAAACCAACATTGCCAACAAAATTTAAAATATAGGCAAATAGATTTAGACTCCTTGAAGGATTAAATCATACTCAACTCCTTTTTTTTCCTCGTAGTGTGGCTCTTCCATTGGCTTTTCCGCAGTCCTCTAGACGGTGGCTACTGTGTTCTCGCCTTCCCCTACTCTTCATACCACTAGACCAAATACACCCCCTCCTTGTTGTCCATTCTCCCTTGAAAGAAAAATCTAATGCATGCACCTAACCGATGGAGGCCCACTCCATTTGTTCCCACACCCCTCGCCGATCGCCAATAAGGTGTCATCCTCCCAAATTCTTTTTCTATCCCTACATCGTGCTTCCTTGACCATTTTCCCGTCAAGAAAAAGGTCTCTCCAGCCTGTGGGAGTATGCTAACTACCCCCTACCTCCCAAATTTTGTTATCATATATTTTTTTGATGTGGTCAGGAAACCTGCATGCGCTCAGGTACGAGCTATTTCTCTTCTATGTGGCCCAATGCAGTTAGAAAGAAGCATGTCCAGCTGATATATATATTTGTGTGCATGTATGTATGTATGTGTTTTTTTTTCTCTTTCTTTCAACTTGTCCTTTGCGCCACTTGTCAGTCGTATATATATATATATATATATATATATATATATATGCATGTGTTTTTTCTTTCTTTCTTTCAGCTTGTCCTTTGTGCACACTTGTCGGTCGCCATGGCTGCCACCAAACAAGTCAACATCCCAAGAAAATTTCCCCTTCCTCCGCTCTAGAATATGTGTCCCCAAACTCTGTTTGCTTTATTTAGTTAATTTTACAATGTTTATGATAAACAACTAATGTGACTCGTGTTAGACTCCTGTATTTCACAGTATCACAAGGTGACTGATTATTGATTAGATTTTTCATACTGAAAATAATATTCTATGGCTATCATTTATTTTCAGAGAAAGAAAGGGAGATCCTGACTGTCAAGAGCATCAAATGAATCTATCTGCCTTTTAATTTAGTTGAAAGAGGAAAAGTGTTGCTGATTAAGTGTGATGGTGAGCAAAATCCATACTGCCCTCATTCATTCCATCTACCCTCTTTTTACCTTTCATTTTCCCAAATACTAAACTCCAATGCTCTGAATTCCATTTAAACCCCAAAACCCACATACATAACCTTTGTGACTTATTACTTTATAAATCCATTTATATTAAAGTCTGCAATTCTATTGTTATAGCTCCGCCCGCCCATTGAACAGCTGTATGTAATAAACCTTACCCTTTTCTACCTTTCCGCTTTATCTTTCTACCTTACCTTTTTCACATCGCAAATAATATTTCGTAGTTTGGAAAATATACCTCATCGCATATCCGCAAATAACTTATTGCATTCCGCTAAAAGTTAAATCTTGCGATCACTGATTTGCAATAAATATCGTATCGCACATACTGTAACTTTTTGCTCACCGCATTTCGCAAAAGTTAAAGTTTAACCATATTCCCGAAATCTATCTAGTTTCGATTGCGATTTGTGATGCGGTTGGCCGCACCATTATACTCTGCTTGCGGCTATACACCGTTCCTTCGCTACCATTCCCATTCCATTCACCACTTTATAACTCCGCCGATACAGTGGGCTCCATCTCCATCCTGCCACATCATCCTAAGTTAGCGCAAATCACACTTCGCAGGTTTTAGCGCTTACTTCATTTCCTCAAACTCTAAATTCTGCGATGTGCAGTGAAATATAAATATTGTGATGTGCGATGTGGTGGGTCCCAATCACATGTCACACTTCACTAGTTTTAGCATTTACTCCCCGCACTCATAACAAAACCTTTCGAATTGCGATTGCGATGCGGGTCGGGTCCCACCTGTGTGCCACGTCATTCCACCTCCAATTGTCCTCCCCTTCTCCTCCTTCTCTGCCCCTCTTCTTCGCGTCCGACGGTCCTCAACGTTTTTTCGCACCCCCTCGGTCTTCAACCATGGGGGAGGGGGTGTGAAATGGGCGGTATCCATTACCGCCCACTCCTCCACGTGTCGCACCCTCCTCTCCATTACCGCTTACCACCTGAGACCCCCTCCGAAAAGTTGTTTCCGCTGTCCTCTAAACTGCCACCGCATTCATTTGAACATGACCACTGCTGCTGCGCCACGCCCACCATCAGCGCTTGACGTCCGAGCGTATGAGGTTTGTACGCCATTCTACGAAGAAATAGGCTAAAACACGGCATAAAGGACTTATGGTGAAATAAGCCCCGACAAGGAACACAAGAGGTCGAGTTGGGCAAAGGACGTTCATGCGGAACAGTTGTGGTATACAAGTAGAAACAAAAAAGGGAGTAAAAAACACATAGCGCAGTCATTAATCAATGAAAAGTGGCAAACACTACACCAAATTTAATTATCAAATGCCACTTTTCTGAAAAGAAGGGCTAGATGTCAGAGCCACCATTGGTTACCTCTTCGTGACCATTACAACCACCTCCAAGCTTATTGTTTGATCTTACAAAGAGCCATTGAAGCTTTTGGATCCATGAAGAGCTACCCAAAATTAATTCTACAGGCGGTGTTTAGGCCTTGCATGGCCACACTTGTCCATTTTTTGCTAAATTGTAATCAATGAAAGGTTGATGAGTAAGATAGAGCAACTGACTTAGTTTTTATGTAAATACTGCATGCATTAGTAGTATAGGGAGGCCTGGAAGGGGAAAAAGCCATTGTAATAGACTTTGCTGGTTGTAATCACTCTCTTTTTGATGAATGAATGAGTATGTTGTTTTCTAGATTCTGGTGTTATGATCTGTGGTGAAGTGCTCCTTTTCTTGTAATCTATGATCTCTAGTTTTAAATATTGTTGTTCTTTCTTTATTGCAGATAGAAAATTTTGTATAGGATTTACCAAGGGGTACCTTGCTCAGTCTTGAAACAATACGTTATGTTTTCCTTTGAGACCAGAATGCAGAATTTAGAGACGATCTGTTCTGCACTCTTGTTGAGTCTTAATCTCCTCCTCCTTTCCATTTCACAAGCTGTTAAGATCCATTGACATGGCTAGCTTGCCTGGTTCCACTTGACCTATGTTATTCATCCATTTGAATCTGTTTGCACCTGTTCGACTGCATAGCCCAATGGCCCCCTTCTACTGCCTCAACCAAGTCTTCAAACCAACCCCTACGTACTAATAGCTAGCCTAAAATGCCCCTATAAACAAATCTATATCTAATAGAGAGAGCCCTCTCTGAGTCCAGGAAGACTAGGTCCTGGGCTCCAAAGCGGTTTGATGTTACCCCCCATGGTTCTGTCTTCAGCCTTCGGAATTACTGGGTGATAACATAATGGCGACTCCGCTAGGGACGAGTTTCATTTTCCTCAGTAACACTTATCAAGTTTAGTTTTGACTTTGATGGTGAATAGAAGTCAAACACCAGAACGTTGTTCCATTCTCTTGACGACTCCATTGGTAGTAAAATCCAGAAACAAAGATTCACTGGCGACTCCACAGTGTTCAGTTGACCTAAAGGCTCCACTGGTAGAAGAATCCAGATTTATTGCGGACATGCAGTGACTCCATTATTTGATAAAGACAAGATGAATCCAAGAATACAATGCAGGTATGCTCCAAACACTATTACCGATGAAATATGTAACCTCATTGTTACCTACTTTTTGAAGCATTAAGAAAATCCCCTGATTTTGAAAAAGTGGCGATGCAAAATCAATAAAAAAATTTTTGAGCATGTTTTTGGCACTTTAAGTTTTTTTCATTTTGTAAATTATTATTATTATTATTATTATTTTAATTTAATTTTATTTATTTAATGTGATGTTTTTTATGTCGATTTTGAATAGTGGTGGTGTATCATCACCAACGTTTTTTTATAGGATTGATTTTGACACTATAGATTTTCTAATGTTTTTTTCTTCCGTGAGATGTTTATTTTTAAGTGCATTTATGTACTTGTGTTTTAAAAATAAAAAAATAATTTTTTTAAAAATAAAAACTGGTAATGATATATCTTCACTTTTTCACCTAGATAAAAGATGGAAAAAATGGTCAATATTCTAAAGTTTATATTTTCTATATGTTTATGTATTGTTAAATAATTTTTCAATGCATATCAAATAATTGTCGCTAAAAAACCAATATTTTGAACCATGTGACAAAAAAATACAATTTTTCAATATAAATATAATGCATAAAATACACTTTTACAGACTTTTTGTTGGAAAAAGCATGTTAAATAAACTAATTTTTTGGGAGAATCTTAACAAAAAAACTTAAGAAAATAACATTTTTATTGAATTTTATGTCAAAAAATAATAGCAATCACATGTTTTTTGCAAAAAATAAGGGTTGTTCTCACAAAATATCAAAGTCTAAACATTACAAGTAAAACTGATTAATAGTTCTAAAAAATAAGCTTTGTTTGCAGACATAACTTAAACATCATCAACAATATCAACTAATACATCTTCAACATCATCTAGAATAGCATTGATGGCTTCTTCCGCAACATTTTCTTTGTCATTTTGATCATTGTCGTCTTCTAATGAATCTTTCATTTCAACAAATGTTCCAAAGTGTCCCTTTCCAATCATTCGATATAATGGTGGTTGAGGTTCCTCTGCTTTTTTCGCCACATGTGATTCATTAAAATCTCCTTTCCTCAAACCAAATTCTTGCTTCACATCTGGAAGGAATTTAAGAGCGTTAATTCATTGTTGAATAAATTTGCATTGAACTGGGTCTTTCTCAATGGCAATGCAATTTTTTCCTTTTAGTAGGCAATATGCGAGTGTTGTACCTAATCATCAAGCACAAAAGAAATAAATAAGAAAATTAGTATGGAGACACAAAAAGTAAAAAATACAATATTTAAATTTAAATTTGTATAATAAAACTTACCTGAGCCTGAGAATAAATCCAAAACCCATTCTCCTTCATTTGAACATAGATCTATAAGATAGTTAATCAATGCTTGTGGTTTTTGATAAATGTTAACTATATCTCCTTTTGCATATTTATCCTCATATGTTAGTTTTCTTACAACTATATCATAAACCAATACCTGACTATGACTTTTCCCATCTACTCTATTTATAATAATATGCTTATAGCTATCTTCTTTTGTCCAACATTCAACATGGATGAACTCACAATCATTTATAATAGGCTGATCTTCGGAAGAAACAATATTTGACATTTGCCTGTAACATAACATAGTAAAAGTTCAATTAAATTTTACATGAATAAATTTTTTTAGGAGTAATCAAACATACAATTTCAAAGTCTTACCATGTAAGTTGCATCCTTGAGTTTGCTTTACCCTTGAAGCTTGTTAATAACATTGGAAACTGTGTGTTTGAATGAAATGTCACAAGTCGCCAAAGTGGTGATGTTGTCACTTCTTGAAAACCCGTAACCACTTTACTAAAATTTTGATAAGTATATGGTTCTCTATCATATTCAATGTTTGAGAAATTGAAACCATGAGAAGTATCTTCAATAACTAGGCCATATTCCCTTTTAGGTATTAGTGATGCAATGTCTTCACAGTCACCTTGTATTATTTGATATTGGGCACTGTCGAGCCCATTCCAAATGTAATGATTAAGAGTAAGATCAAGTTCAACATTCATAAAACGCTTCTTTCTCATGTTCTCCATCTTAATTTTATCAATAAAGCTTTTGAAAGTATCTGGTACTCCATTTCCATCATTCTTCGACATCTTTAATGACACACACACACACACACACACACACACATATATATATAGTTTAAATATGAATAAAATAAATTTATAAATCAACATACCTTATTGAATGCAATATAAAACTCTTTGTGTTGATGTAGTACTTGCTTCTCGGTAGTTGCGTACAACATCATCCCAACTGTTTTCATTCAACATTTTAACTATGTGTTCTTGTATTTTCGTAAATTTTTTTTGACTGAATAAATCAAGTTAAAAGCATTAATATACTGACATGTATAACAAATTCTACCAACATCATTATGTTTTATTTAAAAGAAAATTATAATGAAAGAAAAATAAGAAATAATTCAAGAAACTTACTTTTGAAATTCTGCACACATTTCTTCCATTGATAATTCACTCGACTTCACATGGGCTAATACTGATGTGACTAATTTATCATCCTTCACACCTTGCATTGTTCTCCAAGGTGTGATAGTCATATCCTCTGGAAGCTACTTCATTTCAGGACCTCCCTTACTGTTGGTACATATTATGGGTTTACTCTTTCTAACTTTCTGATTCTTTATGGAAATATTCTCCCATCGATCAAAAATCTCATCAATCAAATCCCATACCTCTTCAGTTCTAAATGCCAACTGAAAAATGTTATCTGTGCCTCTGAATAAATTTGTATTCAATTTTTCATCTTTTGCTTTTTTTTTCATCAATTTGATAGCCTGTTTCCATTAAACATTCATTTCGAAATGTTACACTAACTTGTGTCTTATCCCCACCACATTTTTGTATGAATTCATTATGAATAAATCTGACCCTTTGGATGAAAGTCATTTTCATTATGTACTCATTATCTGCATTATGATCCCATGCCAATAACTTTGATTCTATTTCTGTTAAGCCAACGTAAATGATGCATTTCACTGTTTGAAAAAGATAGTTATTGGGATATTCTGCAATCAATTGTCTCTTAGCCTCTATCGAATGGTTCCCTCCAATTACATAATATTTATAATCAAAATATTTTGTCTTGTCAAATGCTTGTTTGTTGGGAACCTGACATGGATCGACAAGAACCACATAATCCACCACATGCGCATATGGTTGAACCTGAACAATGTTTTCAGATTATGTATATGTAGGTGATGGGCCTTTCTAATTTGATATTGAGATTGTCCTTCATCTGGGCCATAAAATTGGTTAACATTAAGCTCAAATGTTTGGCCACCAAGAATTAATTTATTCTTCCTCAACTCTTGTCGAATAGCATTTTGTTTTGTTTTAATAATGTCATCCTCTAACTCAGCACCTGGTGTTATGATTTCTCTGCTTCCGTAAGAGCTTTCAATTTGTTCTTCACTGCTGCTCACGACCTTTACAGGTTCACCAATATTTGTTTTCCTAGTCTTATTGGATAACATATCAGTTTTTTTATAAACAAGCTCTCTTTCATGAGGTACAAAAGAGACATCTTTGGCAATTTTTCTTTTTGGTGTCTGATCTGTTTTCTCCTTTTGCACAATAGTTCTCATCTCCTCCTCACTAATTCTATCATAATTTTCTATTTCATGTTCGACACCTTCAAAAGAAACATGTTTAAGTTTACTAGATTGACCCACCTTAGTGACTCTTGGTTGATCCCCTCTTTGTACTATTGCAGTGTCACGAGCTATTGATCTTTGCTTCAATCTCCTTTCCTCTGCTTTGTCTTTGTGGAAAGTGTTGATCACATCCATAACATTTGACACCAACATATAAATACCTTCAAACATGTTTGAAAGACTCGGAACAAAATCCTATGAAACAAAATAAAACATGTCAATGATCAATAATTTATAAAAAATTGAATCATCCTTACAATAATGCATAGAGGAAATAAAAATAAACATACTTACAATGTTATTTGCAATGTTGCTTGATACTTCTTTAGAAAATTTTGAAGATATTTCATCTGTGTCATACTTGACGATTGATAGATGATATCTAACCTTCTCACGTTTCTGAGCCTTCCTTGTAAGAACATAAATAGTGTTTGTATTCGGGACCATACATATGTCTCGTACTCTGCCCATCACATCATATGGCTCATTTAAGTCAATCATACCACAAAGCAGATAGATGTGTATATCAGCCTCCGTTTCACTGTCTTCAAGATACCATGAGAAATCAGTTTTATCTATTTCCTCGGCATTCTTCCAATCAGAAATAAGATTTAATGAAACTGGTGCCCACTTGCTTGACTTTTATTAGTGTGTGCAACAATGTCCTTATTGCATCCAACAGTGTCCATAGTGCGTCCAGCTGCAACTTTAGATTTGGGAGTTGTATCCATAGTGCGTCAAGCTGCAACTGTAGATTTGGGAGCTGTTGCCCTAAGTGCAGAAACATTCACAGAAATATTTTTTGATGCCATTTTCCTGATTATATATATATATATATATATATATATGTTAATGGAAAAATAATGCGGATAAAATAAATTTAATAAACAAAATTTATTTCTAAAACTAAAAAACTTATAATCTTTTAATATATTTTAAAATTTTAAAATTTAATTTTACATTACATAGCAATTGAATAAAAATAAACAAAATAAAAGAAAAGAAAAATTTATTTTACTTTACATAGCAATTAAATAAAAAATTATAAACTTAAAATTATAAAAAATTAATATAAAAGTTTATAAATTTATATAATATTTTAATATATTTGAAAATTACAAATTTCTATTTCACATTACACAATAATTAAATAAAAATAAACAAAATAAAATAAAAGCAATTAAACAAAATAATTAAAAAATTAATTTTTTTATAATGTTGTTTTAATACTTAAATTTAAAAAAAAAAAAAATTAAAAAAGAAATTTAAATATTTAAATGTTAAAAACAAATGTTATAATATTATATTTTTTATTTTTTTAATTGTATTGTTATATAGTTTTTTTTTTAAATTTATTGTATTGTTATATTAAAAGACATGTTTTATTTTATTTATTATATTGTATTGTTTTTTTCTTTAATTATATAATGTTTAAAAACAAAACATAATTGTTATTTAATAAATTGTGTGTTTTTTAAATTTTTAAATTTGTTATATTTTGATATTTTTAACAATTTTTTTTTATTTTTATTAAATAATGTTTTAATAATAATTTATTAATTATATTATATAACAATGTTTTTATTATTTTTATATAACAATGTTTTTATTATATTATACAACAATATTTTTATTATTTTTATATATAACAATGTTTTTATTAATTTTTAATTGTTTTGAGATAAAAATTAAAACAAATTTAAAAAAAAATATTAAAATTTTTTTTTTTGAAAAAACAAAATTAAAAAAAAAAACATTAAAAATTGTCTTATTAAAAAATAAATAAATAAATAAAATGTGCCGTCGACCGTGCCCACGGGGCGCCGGAGGTCGGTCGAGCGACACCACGGGGGGTTGCCCAGCCGACCTCAGGCCCCCAGCTGGGCAGCCCCCCGTGGCGCCACCCGGCAGGCCTTCGGCGCCCCGTGGGCGTGGTCACGGTCACGGCCGTCGACCGCGCTAGCGGGGCGCCGGATGCCGGCTGGGCAGACCCCATGGCGTTGCTTGGCCGGCCTCCGGTGCCCCGCGGGCGCAGTCACGGTCACATGTTGTTTTTTTTTTTTATTTTATTTTATTTTAATTTTTGTTTTTAAATTTTTTTTTTTTTAATTTTATTTTTATAAAATTTTATTTTAATTTTAATTTTTTTTTTATAATTTGTTTTAATAAAACAATTAAAAATTAATAAAAACATTATTATATATAAAAATAATAAAAATATTGTTATATAATATAATTAAAACATTGTTAAAAAATATTGTTATATAATATAATTAATAAATAATTATTAAAACATTATTTAATAAAAATAATAATAATTGTTAAAAATATCAAAATATAACAAATATATTAAAAAAAATATATATATTAAATAACAATTATGTTTTGTTTTTAAACATTATATAATTAAAAAAAAAACAATACAATATAATAAATAAATAAAACATTTGTTTTAATATAGCAATACAATAATTAAAAAAAAAAAACCATATATATAACAATATAATTAAAACAATAAAAAAATATGATATATAACAAAACAATAAAGAAAAAAAAAAATAAGATTTAAAATTAAAAAGAATAAAAATAAGATTTAAAATTAAAAAATATATATATAAAATCAAAAAAATTCTCAAATAAAAACAAAACAAAAAAAATATTTAAATAATGAAACCTATTTATGATGTTATAATATTACTATTTTTTTATGTGCATGGTCATTTTATGGATTTTTCTGTCTAGATGAATCTATAAGTCTTAAAAAAGAAAAAGAAAAAAATTCTAAATTTAAAACCCTAAAAAATTTAGTTCTTTTTGCATTTTCTTCACTAAAAATATATATAAAAAAAATTATAGTTTTTGAACCTAAAAACCTTAAAAAAGTAGTTTTTGGACACAAAAAACTATACAAAAACATATTTTCCCCAAAATCGTCTTTAAATTGACAGAATAGAAGGAAAACTAACCTTTGAAATGCAAAAAACTGCTGTCACCAATGTCAACACAACGCCTCCACAAAATTACGAATAGCAACACAATGCCTCCAATGCCAATGCAATGCCTTCACGAAGTTACCAATGCCAATGCAACACCTCCACAAAATTACCAATAGCAACACAACGCCTCCAATGCCAATGCAATGCCTCCACAAAGTTACCAATGCCAACGCAACACCTCCATAAATTTGCTCTAACAAATACCAGAAAACTTGATGTGATGTGATGAATAGAAACAATCATTCTTATTATATAGAGAATATTGTCTGATTGGTTTACTGTTTAACGAATGTGGGATTAAAATTTCAAATTTAAAATATTTACATTTAGTTTATTATAGTTCATACTATAGTTAAAATACTTAATATTTGCATGTAGTTATCATAGTTAATATTTTATTTAATATTTACATGTACTGAATGTTGAATAATTCAAATATAATCTCAGATTAAAAATTAAAATATGAAATACTTACATGTAGTTAATTATAGTTGATATTATAGATAAAATAGTTAATATTTGCATTTAGTTATCATAGTTAATATTTATATGTACTCAATGTTTAAAATCATGGGATTAAATTTTAAAATTTAAAATATTTACATGTAGTTAATTATAGTTTAAATAGTTAATATTTACATGTTGTTATTTTTGTAAATATTTACATGTAGTCAATCTTAAACCATTCAAATAAAAAAATTATTTTAGTTTCGAAGGCATGCATGAAATGAATATTTTGTGGATATTTTGAATAGAAAGTATGGTGAAATATTTGAAGACCAACAGTTTATTAATAAATTTTGAAATATATTTTAGATGAATATAACGTAAGTTTAAAATTTAAAATTTAAAATATTTACATGTAGTTATTATTGTTAAAATAGTTAATATTTGCATGTAGGTATTATAGTAATATTATAGTTAATACTTACATCTAGTCAATTTTAAATTATTGAAATAAAAACATTATTTTAGTTTGGAAGCCATCCATGATAGAAATATTTTGTGGATATTTTGAATATAAATATCGGTAAAATATTTCAACACAAACAGTTTATTAAAAAAATGTTAAATACATTTTTTGACTAATATTTGTACCAAATATTTGAAATGAAAATTTTGGAGGGAAAGTTTTTCGCGAAATTTTTTGGGGGGAAATTTTGGAGGGAAATTTTTTCGCGAAATTTTTTGGAGGGAAAATTTGGAGGGAAATTTTCAGTCTTTAAGCTATATATTATAAGTAGGAGAGGAATTTTTATCATTCAACCTATTCTTGTTGAAAGCCATGGTTTCTTCTGATAGCGAAGTTTTTCTTTGTACAACATCAACATCTTCGTCATGCAACAACTCTATTCAGAGTGATGAATATAACGGGAGTTCGTTCACCATGAATAGAGAGTCAAAAAATCGACTTGGTCGTAATCCTAAAGATGATGAGAACAAAATTGATGAGGTGCAGCAAAATGAAATTTCTGTAAATCGAGCGCCAGTTATACCACTTACTCTTAATCCTAAGGATTATGAAAGCAATAGTGATGAAGGGCATGATGAAGAATTTCCAGAGTCAAAAGTTTCACTTCGTCCTAATCCCAAGGATTATGAGGACACCATTGATGAAGAGGGAGATGAAGAATATCCACTTCAGCTCAATCCTAAGGATTATGTGAGAACAACAGATGAAGAGGGGAATGAAGACTCTGCATAGTCGAAATATCCACTCTGTCCTAATTCTTAGGAGTACGTCAGCATCACTGATGAAAAGGGGGATGTAAAATTTCTAGAGTCAAAATATCAAATTCGTTCTAATCGTAAGGATTATGCGAGCACCACTGATGAAGAGGGGAATGATAATGTTTCAGAGTCAAAACATCCACTTCGTCCCAATCCTAAGGATTATGCCAGCACCACTGATGAAGGGGGAAATGAAAAATTTACAGCGTCAAAATATCCACTCTGTTCTAATCCTAAGGATTATGCAAGCACCACTGATGAAGAGGGGGATGAAAAAATTCCAGAGTCAATTTCCAATTCGTCTTAATCCTAAGGATTATGTCAGCACCACATATGAAGAGGGGAATGAAGAATTTGCAGAGTCAAAATATGCACTTTGTCCTAATCCTAAGGATTATGTCAGCACCACTGAGGAAGAGGGGAATTTCCAAATCTAAAATTTTCACTTCATCCTAATCATAATGATTATAATTTAACCATTGATGAAGGGGGGGATGAAGAATTTCCAATAAATTTAGATTCAAGGAATTCACTTATTCCTAATCCTAAGGATTATGAGAGCATCAGTGAGGAAGGGGAGGGGCAGGATGAAGAAATTCTAGTGAATACAAATTCAAAGCTTCCACTTATGCCTAATCCCAAGGATTATGAGAGCACCAATGAGGAAGGGGAGGATGAAGAGTTTCTTGCAAATGATAATTTTAGAGGCACAGATCTGAATATTGCATTTTCTCCAAGTGACCATTTCAAAGACACTTATGGTGATGAAGAATTGAATCCTCCCAGGGAATAATTTGAAAGCATGGGTCAAGATGGTGAAAAAATTCTTTTGAGTGGGGGTTACAAAAGTGCCGATGATTCTTGTGAAATGTTTTCTTCAACTGATGATGGTAAAGAAAATTTTTCAGGCAATGATGTTGATGAATTTCTTAACTATGTTGAGGATGATGATAGTGGGGATAATATTCTTCCTAATGGTGATGAAACTACTTTTACAAAGGATGATGGAATGATGAAGCCGTTGCAAGCAAATATTGCAACTAGGAGTAGGAGTAGACCTTTTCATATCAATCCAAAGCATTCCAGTTATACAAGGGCGAGGACAAAATATCTCACAAAAAGAAGTTCTGTCGTTCATTTGATTTCAAGTGAATGTTGTCGATGGGATTGCTTGAAAAATATGGATTTCAACTTTGTTTTGGAGAAAAGGAAAACATATATGTCAATGAATAAAAGCATGCAAAATTCATATTTAGTGGGTTGCATGCAATCTACGCTAGCAGGTTATGATTATCATATTGGGAATGTATTGCTTTGCAGAAAGGCGTTCAAAATGTTGCATTCAATTAGTAATTGTCGTTTGTCAAGAATCCAGGATAGATTGGAAAGGGATCCCACATATTATTCAGAAGCACGTTATAAACGGGAGGTGGGGCCGTTTGCAAACACTGCTAAGACATGGATGAAAGACTTCTTTTCAAATCATGGAGAGTGTATGCCAAATAAAGACACAATACATATTCCAGATTGTTGGCAATATGATGTAGAGTGTGGTCCTTGATGGCAACCCACTTGATGAAGATGATGGCAACCTACTTAATGAAGTTGTTCTTAGTAATTGTCGTTTGTCAAGAATCCAGGATAGATTGGAAAGGGATCCCACATATTATTCAGAAGCACGTTATAAACGGGAGGTGGGGCCGTTTGCAAACACTGCTAAGACATGGATGAAAGACTTCTTTTCAAATCATGGAGAGTGTATGCCAAATAAAGACACAATACATATTCCAGATTGTTGGCAATATGATGTAGAGTGTGGTCCTTGATGGCAACCCACTTGATGAAGATGATGGCAACCTACTTAATGAAGTTGTTCTTGATGCATTAATGATGTAAATCTGATGTTCTACAAGAAGGGCAGAAGTACCAGAAAAATAAATATCAGCATGTGCAATAATAATGATGAAAAGTGTGTGTCTTAAGGCATATGCGGGTTTGTCTAGGATAAGTAGCGTATGCATGCGGAAAAGTACGTGCCAAGTCGCATATGCTCAATTGCGCTCTAAATTTGTAAAACCAAGGGTTACTACCATGGTATTGACCCATTGTTTTGAGCGCTGGGTTGTCTATTTGATCCCGTCCAGGAATACCTTCGGATGAGCTGTGGTTTTGGTTCATGGTATTGAAAAATGGTAAACCTATATAAGGAGAAGAAAATCATTGAGCATGGAGTGTGCATGAGTCTGGGCTTTGATGAATACTTCACTCTGAAGTATATCTATATGGGTGAACCCTGTTCCTAATTGATAGATCTTAATCTATGATGCTCCTATGAACATGATGAGGGCTCAAGATCTCTAGATCTAGAAATGGTGAATGTTAAGGATGATCTGAAAGGAAGTGAAGAAGACCTGGTGCAATCTTGTTGAAGAGATTGAAGAAATCAGGGTAAGTATATAGATCTGGTATGTACTGCAAAATTTATCTTTATAGATCTATACGCAGGTTCATTTCATGAAAAGCGCATGTATACACGGGTCTGTGAAAAGAAAAGCGCGTATGCGCAGTTAGGGTTTTCTTTGGAAAATGTACTGAAGTATACGCGGGTTCGTCTTCTGGAAAGCACGTATATACGCAGGTCTGATTGAATAAAAGCGTGTATGATTTTTGATCTTATGATAGCTGAAGGTTGAATGTGTTTCTGCATATCCTGAAGTCTGGGTTATATCTGATATTCTGGTTACAGTGGTTTCACTGTTCTGTTTGATGCTTTGAGCAAAGGTTGTTTATTGACAAGTAAAGGGTTGTGTTGGAGCTGTTTGATCCAGTTTGAAAATTGATGAAACGTGGTCTGCAGTGGATCTGAGGGTTGAAGTCTTCAGTATGAAAGTGGAAGCTTTCTGCCAGTAGAAGCTGGTATTCATATCAGGGGGTAGTAGCTCCCTTCCAGGAGAGGCTGGTAAACAAGTGCAGGGGGTTGTAGCTCCCTTCCAAGAGAGGCTGGTAAACGAGAGAAGGTTGCAGCCTTCTGCAGGTGGGTGCCTGCGTGTTGGTTTGAGTCTACACCAGTACATGATTGTAAGAAGTTTTCTTAATAATAAATTTTGAAGGCTGAAACAACGGCAGCGGTGGATTTCTCCCAAATTGGGTTTCCACCTAAAAATCCTGGTGTTCATGTGTGTTGCATATGTGTGATGATTATTCTATTCTGTCTGCACCTGTTTACTGTTTCTGAAATATCTGATGAATGAATAATGCAATGATCTGAGTTAAGATTCAAACACATAATTAGATCTCTGGACATACGCGAGTTCTGTAAAGGATATCCGCGTATATATGCTAGTTTCCTTCAGTAAAGTAGCGTATGGGTTTTTAGAAAGGAAAAAGAAAAAGTTTGATTGTCTGCACTAAATACTGATTCACCCCCCCCTCTCAGTATTTTTCCCAACAATTGGTATCAGAGCAGGTCCTTCTGAAAAATCTTAGCCGCTAGAAGGAAGATCAAGCAAGATGAGCAATCATGAGGGAACAGCATCTATCAAGCCCCCGCTCTTCAACGGAAGCAATTTAATCTTCTGGAAAGTAAGGATGAGATCCTATCTTCAGTCTATGGGAGCTGATGTATGGGCCATTGTTGAACAAGGATATCAATATCCAGATGCTACACCAACAAATCCAACTGAAAGGAAGAATTATGAATCAAACGCAAAAGCGGTCAATGCTGTAACAGGAAGTCTAACTGAATTAGAATTTGTCAAAGTCATGCAGCTGAATACAACAAAGGAAATATGGGACAAAATCATTCTAAGTTATGAAGGCGACGCAAAGGTAAAAAGTGAAAAACTCTAAACTCTCAGAATTGAATATGAAAATTTAAAGATGCATGGTGATGAGAGTATTGCCAGTTTCTTTTTACGTATTGATGATGTTGTAAATCGTATGAGAAATCTGGGTGAAACAATATCTGACACTACTTTGGTTGAGAAAATTTTACGATCGCTAACGGCAAAATTTGAATCAAAAGTTTCTGCCCTTGAAGAAAAACAGGATATTCAAAATCTTTCCGTAGTGCAACTTCATGGCATATTGACTGCTTATGAAATGAGGAGAGGAGGACCATCTGAAGTCAAAGAAGCTGTTTTTAAAGCTTCTACAAAAGGGAAAGAAGTTCAAAAATCGGAAGGATCAGGATATATCTCAGAAGAAGATGAGGCAAACTTTGTGAGAAGACTCCAACTAGGAACCAGAATATTCAAAGGTAAGCTTCCTTTCAAATGTTTCAATTGTGGAAGAGTTGGTCATTACGCTGCAAAATGTCCTTCTAAAGAAACATCTGCTAAAGAGAAAGAATTAGCAAGAAGGAATAAGAATCGATCTAGCTCTAAGAAAAGATACTATACAAATGAAGACAGTGATGGGTTATCTGATAGTGAGGAAGAATGTGAACAAGATCTTAGACTTCTCATGGCATTTGAAAATAATTCTAGAGACGATAAGGATGATTTTGTGGATGCTCTAGATGACAATGATTTTCTTGATCAAAACAATCAACTCAAAATATGCTTGGAAGAAAGTAAAATAATCATAGAGACTCTGAAAAGGCAGAATGAAGAAGCAAAGAAACATAAGGAAAAATTAGAATGTGAAGTAGTAAGTCTAAGAAAAGAACTTGAGAAAGTAAAGACTATGAATCTTAGATTTGCTAAAGGATCTGAAACCTTAGATGAGATTATCAAGGTTCAACGTTCTCCTCTTATTAAGACAGGTCTTGGATATACCGGAGAATCTTCTCAGGCTTCTGCACCAAATTATCTAAAAGCAGCTACAACTGGTTTACTTCATTCAGCCACTTAGCAAGGGAATAAAGAATCTTTACAGGTAAAGCATGATCATCACAATACAAGGGATATCTCTCAAAGAAGCAACAATCAACAGGTAAATTCAAATAGAAGATTTCATGATCGCAAAAATTTCTACTTCAATGGACAATGTTTCTCATGTCACAATTTTGGTCATAAAGCTGTTCAATGTGTTGCTTATAAAACCATCATGACAAGAGAAGCAAGAAAGAAAAGTATGGATATTGAACCAAAGAAGAATATCTATAACAACTTTTCTCCTCTTCAAAATGAAGTTGAATGTGCTTATTGCAATAACTTTGGCCATGAAGAATCTGAATGCAGGAGCAAAGTCCAGCCAAAACAACATTCTCCTTCAAGTTCCAAAGTATGGAAAAAGAAGGAATCACAGGTTGAAAATTGTGGAATAGCGTTATTTGCAGAAGGTGAAGAAAATCAATGGTACATTGATAGTGGGTGCTCAAGACACATGACATGTGACAAAAGCAAACTTCTTGCATATAATGCTCTAGAAAAGGAAAAGAAAGTTACATTTGGAAATGATACTCCTTCTGTAATTAAAGGAAAAGGGTCCGTGTTTTTAAAAGAAAAGGTGAAGGCTAATGATGTCATGTATGTGGATGGATTAAAGCATAACCTGTTAAGTGTAAATCAAATGTGTGATCAAGGAACAGAAGTTGTCTTTAGTTCAAAAGAATGTGTGGTTCGTGATCTTGGTACAGGTAAAACTATTATAAAAGGGAAAAGAACTCCAAGCAACCTGTATGTATTGAAGAACTGCAAAGATCAATGTTACTTGAGCAAGTATTCAAAAAATTGGCTATGGCATAGAAGGCTGGGGCATCTGAGCTTCTCTCAAATCAACAAAGCAAGCAGACTTCAAGTTGTTCGTGGTCTTCCCAATATTACTCTACCAGAGAGTATCATATGCAAATCTTGCCAATTCGGTAAGCAGACCAGAGTACAATTTAATGCCAAAGAAGGATCATCAAGTAAGCCTCTTGAACTCATTCATACTGACATATGTGGACCTATGAGAAAAAATTCACCACGTGGGGAAGAATACTATATCTTATTTATTGATGATTACTCTAGAATGTGTTGGATCGGGTTGATTAAACACAAAGATGAAGCATTTGAAAAATTTCAGATCTTCAAAGCATTGGTAGAAAATGAATTAGATATAAAAATCAAGTGTCTTAGATCTGATCGAGGAGGAGAATATACATCAAATGAATTCTTTGAATTTTGTGAACAACATGGCATAAAAAGACAATTCTCTGTAGCAGGCACTCCACAACAAAATGGCGTAGCAGAAAGAATGAATAGAACAATTCAACAAATGGCTAGAGCTATGCTTGATGATTATGGAACTCCTGACATGTTCTGGGGTGAAGCAGCACATACAGCAGCTAACATTCTCAACAAGGCTCATGTTCGGGTAAATAGTGACAAAACTCCATATGAACTCTGGTATGGTAATTCTCCCTCTGTGAAGCATTTTAGAATTTTTGGAAGTAAATGCTTTATCAAAAATAATGATGAAAATCTTGGCAAGTTTGAACCTAGATTAGATGAAGGGATAATTCTTGGTTACTCATCTACAAGCAGAGCATACAAATGTTACAATAAAAGGCTTCGAAATATTGTTGAATGTATTGATGTTGTTATTGATGAGTCTCCTGCAGCTCCTAAAGAAGAAAAACAAGCAACAGAAGAAGATGATGGTGATTTTTGTCCTTCTACATCAAATGGAAATGATATAGACAGTGGATCCAATGAAGAACCTGAAGATGATTTATTTAAAAAGGCTCCATCCAGATATGTTCAAAAGAATCATCTTGAGTCTCAAATTTTGGGAGACAAGGAATCAGGTGTACAAACAAGGAGGACTCTTGTGGGATCTTCTAGCTATCTCGCATTTCTATCCACAATTGAACCACACAATGTCAATCAAGCTTTCAAAGATGAATGTTGGATTCAAGCTATGAATGAAGAGCTTGATCAAATTGAAAAGAATCACACTTGGGAATTGGTGCCAAGACCACATGATAAAAATGTCATTGGAACTAAATGGATATTCAAGAACAAGTTAAATGAGAATGGGGATGTTATAAGAAACATAGCTAGACTGGTTTGCAAGGGGTATACTCAACAAGAAGGTATAGACTTTGAAGAAACGTTTGCTCCTGTAGCTAGACTTGAAGCCATAAGAATGTTTCTTGCTTTTTCAAGTTTTCAACAAATCAAAGTTTATCAAATGGATGTTAAATCGGCCTTTCTCAATGGTGATCTAGAAGAAGAAGTTTATATAGAACAACCGGAAGGATTCATTTTGGGAAATGATGAAAATCTTGTTTGTAGAGTTAAAAAGGCTCTATATGGTCTCAAACAAGCTCCAAGGGCATGGTATTATCGTCTTGACAAATATCTTCATCAACAAGGATTTTCAAAGGGGTCTGCTGATAGCAACTTATACACAAAAGTTGAAAATGATAAACTATTGATTGTGGTTGTCTATGTTGATGACATCATTTTTGGGAGTAATGAAGAATCTATGAGTAAGAAATTTGCTTCGGTCATGCAGCAAGAATTTGAAATGTCCTTACTTGGAGAACTAACATTCTTTCTTGGGTTGCAAGTGCATCAAACTACAGATGGAATATTCTTATCACAAGAAAAATATCTTAAGCAAATTTTGAAGAAGTATGGCATGGAAGAATGCAAACCTGTGAGTACACCAATGATAACCGGATGTAACCTCAGTTCTCATGATGATTCTCCCGCGGTGAATCAACCAGAATACAGATCAATGATAGGAAGCCTACTTTATCTCACTAGGACTATACCAGACATTATGCATGCAGTTGGGATTGTTGGACGATTCCAAGCTAATCCAAAAGAGTCTCACCTTCAGGCTGTCAAAAGAATATTCAAATATCTACAAGGAACTCAAGACTTTGGACTATGGTATCCAAAGAATGCTGATCTCACTCTTCATGCTTACACTGATGCAGATTGGGCTGAAAATGTTGATGATCGGAAAAGTGCTAGTGGTAGTGCATTTTATATGGGGCCCCGATTAGTATCTTGGTTCAGAAAGAAGCAAAGCTCTATTGCCTTATCTACAGCAGAATCAGAATATGTGGTTGCCGCATCATGTTGCACTCAACTTCTTTGGATGATGCAAACCTTACAAGACATTCAAATCAAATTTTCACCTCCTATCTCCATTATGTGTGATAATACAAGTGCCATCGGTATCTCAAAGAATCCTGTTATGCATTCCAAGACCAAGCACATTCCCATCAAGTATCACTTCTTACGTGAACAAGTGCTTGAACAAAAGGTGAAGTTGGAGTATGTTCCCTCCAAAGAACAAATTGTTGATATATTTACCAAACCTCTGCCCAGGGAAGTGTTCGAATATCTCAGACAAAAGCTGGGAGTAGTCTCTGCTGTGAAGAAAATCAGAACTACTTAAATTTAGAAGATCAAATTGGATACGCGGGTTTCCTAAAATACAGTCGCGTATATACGCGAGTTTATCCACAGAAAGCCGCGTATGGTCAGTTGCTGACAATTTTTTGTTAGGGTCAGCATTTTACAGCACATCTGCAGCACTGTTTGATATCTCTGATGCTATATGGTATCTCTGGTGAAGTTTTATCTCTTATATTTCTGTCTCATTCTCTGATATTGGGTAAAGATGCCTTGATGATCTTCTGTTGAAAAGTGTTCAGGATGCACAAGCTAAGGGGGAGATGAAGGAGTAAACTGATATACAGGTTCAGGGGGAGCAATAGCCTTGCTGGGTATTATGCATTGTTGGCTTATGATTATGAAATATGATCTCCCTTGAGGTCTTTCTGATATTGGTCATAAAAGGTCATATTTGTAATTTGATGAAAAAGGTCATGTTGAGACCTATGATGTAAAATTGTAATATTCAGTCATGTAAGGACTTGTTCAAATTTGAAAACCCACTTGGTTGGATAGTTGAGTCAAAATATGTAAACCCTTTTTGGTTGGGTATTTGAGTCTCTTATGTAAATCCACTTGGTTGGATCTTTGATGTATGTATGAGTCCTTGGTGATAGGAAGGTCATAGAGTCATGTACTTCATTGAAAAATATTTTTGAACTTCCAGCATGAACTCAGGGGAAGCATGGTAACTTCAGTGCACATTAGATCTGCAGAGCGCTTCCTTCTACATGAGGAGAAAAACCTTGTGTTGGTTTTGATCCGTCCTTTGCCCTTGATGTCAAAGGGGGAGAGTGACATGGTGTTTGAATAAGGGGAGAGTAACATGGTTATTGTGTAATGATTATAATCAATGTATCTATCTGTTGTGGTGATCAAACACCTTTGTGGTTGCCATCAAGTCCAAAGGGGGAGATTGTTGGCAATATGATGTAGAGTGTTCTCCTTGATGGCAACCCACTTGATGAATATGATGGCAACCTACTTAATGAAGTTGTTCTTTATGCATTAATGATGTAAATCTGATGTTCTACAAGAATCGCAGAAGTACCAAAAAAATAAATATCAGCATGTGCAAGAATAATGATGAAAAGTGTGTGTCTTAAGGCATACGCAGGTTTGTCTAGGATAAGTAGCGTATGCACGCGGAAAAGTACGTGCCAAGTCGCGTATGCTCAATTGCGCTCTAAATTTGTAAAACCAAGGGTTACTACCATGGTATTGACCCATTGTATTGAGCATTGGGTTGTCTATTTGATCCCATCCAGGAATACCATCGGATGCGATGTGGTTTTGGCTCATGGTATTGAAAAAGGGTAAACCTATATAAGGAGAAGAAAATCATTGTGCATGGTGTGCATGAGTCTGGGCTTTGATGAATACTTCACTCTAAAGTATATCTGTATGGGTGAACTCTGTTCCTAATTGATAGATCTGAATCTATGATGCTCCTATGAACATGATGAAGGCTCAAGATCTCTAGATCTAGAAATGGTGAATGTCAAGGATGATCTGAAAAGAAGTGAAGAAGACCTGGCGCAATCATGTTGAAGAGATTGAAGAAATCTGGGTAAGTTTATAGATCTGATCTGTACTGCAAAATTTATCTTTTATAGATCTATACGCAGGTTCGTTTCATGAAAAGCGTGTGTATACGCGGGTATGTGGAAAGAAAAGCATGTATGTGCAGTTAGGGTTTTCTTTGGAAAATGTACTGAAGTATACGCGGGTTCGTCTTCTGGAAAGAGCGTATATACGCGGGTCTGATTAAATAAAAGCGTGTATGATTTCTGATCTAATGGTTGCTGAAGGTTGAATGTGTTTCTGCATATCTCTTCTGAAGTCTGCGTTATATCTGATATTCTGGTTACAGTGGTTTCACTGTTCTGTTTGATGCTTTGGGAAAACGTTAGTTATTGACAAGTAAAGGGTTGTGCTGGAGCTGTTTGATCCAGTTTGAAAATTGATGAAACGTGGTCTGCAGTGGATCTGAGGGTTGAAGCCTTCAGTATGAAAGTGGAAGCTTTCTGCCAGTAGAAGCTGGTACTCATATCAGGGGGTAGTAGCTCCCTTCCAGGAGAGGCTGGTAAACTAGTGCAGGGGGTTGTAGCCTTCTGCAGGTGGGTGCCTGCGTGCTGGTTTGAGTCTGCACCAGTACATGATTGTAAGAAGTTTTCTTAATAATAAATTTTGAAGGCTGGATCAACGACAGTGGTGGTTTTCTCCCGAATTGGGTTTCCACCTAAAATTCTGGTGTTCATGTGTGTTGCATATGTGTGATGATTATTCTGTTCTGTCTGCACCTGTTTACTATTTCTGAAATATTTGATGAATGAATAATGCAATGATCTGAGTTAATATTCAAACACATAATTAGATCTCTGGACATACGCAAGTTCTGTAAAGGATATCCGCGTATATACGCTAGTTTCCTTCAGTGAAGTAGCGTATGGGTTTTTAGAAAGGAAAAAGAAAAAGTTTGATTGTCTGCACTAAATACTGATTCACCCCCCCTCTCAGTATTTTTCTCAACACAGATATTTTCTCAAGACGAGAAATATTTATGTTATACAAAGATTATGCAGAGGCTGTTGAAGGAATTGGTAATTTTATTACATATTCTTATTTTACAAGGATATGGAAAACTGAATTCAACAATGTTCGTATTCCTAAGAAGACAATGATGGGGATTTGCAGCACATGTGCTTCTCTTAAAGCAAAAAGAGATAAATGTCAAGGGGCAGAAAGAGGTATGTGTTCAAAACATTGTTTTTTAAAATTTGATACTTATCAACTATGAAAATATATTTATTCATATGTTTCTTTTATTTTATGTACAAATTCTGTTGTCAAAGAACTTCAAGATCATCGAAATCAACAAACAAGTGAAAGGCAAAAGTTGTATAAACATCGAAAGAAGTGTTATGATCATCCAAATAAATATTTGGGATTGATAATTGATGGTATGGACCAAAAGAAAACACTTCTTCCACATTTTGTCCGCACGCCAAAAAAATTATAGGAGGAAAATTTCATTCAGTTTCACTTGGTTGGTTGTATGGTATTTAATGAGAAGATGTTTCCAAGAGTTTTCTTCACAACTCCAAATATTCACAATGATGCAAATCTGACCATAACTATAATCCATGATTTGGTTACTCATTGGTATGGGATTCTTCTTGAAGTTTTGTATTTACAATTAGACAACACAAGTCGTGAGAACAAAAATCAAGTTCTTTTTGGGTATCTAAACATGCTCATTGAATTGGGGATTTTTAAAAAGATAAAGGTTGGTTTCCTTTTTGTTGGGAATACTCATGATCATATTGATCAAATATTCAGTCGTTTTTCAATAACATTGAGGAGGAAAGGTGTTGGGAGCCTGCCATCATTAATTGAATGTATTAAGAAATCGTACATTCCAGAGCCTGTTTTTCATGTGTTGGAAGAAACTATTGACATGCGAAGGTTTATTTTTGGATCGCATGGTGAGGAGAAATGCATTGAACATCTTAACGACATTAGCTTCCAGCATCAATTTCGTATCAAAAAAATTGATGGGATAACACTTATATGGGGCAAGAAGTATTCAACTGTTGAAGAATGGGGACCATCATCAGGTTTAACATTTTTGAAGTTCCTTACTGATTCAGTTTGGTGGGAGTCTTTTTTCAGTAATCAAAGTGATATGATTTCAAGATCAATAAATGTGGATACGCTTTTGAAGACTCATTTTTTTTGGCCACAAAATATGCCAAATGAACATGAACATCAAGAAACACACAATGTTGAACAACAACAGCCTCAAGCTATTATTAATTCCCCACAGGTAGATGAAAGAGAAATCTATATTGGTTCTAGAAGATCACGTGCACAACGTGAAGCCATGGAAAACCTTTACAGGGGTTCTGTGCAGGATCTTAAGGAGGGTTGCATGATAGCAGTGTTAGCAGATGAAGATCCACTTGGCTATCCATTCTGGATTGCCAAGGTTATAAAGGTCATTAATGAAAATGAAGATATTACAACTATTGATGTACATTGGTATGCCACAAGTACCCACCCTTTCAATGGTGTGTACAAGCCAGAGATGGTAGTGGAAAAAAGAATTGGCAGAAAGAGAAAAAGAAAGGGCACAAATATAAATCGTCGCCGCACATATGTCTTAAAATTGGAGGATGTTGACATACTTGTGTATGACTTCAATTTGACAAAGAGAGGAACTCTTCGGTTGCAGACCATAAATATTTTGAAGAAATTGCTACCAGAACAATTACTGTTGAGATGGGACTCTGCAGAATGTAGACATAGATCTACAAGACTTTTGAACTCTGAAATGGTGGGCATGAATGTTGACTCAGATGGAGCACTAGTTGATGAAAGAGAAGAATATGGATCATCTTCATCCGCATCGAGCCATTCATTTGAAGATGTAGGTTATGATGGTGTGCTAGAACCTATGGTTGATTTTGAATAACTATCTAAGACACTTTTATGTAATTGATGTTTGCATGGTAACTTGAAATAAAATTTTTGACTTCCATCTCATTTTTCATGAATTTATGAGACATTTCTATGTTTGTTAGATTATATGTTTTAATTATGAAGAATTCATCTCTTTAGAATATCGACAATGCAACAATGAATTACAAAAATAATTTATGTTATATTCAATGTACCAATGTTGATATTTTAATTATAAGTAAAATAGAAAATATAAACTAATGTTGAATTTTTAGATTATGCAGTGATATTACCATGATATTATGTATTGTTACCATTTGGTATAAGATACTTTTAAAATTTTTAATAATTATGTGTCATTGAAAGGGAACACTTTGTTTTGATGCTTGATTTTTAGGTTTTGGTTGAAATTAGATTTAAATTTGTCTTATGCTAAGATTTGAAAAAAGATAAGTTTTTATCCTTTAAAATTAAAATTACTCTTACTTGTTTCTGTTCAATGATAATTTTTTCATTTACTTGTTCATTTTTTAAAATTGTTTAAATCTTATAATTTCTCCATAATTTCATTGTTCAAGTATGTTGAAAACTTAAGATTGGAAAACTTTAGATTTATAACTTGTCATTAATGTTTTTATGCGCTACCAAATTTTATCTTTAATGTTATGGTTGACAATAATTACAATTTTGGGGTTGTTTACAGTCAAGATATTTTATGTTTAACAACATGGATGAAAATTGTTCGAAATGATAAGCCCTTCAGACATGTATTTGTTTATCTTTAACATCATCTATCAAAAATGTTAGAAATTTACGATTTTAAAAAATGTTCTAATATGTTGTCTTTAATTCCATTGTTACAAGTGTAAAAATTATGACACATTTTTTTTTTTTGTTATTCTAGCATCAACTGGTTTTGTTTTGAGGGTGTTTTTTCAATCCTTTTTTCAACAAACAATTTTGTTTTTAGCATAATTTTATAAAATGTTGAAATTTGACCTTAAAAAAAAACCAAGTGCGTTATGGAAGACACTTTTTGTTTTTGGGGTGTTTTTTCATGTTTTTTGAGACTTTTTGGGCTAGAGTTACCATTTTGAGGTCAGGTTACCTATTTCATCGATAACAGTGTTTCCAATGAATAGAGATCACATTCCTGGACTCCTACACAAAAAGCCTCAGGTAAATTAGCAAATAAATCTTCCTATTTTTTAATATGAGACTGTTGATGATGCTTCATTACATCTCATTAAATTTCATATACATTCATGGAAGTTGAAGGTTGAATGGCATGAGGATTGCCTCATGAAGATGTTCACGGCAACATTAGAAGGGAAAGTGAGGGAATGGTATGAAGGTCTAAACCCTGGTAGTTTGTTTTCTTTAAAGGATTTCCACAAAGTGTTTTATGAGCATTGTAAAGAATATTCTCCATCTTTATCATTAGCTGAAAATTGTTGTGATCAGTCTGAGGATCTCATACAATATCTTGTAAATATTGATGAAGATCTAGGAAATTGGCATCCTAAGGATCTCTTAGAAGCAATTTATGAAATTCATTCTCAAGTTAACTGTCATGATAACCAAGAGAAGTTAGTTGAAAATGAAAGCAATTAGGAAATGAAAGAAGATCCACTGGATCTCTCTGTGGAGACAAATGATAATTCATCTGCTCTTTTGTGTGAGGCTAAAGAAGACATTCAGCCTCATGATCAATCTTCACAGGAGAAAGAAAAAAATTGTTGTTCAATCCAAAGAAAACAAGGACTCCCTCCTTTAACTGAAGAAGAAATCAATCAGATTCTAAGCATGCAACCAGCCTCTAAATTTTTATGTAATGAAGAGATTATTTCTATTTGTTCTACTGCTGATTTATGTACTGAAGTGTTTTCTCATGAAGAAACAAATGTAGAACATATTGGTACTGATGCTATTTTACATTCTCAAGAAGGCTTATTGCTAGAAAGTGCTTCTATTCATCAAAATGATGGCCTTCAAATGGAATTCAACAATCTCAGTCAAGACATACCAAGTTTGCTTGAGGAAAACATATTGGTATACAATGAGGATGCCATGTCAGATGACCATGAAGAATATGTAGATATTCTCTTTCAGAAGGATCTTGAGCATGACAAAGTGGAACAAGGAGCAACCCTAGATGAAGTTTATTATTTAAATCCTCAGGGCCAGGTATTGTTCCAAGATCCTTTTGTCGGTTTCTTAGAATCATCTAAAGGAGTATGCTATGCCATGAATGGTTTGCTGCAGAGTTTAAAGAAAAGTTTGAACACTGCTGTTCAATGGCAAGTAAGATGGAAGTGGCCCTTTTGTTTTCTCAGCCTACTCAAAAGAGTGAGCAAGAATCAATCATGTAGTCATTTACTTGATTGGTTACATTGGAAAAAAGAATTCACTTAGTGTATATATCATCTCCAAGTTAGATTAGGATCAGTAGGTGTGCAAATAAGCACAGTACTCTAAGCATCTTTCCAGTTTTAGTTTCAGATTGCTTTCTAGTTTTCAATACAAGTATATTCTAGGCTGCAGTTTGTAGAGAGTGTTGATTTTGAACTGAGCCTTCTCAGCCATAGAGGTTTTGTAGCAGATTAAGTTGCAGATTTGGGATCAGCCCAATGGATTAGGCCACTAGTCTACGGTGTTCTTGACACCTCGTGAAGGAGCTGCCATCCCCAGCTAGAGCCATTGTTAGACTCTTGTATTTCACAATATCACAAGGTGACTGATTATTGATTAGATTTTTCATACTGAAAATAATATTATATGGCTATCATTTATTTTTAGAGAAAGAAAGGGAGATCTTGACTATCAAGAGCATCAAATGAATCTATCTGCCTTTTAATTCAGTTGAAAGAGGAAAAGTGTTGCTGATTAAGTGTGATGGTGAGAAAAATCCATATTGCCCTCATTCATTCCATCTACCTTCGTCTTACCTTTCATTTTCCCAAATACTGAACTCCAATGCTCTGAATCCCATTTAAACCCCAAGACCCACATACATAACGTTTGGGACTTATTACTTTATAAACCCATTTATATTAAAGTCCACAATTCTATTGTTATAGCTCCGCCCGCCCATCGAACAACCGTATGCAATAAACCTTACCCTTTTCCACCTTTCCGCTTTATATTTCTACCTTACCTTTTTCACATCGCAAATAATATTTCGTAGCTTGGCTAATATACCTCATCGCATATTGGCAAAAATAAATTATTGCATTCCACCAAAAGTTAAATCTTGCGATCACTGATTTACGATATATATCGCATCGCACATATTGTAACTTTTCGCTCATCGCATTTCGCAAAAGTTAAAGTTTAACCATATTCCCGAAACCTATCCAGTCCCGATTGTGATTTGCGATGCGGTTGGCCCTACCATAATACTCTGCTCGCCGCTATACGCCATTCCTTAGCTACCATTTCCATTCCATTCGCCACTTTATAACTCCACCGATATAGTGGGCTCCATCTCCATCCTGCTACATCATCCTCCGTCAGCACAAATTGCACTTCGCGAGTTTTAGCGCTTACTGCATTTCCTCAAACTCTAAATTTTGCGATGTGCGGTAAAATATAAATATTGCGATGTGCGATGTGGGTGGGTCCCAATCGCATGTTGCACTTCAAAAGTTTTAGCATTTACCCCACGCGCTCATAACAAAACCTTTCGACTTGCGATTGCGATGTGGGTCGGGTCCCACCTATGTGCCATGTCATTCCACCTCCAATCGTCCTCCCCTTCTCCTCCTTCTTTGCTCCTCTTCTCCACATCCGACGGTACTCAAAATTTTTTCGCACCCCCTCGGTCTTCAACCATGGGGGAGGGGGTCTGAAATGGGTAGTATCCATTACCGCCCACTCCTCCACGTGTCGCACCCTCACAATTTCGCACCCCCTCTCCATTACCACTTACCACCTGAGATCCCCTCCGAAAAGCTGTTTCTGTTGTCCTCTAAACTGCCGCCACATTCGTTTGAGCATGACCATTGTTGCTGTGCCATGTCCACCGTCATCCCTTCACGTCCGGGCGTATGAGGTTTCTGCGCCATTCTACGAAGAAATAGGCTAAAACATGGCATAAAGGATAAGCCCCGACAAGGAATGCAAGAGGTCGAGTCGGGCAAAGGATGTTAATGCGAAACTGTTGTGGTATACCAGTTGAAACGAAAAAGGCAGTAAAAAACACAACAACACAATCACTAATCAATGAAAAGTGGCAAGCACTACACCATATTTAATTGCCAAACGCCAGTTTTCTAAAAAGCAGGACCAGATGTCAGAGCCACCAGTGGTTACCTCTTCGTGACCATCACAACCACCTCCAAGCTTATTATTTGATCTTACGAAGAGCCACTGAATCTTTTGGATCCATGAAGAAATTAATTCTACGTGCAGTGTTCAGGCCTTGCATGGCCACACTTGTCCATTTTATGCTAAATTGTAATCAATGAAAAGTTGCCGAGTAAGATAGAGCAACCGGCTTAGTTTTTATATAAATACTGCATGCATTAGCAGTATAGGGAGGCCCGAAAGGGGAAAAAAACATTGTAATAGAATTTGCTGGTTGTAAGCACTCTCTTTTTGATGAATTAATGAGTATGTTGTTTTCCAGATTCTTGTGTTATGATCTGTGGTGAAGTGCTCCTTTTCTTGTAATCTGTGATCTCTAGTTTTACATATTGTTTTTCTTTCTTTACTGTGGATAGAAATTTTTTTGTAGGATTTACCATGGGGTACCCTGCTCAGTCTTGAAACGGTATGTTATATTTTCCTCAGAGACCGGAATGAAAAATTCAAAGATGGTCTGCTCTGCACTCCCGTTGAGCCTTAATCTCCTCCTCCTTTCCATTTCACAAGCTGTTAAGATCCATTGACATGGCTAGCCTTCCTGGTTGCACCTAACCTCTGTTATTCATCTATTTGAATCTGTTTGCACCTGTTTGACTCCATAGCGCAATGGTCCCCTTCTGTTGCCTCAACCAAGTCTTCAAACCAACTCCTATGCACTAATAGCTAGCCTAAAATGTCCCTATAAACAAAGCTATATCTAATAGAGAGAGCCCTCTCTGAGTCTAGGAAGTGTAGGTCCTGGGCTCCAAAGCGGTTTGATGTTTCCCCCTGTGGTTCTGTCTTTAGCCTTCAAAATTGCGGGGTGATACTAACTGGGACTATTATAAATATAAGAGTTATACCTCTTGCAATTTGAGAGATCAGTTTGGTGAGAGGAAGTAACCTAGTGACTCAATGAATAAACAAGAAACCAAGGCAAATTTGAGGTAAGGTATTCTGAGGTCCAAAAATAAAAGAGAGAGATATCTAAATAATTCAGAAAAGGAACTCGTTAAGGAAAGAAAGATAAACAAACTTGTGGAGTGCAAGGTATATTCCAGGATGATTAACGAGGTTTGAGATAAGTAAACAAATATGAGTATAAGAGAGAAAGTGAAGACAAGCTAAGGAACCTGGTCAAGGTAGTGTAGACAAAATTCAGAAGGGACTACCACAAAAGTATATATCTGAGCAGATTTCTGAAATATATATTTGAGAAAAGTTCTGAAGTGTATATGTGTTAAGAGCAAAGGTCTAAAGGAGTGAAGATCTGAAACATATTTATGTGATGTATTCTCTGTGGAAAGAAAATATGTTTCAGATTGGGGAGAAAGGCTGTGATCAAGCTTGTCAAGTCCGAGTTGACTATAATCTAATTGGAGTTTCCGTGAGGTAAATATTGTCATCAAATCCAATTTGATTGTACTGTTCAAACTAGTTTTTGAAGAGTTTTTTTGTAATAGATTATTTGGATCACCTTTTGATCCAGGTGGATTAAACAAGTACAGGTACAAATGGCTTAAGTACAAGGCTCGGAAATCAAAGTGTTCGAAAATCTTTCGAACCAAGTTCAAGTTGTAGATCTCGAAATTCTGAATCCAACGGCGCAGACGGCACTCAATTCCGAGTCCGAATGAAGGAGTTAGGAGCAGTCAAAGTTCAGGGGTTGACTTGGTGATGTGGGGCGTGACTAAAGATAAACAATTTTGTCGGAATCTGCCACCGGATTCCGACCAACCTGGCCAGATTCCGCGCGAATAGACCGTTAAATTCACTCCTACGACTGCACCAAGGTTTAAAAAGCAACAATTTGTTTTATATAACAATAAAACAAAAAAAAATATATAAAAATGTATGCCACCAACCCCCGCCACCCTGCGCGTAACTATAATATATATAATAAATAAAATTGCTGGGGCGGGTGGTCAACCCATTACCCCCGTGTCTGACAACATACACCAAGTTACTTTATCAGCTTTCAAGTGGGGTTGTTAATACATCCGCCATATATGAATACGTGGCATGTTTTATATGAAGCAAGCGCCCAATATGGGTCCTACTTCACCCACATCTTATCAACGTTTCAAAAAATATATAAAACGGTTCAAACAAAAAAACGCCAAGTAAAATTTGGAACCGGGTTAAAATAAAACAAATGTGAAGTTATTCAGAGGGGTCGGGATTTGACCACCCGACCTCCGCCCACACAATATGGATCTCAACCAATTCAGCTACGGAGCGCTTTGAAGAATCCGCCCGAGTTTTATTATATGAACCTTCATTCATTTGTGCGCCCAAGGAAGGACAGACAGGAGCGGGCACGGAAAACGAGGCAGTGGAACCTTGAGCAGTGTGCAGAGGGGGGCAGAACCATGATCTGAGCCATTTTTCCAGAGGGGCCAGATTTTCACTTTGTCCGATTGGGGCAAGTTTTATATGGATTCAGCACTACTCGACGCCACAAATCCAACGGTGCTGCCCATTTTTTCATCAGAGGTCTGCAATTTTCTGCCATTTCCAGATTGGGCAGGTATAAGGGTGTAATTCCTCATTTTGTACTTGTACTTTCATTTTTCCATTTAATGAAAGCAGGGCCTCCCCACTATTAGAGCAGGGCCCAGAGACGTAGCCCCTCCTGGACGAACTTCGATATCAACTCTTGTGTCTTCGTGCATGATGTTAATTTCTTCTCTCTTTTTCCGCTTATGCCTTTAAAGTTTCTTGTTTAAAAGCTACAATTTTCACATGTTAATTCTTTTATACATCTCAAACAAAAGATTTTGGATCAAGTGGTATTGGAGCGGGTGTTTGTAGATGTGAATTACATGTTTGTATGCTAACAAGAAGCAGGCTAAGAAGAGGCGAAGGGACGCTACAGGCTTTTGATCCCGAAGCAGGACGTGCACGTCAGAGAAGGAACATGGGAGACGAAGATCGGAATGAAGAGGAGCTCAATTTCCGCAAGACTTTCTATACCATGGCAGATCGAGTAGAGAGACTATTCTCTAGAATTGAAAGGTTAGAGAAAACAGGAGATCATTCTTTAGAAGGGCAAGGTTCAGCGCATGGAGATGGTGGAGGAAATCCACCCCCTTCAGGAAATGAAAGTCCTTCCTCCTCTTCTAACCATCATAATAAAAATTATGGAAATGCATCTAACAAGCCTTTCTTTAAGTTAGATGTTAAGTTTGATCTACCAGTATATAATGGTGAAAGTAATGCTGAGAAGCTTAACAATTGGATTAGGTAGCTTGAACTCTATTGCAGGATCCAACAGATTATGGAGGACGAGGCGAAAATCCAATTGGCTTCTCTTCGATTGAGTGGCACAGCTCTCATCTGGTGGGAGAGCAAACTTCAAAGAAACAGTAACTTGGGTAACCTTTTTTCTTCCTGGTCAGATTTTATTACTGCAATTAAAAATCAATTCTATCCCTTAGGTTACAAGCAGAAAGCCTTAATGGAGTGGCAGTACCTAAGGCAAGGTAAAGGACAAAATGTGCAAACCTTTACTGAAGAATTTCGAAAACAGGCATTAAGTTTGGGCATCTCTTTAGATTCTCCTGAAGTTGTAACTAAGTACATTGGTTCATTGCATAGTTACATTAGACATACATTGTTAATGTTTGAACCTACTACCATTGACTCGGCCAGTGTGAAGGCCATTCATCTTGAAAACAGGGGCAGAAATGATAAGGACGATCATTCAAAGAAACCGCTTTCCAAACCTTCAAATGGCAAATTCAAAGGGAAAGGAAAGGGAAAGGAAAAGAAGATGGCGTCAACAAAGAAGGATGAAGGAGAAAAGCCTTATTGCACTCACTGCAAAAAGGAAGGCCATGACGACGATCATTGTTGGAAACTTTATCCAGAAAAGAAGCCGAAGAGATTTGGAGGAAAGGGTAAGCAGAAGACGGTAGCAACCGCACAGCAGGACCTTGGATCCGACTCAGGCGATGAGGCATTGATCACAACAGCAGGGGCAAAAGGTACTCATTCTCTTCATGATTCTTAATCACATGAAAGCACTAGTACATCAAATGAGCCTCTTTCTAATGAACGTAAGAGAATTGAATTGTTTCATATTAGAGTTGTTATAAACCATGCAAAAGTAGAAACTCTATTTGATTCAGGCTCTCAAGCAAACCTTATTTCAGAATCCTTGGTTAAAAAGTTAGGCTTAGAAGTTAAGCCTCATCCAAAACCTTATCCGCTTGGATGGATACATGATAAAGTGAAACTAAATGTAACCCAACAGTGTAAGGTAAAATTTGTTATTGCTTCTAAGCTGGTAGATGAAGTAGAATTGGATGTAATACCATTGGATATCTGTGGCATTGTGTTGGGGAGTCCCTATCTTTATGATAGGAAAGCAGTTTTCTTTCGCCACGAAAATAAATACCAAATCACTAAAGATGGGGTAGAATACATTGTAAGAGCTCATCAAATCAAAGTCAGTGCCAGCCTTGTAAGTGCAGGACAGATGAAGAGACTGGTGAATTCCAGCAAGGGGTGTTTGCTCATGGTTGTGAGAGCAAAGGATGAAGAAATAAACGATGCTTTCCGAGGATGTGATCCGGCTCATAAACAGGAATTATGTGATGTTATTTCTAACTATGATGAGTTGTTTCAGGAACCCAAAGGTTTGCCTCCAAAACGAGGGATCCAACATGAGATCCATTTGCAACATGATGCTCCATTACCAAACATTGGTATGTACAGGATGTCATCCATCGAAATGGAGGAAATCAAAAAGCAGGTACGGGAACTGTTGAACCAAGGGGTCATTCGGCCAAGTACTTCTCCTTGTGGCTCGCCGATCGTGTTAGTGCCCAAGAAAGATGGCACATGGAGGATGTGCGTGGATTATCGGGCACTAAACAAAATCACGGTGAAAAATCGATACCCTCTCCCTCGCATTGATGATTTATTAGATCAATTAAAAAATGCCGTTTATTTCACCAAATTGGATTTGCGTAGTGGTTATCACCAGGTCAGAATTGCAGAGCAGGATGTGTGGAAAACCGCCTTCAAGACCAAACAGGGGTTGTTCGAATGGATGGTGATGCCATTCGGACTTTGCAACGCTCCAGCCACATTCATGAGGGTCATGAATGATCTTTTTAGGCCTTTCATTGATGAGTTTGTCCTTGTATATTTAGATGATATTCTTGTATTCAGTAGGACTTGGGAGGAACATGTATGCCATGTAATCAAAGTGCTTGATGTCTTAAAGAAAGAAAAATTGTATGTAAAGTTGTCAAAGTGTGAGTTTGGGAAAACCTCTTTGGTTTACCTTGGTCATATTGTCGGTAATGGTCAATTAAAAATAGACCCCTCAAAAGTCGAGGTGATTGTAAATTGGCCTAAGCCTACCAATGTAACAGAGGTCCGTAGTTTTTTAGGTGCAGTACAGTACTGGAGGAGGTTCATTGCCAACTTCTCCGTTATTGCATCACCCTTACACACTTTGACAAGCATCAAACAAACCTTTCAGTGGGGAGGAAAACAGCAGAAGGCCTTCGAAGCACTGAAAGAGAAAATTAGCACCGCACCAGTCCTGGCTTTACCCGATCTCCAGCAGCCTTTTGAGATCGAAACCGATGCCAGTGGGTACGCCATGGGAGCTGTACTTTTTCAGCAGAAGAAGCCGATTTGTTACCATTCGGAGAAGTTCTCCCAGGCTGTAATAAATTACCCCACTTACGACAAGGAATTGTATGCCTTGGTCCAAAGTGTGAAAAAGTGGAAACACTACCTGATCGGCAAGGAGACCATCATCCATACGAATCATCAGCCCTTGCAGTACCTTCAGTCACAGACCAAGCTACAACAATCTCGTCATTTCAGGTGGATGGGGTTCCTACAGCAATTTCATCTGGTAATAAAGTATAAGAAGGGCACTAGTAACAAAGTAGCAGACATGCTCTCTCGCCCTCCTATCGCTGCTTCTATTATTTTGCATAATGCGTCATTGTCTTTTGAAAGTTATGCTGAACAGTACACTAACGATGATGACTTTAAAGAAGTTTATGCAAAACTAAGTCATGGTTCACAGGTGGACAACTATCATTTGCAGGGGAAGCTGTTGTATCACCTTGGTAAATTGTGCATACCCACAGCAGAAAGGGTACATGTAATTCGAGAGGCGCATACCTCTCTTGTGTCTGGTCACTTTGGTGTTGAAAAAACCTTATGTCATTTGCAAAGGTTTTGTTTTTGGCCCCATATGAAAAACATTGTAACCCGTTTTGTAAATGGATGTGTGATGTGTTCTGTTTCAAAGCCCTCTAATAGAAAACTCGGGCTCTACACACCACTCCCTATTCCGGGTCGTCCATGGGAAAGTGTGTCGATGGATTTTGTGGGAGGTTTGCCTATGTCAAGAAAGGGTCACAACTATTTGTATGTTGTCGTCGACCGCTTTAGCAAAATGTGCATATTGATGCCTTGTAAAAAGCAGGTCACTGCTGAGCAGACTGCTTGTCTTTTCTTTCAGTATGTTTGGGTCCACTTTGGGTTGCCCACGTCGATTGTGTCAGAGCGAGACTCTCGTTTCCTTGGAGAGTTTTGGACCAGCTTGTGGCGCATGATGGATACCAAGTTGAAGAGAAGCACGGCATTCCATCCACAAACCGACGGACAGACAGAGGTCGTTAATCGTACCGTGGTACACTTGTTGCGGGCTATTGCAGCAAACATCCCAAATTGTGGGATGAACACCTTCCATATGTGCAGCACGCTTACAATCAAGCAGTGCATTCCTCTACGCAGCGTTCACCTTTTGAGACATGCTTTGGTTACTTACCAAAGGACCCTTTCGACATGATCTATGGAAGGGATGAAGATGCCAGTGGGCGTGATGACAGGGATAAAGCACAGCGGTTCATTCAACGGATTCAGACGATTCACCAAGTAGTGCAAGAGCAGTTGGAGAAGATTCAGGCCCGATATAAGGCCCGACATGATAAGCACCGAGTCGACCATCAATTTCAAGTTGGCGACAAAGTGTGGTTCCACATCAGCAAGGATCGAATGAAGGGAGAAGGTAAGAAATTGCGACCAATCCGGTATGGTCCCTTTTCCATATTGGAGAAGATTGGGAATAATGCTTTCCGACTCGACTTGCCGGTATACATGCAGATGTACTCAGTTGTGAATGTTGAAAATCTAAAACTTTATGAACCCCCATTGATTATGGACACTGAGGAGGTAGGATCAGTTCCTACAGTGGATGAATTTGCACCAGAATATCTCGATGAACTGCCAGAGGACATCATTCTCGATCGAAGGACCAGGACTTCGCGACGAGGAGATGTGGAGTATCTCCATGTTGGTTTCAAAGGGATGCACCCAAGTAAAGCCAAATGGCTTGAAAAGGAGAAGGTGAGGGAGCAATTCCCTCACTTGCCTGTTGATTGATGAGGCTTTTGGGGTCCAAAAGCTCTTTAGTGGGGAGGAATGATCCAGGTGGATTAAACAAGTACAGGTACAAATGGCTTAAGTACAAGGCTCAGAAATCAAAGTGTTCGAAAATCTTTCGAACCAAGTTCAAGTTGTAGATCTCGAAATTCTGAATCCAACGGCGCAGACGACACTCAATTCCGAGTCCGAATGAAGGAGTTAGGAGCAGTCAAAGTTCAGGGGTTGACTTGGTGATGTGGCAGACTAAAGAGGCAACAATTTTGCTGAAACCCGGCCACCGGATTCCGACCAACCTGGCCAGATTCCGGGCGAATTTGTGGGACCGTTAAATTCACTCCTACGGTCAAAAATTCGAAGGTTTAAAAAACAACAATTTGTTTTATATAACAATAAAACAAAAAAAATATATAAAAATGGGTGGCGGGCCACCAACCCCGCCACCCCATGCCGTAACCATAATATATATTAAACAAAATTTTGTTGGGGGGCGGGTGGTCAACCCCGCCACCCCCGCGGTCCACAATATACAGCCGGCCACTTTAATTCGGGGCGGGGGTTGTTAACCCCACCGCCGCCATATATGAATACGTGGCATAGTTTTATATGGGGCGGGCCGCCCAATATGGGTCCGGCCCCCCCACATCTTATCAACGGCTTTTAAAAATATATAAAACGGTTCAAACAGTTCAAACGCCAAGTAAACTTTGGAACGCGGGTTAAAAAATAAAACAAATACAGTTTACAGTCGGCCTTATTATGGCGGGGTCAGGATTTGACCACCCGACCTCCGCCCAAATAATGAGGATCTCAACCATTTCAGCTAACGGTGGCTTTGAAGAATCCGCCCGAGTTTTATTAAATGAACCTTCATTCATTTGTGCGCCCAAGGGAGGACGGACAGGAGCGGGCACGGAAAACGAGGCAGTGGAACCTTGAGCAGTGTGCAGAGGGGGGCGGAACCATGATCTGAGCCATTTTTCCAGAGGGGCCAGATTTTCACTTTGTCCGATTGAGGCAAGTTTTATATGGATTCAGCACTACTCGACGCCACAAATCCAACGGTGCTGCCCATTTTGTCAGCAGAGGTCTGCAATTTTCGGCCATTTCCAGATTGGGCAGGTATAAGGGTGTAATTCCTCATTTTGTACTTGTACTTTCATTTTGCCATTTAATGAAAGCAGGGCCTCCCCACTATTAGAGCAGGGCCCGGAGACGTAGTCCCTCCCGGACGAACTCCGATATCAACTCTTGTGTCTTCGTGCATGATGTTAATTGCTTCTCTCTTTTTCCGCTTATGCCTTTAAAGTTTCTTGTTTTAAAAGCTACAATTTTCACATGTTAATTCTTTTATACATCTCAAACAAAAGATTTTGGATCACCTTTGAAGAAATCCTTTGAAGCATCCCTAAATAGACTTAAAGTCAGATCTAAAACAAAAGTAGAGTAATCTTTGTAGACTTAAGGACATTCTTTAAAGCACACATGAATAGCCTAGGAGACACCTTCATCGAATGATAAAAAGATAGCATACTTTGAGCATATTTTGAGTTGACAATAGAGTGCATTCATGATGACATTAATTGAGCATTCTTCAAGCCTTTGTTGAAACAACAATCACTCTTGAAGCATAGTTGAAGATCAACACATGAAGACTTGTTTTGTTGAAGCAGTCATCCTTGGAGTATAGTTGAAGACCAACACTTGAAAACTCATTTTGTTGGAACAATCATCCTTGGAGCATATTTAAAGATCAACACTTGAAGACATGTTTTGTTGGCGCAACCATAAATTTTTTGTTGAAGCAGACCTGAAGTTTTTGTAGAGGTAGATTTAAGAGCACTTTGTAGACCTATCTTGGGTACATTTTTTAGAAGTATTTGAAGTTTTTGATGGAGGCTTGAAATAGTATTGAAGTCACCTTAAGGGATTGAAGCAAACTGAGAGGCTTGGATCCCTAGAGGATTGGAGTCGTCATACAAGGTTGGAGCCTTGTGAGAAACTAGGTTGGAGTCTAGATTAATATGCGATGATTGGAGTCCTCATACAAGTTTGGACCCTTATTAGAGACCATGCTGGAGCTTGGATTTGTAGCTGAATATTAGAGTCCTCATTCAGGGTTGAAGCCTTGATGGAGTTAAAGACTTTGTTGTACAAGTTGGAGCCTAGTTTTTTAGAGTCCTCATTGTTTTCATTAATAAAATTATTTTCTTGTTGCACATCTTGTGTTTTGGTTTAACAGGTGATTTTAACTAGCATAATATAACAATTGCAAGGAAATATTGATTCAACCTCCCTCTCAATATTTCCAACACTAGCACACCTTACATTTTTTTCACCTTGCAATATTTTTATTGACATGCTAGAAGGAACTTTCACAATGCAATGTTATTGTTGATAATTTGGTTGTTTATGATAGAATGAAATCTAACATGTGTTAGAGTTCCTTCACCTTAGAATTGTGCTTGTGTTTGTGTTAAAAAGAAATATAGCATGCACTAGATTTCTTTTGGCATGCAATATTGTTTTTGATAGTATGCTTGTATTTGTGCTACATGTAAAGCTAACATGCGTTAAACTTCTTTCACCTTGTAATGTTGTTATTGGAAATGTGCTTGTGTCTGGGCTAGAAACTATATTAGATTTCTTTTGCTCTGCAATATTGTTGTTCTCAATTTGGTTTCTTATGATAGAAGGAAATCTAGCACGTGTTAGATTTCCTTCACCTTGGCAATGTTATTGAAAATGTGCTTGTGTTTGGGCTAGAAGTTGTGCTAGATTTCTTTTTCTATGCAATATTGTTGTTATCAATTTGGTTTTTTATTATAGAAGGAAATCTAGCACGTGTTATATTTCCTTCACCTTGGAAATGTGCTTGTGTTTATGTTAGAAGGAAATATAACATGCGTTAGATTTCTTTTGGCATGAAATGTTGTTGTTGGTAGTATGCTTGTATTTGTGCTACATGTAAAGCTAACACGCGTTAAATTTCTTTTACCTTGCGATGTTGTTATTTGAAATGTGCTTGTGTTTATGATAGAAGTTCTAGATTTATTTTTCCATGCAATGTTGTTGTTGGAAATATGATTTTTCTTATGCTGAAAGAAAATCTAACACGCTATATTTCTTTCACCCTCTAATGTTGTTGTGTGCTTGTGTTTGTGCTATGCGTAAATCTAACATGTGTTATATTTTCTTCACCTTGCAATGTTGTTATTGGCAACGTGCTTCTATTTTGGCTTTAAAGAAATCTAGCATGCACTAGATTTCTTTTTCACTTCAATGAGGTTGTTGGAAACATGATTTTTTTTGCACTAGAAGTAAATCTACCATGTGCTAAATTTCTTTTATCTAGAAATGTTGTAATGTGTTTGTGTTTGTGCTAGAAGGAAATCTAGCATACATTAGATTTATTTCACCCTTCTATGAGTTTATTGACAATGTGGTTGTATATGCATTAGAAGGAAATCTAGTGTGCACTAGATTTCTTTCGCATTGCAATGTTGTTGTTGGCAATTCAATTGTTTGTGCTAGAAGGAAATCTAGTATGTCATATTTCCTTCACCTTACAATGATGTTATTGGCAATGTGCTTGTGATTGTGCTAAAAGGAAATATAGTATGTGCTAGATTTCTTTTCCCTAGAACGTTGTTGGTAATATGTTTGTGTTCATGCTATAACAAAATCTAGCATGCGCTAGATTCTTTAACCCTACAATGTTATGCGTTTTTGTGCTAGAAGAACTTTTACCACACACCAGATCTCTTTATGTCTTGCAATGGTGTTTTTGACAATATGCTTGTTTGTGCTAGAATTAAATCTAATATGCTGCTAGAAGTAAATCTGATATGCGGTATGTTTCTTTCACCCTATAATATTGTTATGTGCTTGCGTTTATGAGAGAAGGAAATCTAGCACGTGTTATATTTTATCCACCTTGCAATGTTGTTATTGGTGACATGTTTGTGTTTGAGATATAAGTACAAATAGCATGTTACATCTAATTCAACTTGCAATATTGTTATTGGAAATATGCTTATGTTTGTGATAGAAGAAAATCTAGCATGAGATAGATTTATTTTACCCTACAATATTGATGTTGGCAATATGTTTGTGTATGGTGGAAGGAATTCTAGCATGCACTAAATTTATAATGCAATGCAATATTGGTGTTAGCAACGTGCTTGTTTTTGTACAAGAATAAAATATAGCATGCAATATATTTCTTTCGCAATGGAAATATCATTGTTGGAAACGTGCTTGTATTTGTGCTAGAATGAAATGTAACCTGCATTGGATTTCTTTGCAGTGCAGTATTGTTGGAAATGTACTTGTTTTTGTGCTAGACGGAAATCTATCATGTGTTAGATTTCGTTTGCCCTACAATGTTATTGTTGGAAATGTGCTTGTGTTTGTGCTAGAAGTAAATCAAGCGTAGGTTAGATATCTTCCACCCTGCAATGTTGTTTTTGGTAATGCGATTGTGTTTGTGCTGGAAGAAACTATAGAATGTGTAAGATTTCTTCTACTTTGCAATGTTTTTGTGAGTAATATGCTTCTATTTACGTTAGAAGGAGCTTTAGCATGCAGTGGATTTCGTTTACCTTAGAATATTGTTGTTGGCAATGTGCTTGTGTTTGTGCTAGAAGGAAATCTAGCGTTTGCTAGATTTATCTGACCATGTAATGTTGCTTCTAGCAACATGCTTATGTTTGTAGTAGAAGGAATGCTATTGATTGTTAGCTTTCATTTGAGGTGCAATGTTGTTGTTTGAAATGGGCTTCTACTTGTGATAGAAGGAAAGGTAACACACATTATCTTTCCTTCATAATGCAATGTTGTTATTATAAATATGTTTGTCGTTATGCTAGAAGGAAGGTTAGAATGTGTTAAATTTCCTTCATCTTGCAATATTATTGTTGAAAATGTGTTTGTGTTTGTGAAAGAAGTAAATCTTGCATGTGTTAGATTTTTTTCGCAATGCAACATTTTTTTGGAAATGTGCTTGTATTTGTGTTAGAAGGAGTTATAAAATGCACTAGATTCCTTTGTTCTTGTGCCAAAAGGAAAACTATGAAGATTGTGCTATGATATTGTTCTTGGCAGTGCATTTGTGATTATGCAAGAAGGATACCTGGTGATTACTAGCTTTCTTCTAGACACCATTACACTTATGCAACCAATGCTCTAGGGGTGACATTGTCTCAATAATCACAATGGTTAGAGTTATAGCTTTTGATGTGCCCTTTTATTGAATTTGGAACAATTTATGAAGATCAATGATAGTGCAAAAGAAGTGTATATAAATATATGTTGTTTGCACTACATTTGTGCTTCAATTGGAAGGAAAGATAACGATATAGCTTTCCTTTTGGCACAAACACAATAATCCAATCATAATTATTTGATCCATGGAGAATAATGTGATCTTTGTATAATTTTGAAGTTTATGAATAAATGTATTATTGAGGTATACTATATTTTGATTCCAATGCAATTTCTTTTCTTTTAAAATAAAAATGAGAGTTATCTAGTATTTACAGTACTAAAACTTTTATTTGGAAGAAAACCTCTTTCCATCTTGAATTCACTCATATCAAACACAGTCATTTCAAAGAGCCATGGAGAATATTATTAAAGGAAATGTAAAGGACGTGAGATTTAATGGGAATATTATTTGTAAGAAAGCATGATATAAGATACATAAGATCCCTCAAATCACATTCTATAACTACCAGCATTATTTCCAACATGGACAGATCAAAGCTGTTCATGGTAATACCAACACATGCAAAGCACGAGCACACACCGTGGCATCCATAGAAATATTGCACAAAATTGTAATGGATAGTTCAACTTTTTCACCAAACCAAACATGTCAAGTTGAAGAAGATGGAGCATCTGCCCCTTTAAGATTGCTTCCTTCGACTTACAAAATTCTTTGTTAAAAGAGATCAATGAGGCTCTTCAAAAGCTAAATTACCCATCAATATCACAATCAACAATGAGCAAGATCCGGAATACTAAGTTTCCAGATGTAGCATTTTTAAAGAACACCAACTTCAGTAAATGCAGTGAATGTATTGTGTTGAAAGCACAAATGAAGTTAGCAACTACAAAAGAGTTGGAAGAAAAGGAACGAGGTAGGCTGAACAAACATAACAATATTGTTATGTGTTGAAGATATTGCTACTATGCCCATAGAATTATGTCAGATCGGTTTCCAAAGGAGTATTTGAGCAATATCCATGATAAAATGGATAAAGCAAAGACTTCAATCCCAAGGCTACGTGTCAAATCAAAATTTATTGTAGGAACCAATTTAGGTTTTTCATTGACAGGTATGCTAACGCATGGGCATAAGACATGAGTTTTTGGTCATTTCTCCCTACTATTTGTACATATGGGATCACAATTTACTATTACATCCCTTGCAAAGTGCTTAAGGGACCTTGAAGACCCACAAATAGATATGTATGGTGATCTACTTTATGAGAGTGGAAGTTCAAGAGACCAACTTACAAATGCATTATTGGACACCTCCATTTACTCAAAATGTCAAGTGTACAAGGATGATTTTGTATCTCATGGAAGATTAAAAAGTCAAAATGTTGATTTTCAACCTCTTCCTCCACATTTGTTGTTACAATTGGACAATGTAGCAAGTGATAATAAGAATCACTATATTTTCATGTTTCTATCACTATTAACTACACTTGGTGTCTTCATCACTACTGAGCTTGGGTTCTTGCTTGTGGGGCACACCCATGAAGACAGATGGAACCTACAGAAGAATGTCTTCCAACTTAAAAAGTAAAGATATATATTCTTTACCTAAAATGATGGATACATATTGCATAATTAAAGAAAGTCGAGTGTTTCCACCTACACTTATTGACAAGGTCTATGACTTCAAAAGTTTTCTCAATCGATACATCAAGGAGGGAAAAGATGCACTAGTTGTACATATGAATGTCCAATACTCCCAGTTTCTTGTACTCAATGATATTCTAGTGCTAAGGTACAAAGAATCCATTAGAGATATTGAGTGGTCAGAACCAGTTGAGTTATGGAAAATAGATGATGAAGGTCGACCTATAATTCCCATAGGGAAGCCATCTTTCTCAGCTTCCAAAAATAATGAAGGCTATTTGAAAGAACTAAAGGAAGGGGTAACATCATACATAAAAATGTGGAAAGATACTATCGGGAATGAGGATTCACCAATTGCTACATAGGAATGGAAAAATATAGCAATGTTTTGGGAAATAGTTCTTGATACATTGGATGGAATCTATAATTATCATAGAATAATAGATGGAGTGATTCATCTTCTGAGGATTTCTGGCCCAAGACAAGGCACATTGTTGATGCTGATCGTAATGCACTTCATGTAATCTCAAGTATTATGGATGGAGTTTTTGATAATGTGATAGATGAACCAATATATGTTGGACTCAAATGCAATAAGCCAAAGCCAACATTCAAACCAATGATTGATGTTGAGAAAGGAAAGATGTTGCTAGTTAGATCGGAAATGAGGTGGTGGAAGCCTATGTTAGGGAAATACAATGGAAATTTTTTAGAGCAATATTGGGTACCAAATCCTGATGACACAGAACTTGGCTCTTTTCCAATCAATACCATAGTGTGGACATGGATGCTAAAGAAAGAACATTGTAAGAAGACCAAGATAAATACATATGGTATAGAAGTCGTTCTTGATCTACTCGAGCGAATATCTTAAGATTAGGTTTATATGATTCATGAATGTAATTTTATTTTTTGAAGGATCTATTAATATACATTCAGACACACTTTCGATATTTGTTGTATATCAAATATTCTCTTCATATTATTTTTGGAGGAGTTTTATATTATTTAGTATTTCAATGTAATCATGCCGTGATACAAATTACATGACAATGCCATAAACTATTTAAGTTTTTAAAGCTTTGTTTGACCAACATGATTTCTCACCATATCAAATATGCATAATAAAATTCAATAATGCACTTAAAAACAACATTTTCTAAACTTGGTCTATTAAAACAATAATGGGGTAGCTAATTAGCATTCTATTTAATATAAGCCATTTAAACACTTAATGAATAAATGCTAGACATTTGTAATAATGTAAATTTATAAAAAAAATGTTTTTGGTCATTGAAAAACACAACTAGACTTATAAAATATTTCCTCTTATAGATTTTGAAATGGTGCCAATATTGTACTAGTATAATAAATTCCCACTCAACATAGGAAAAGTAGTTAGTGTCAATTTAAAATGGTCAATAATAGTAAGAAACACAATATTAATATATTTTTAAATAACTTTATAGGTAAGATTTTTTTTATAAAATCTATTATTCACAAGTCAAATTTAATACATAAATATAAATATTAATGATAATAGAAATAATGTAAGGAATCTAAGTTTTATACGAATGTCAATATGTTCTTTTCAATATAATATCCTTTAAACACTCATAGTTTAGTCAATTTTCTCTCTTTCCTCTTGTATTTGAAAATAATCAACTTGTACTACTTTGTTACTATTCTAATTCATGATTGATTTTGATCATTAAAATGATTAGTAATTGAGCCAAGAGGCTCATTTTACAACGTAGTATGTGCCCCGGTAAATACAAATTATGTTCTAAATAAATAAAATGAATAGGTTGTAAAGTAATTAGAAGTAAAAAAAAGAAAGAATAGGTTGTAAAGTAATTAGAAGTGCGAGCCTCGGTCACTTTTCTGCTGCAACACCTCAAGATGACGTAATGAGCCTTCTGTCGATGCAACTCCCTCCCTGGGCCTCTTCTCCATGCAAGTGAACGGATCTTGTTCGAGGGCACGAGGGCTCATCACGTGGATGCGCTGACTGAAGACCACGGGGATGACTTCGGATGCCCAATTGAGGAGGAACAACCTCTCCCGTCGACTCCAATTGACACAACTGTAGCATGGCACGATGGTCTACGAGTTTGTTTATTTTCATAGAGTTGTTGGTCTTTTACAATACACGACGACTTACGGTTTTGCTATCGATAGTGTTGAATTTTTATTTTGTTGTCTCATAACAATTATTATTTATATTCCACGGTTTCCCTATGCAAGGGCGGTGCGTGACATTCTGTTTGGTTTCCCTATATGGGCGACTTATTTTCGGGATTAAGCTTGACTTTCAAGCCCGGTTTCAGGCTATCAAGGCGAGCTGCCGGAAGTTTTGTACTATAATGTTTACATAAATAGAATTAGCTCAATTTAGAAAAAAAGAAGTAATTAGAAGTGAAAAAAACATATGTGAATTAAATGTTTAAATCTTATACTTTTCAAAAATATTTCAGCTAGAGATTCAAATAAACCAATTGAAGATCTATGTTAACTAATTTATGTCAATATCAACTTCATATATATATATATATATATAGAAAAACAATAAGTTGTTATGGCTAAATTTTTTATTTGTTCTTATGTATACTCTATTTAGCATTCAAAAATACAATTTCAACAATGAAAAATAACACATTGTATTTTGCACTCTAAAAATGTTTCTTTATAATTTTATTGTTATGCTCAAAAAACATTAAAAAAAGGTTTCAAGATCATCATAATTTTGTTTAGTTAAAAGATCAAGAAGGGTGGTAGTGACAAATATCTTGAAATTTAAATCCAATATGAGTATAAACATGATGATCTAAGAGTTTTTCATCTTCAAACATATTTTCATTATTCAATTTTTAAGGTCACGGCAAAGCCAAACACCAAATTGGTGTATGAGACCCCTTTGTTTGTGGGACAAGGGACCCACCTCCACGCAACGATTTAGCTGCTAAGTCTATGAAGGCATACATACTCTACCCCCTCTGGTTTTGAATTTGTGATATTTTAGGAGGAAACACATGCTCTTAACCATTAGGCCCACTCAAGCTATATACTAGTGTTGCAAAGGTGAGACTTTTAAATTGCGCCAACATTTTCTTAGTAATAATCGTAACTTAACACATATATGATATTTAATATATCATATTATAATTAAATGGGTTAATAATAGTAACATGCACAACATTCTTTTCATAAAATAACTTTAACAAACTTAGATTTTAATACAAACCATAAAGAATATTAAAAGAGATAATGTAAGTAATCCAATATTAAGATGTGAAATATTTGCTTTTGCAAGTTTATATAAATTTGTTTTATATAGTTTATCATGATAATTTTTTCACAAAAAATAGTGAATATCTACATTAAAATTATTGAACTAAGTGATTTTCTAATTCCTCATTTTGAAAAAACTTAATCTAGTAAAATTTCAAAATTCTAGATCCACTAATTGCCTCCAAATTTAATGACATATGTGTTCAAAGCTCAGAACTGAGAAAAATCCCATCACACCATGGCTATCTAGAAATGGAAAGGCTAGGCTGAAATCCACTGTCGAAGCCTGAAAAATCCATGCCAATGACAACAAAAGAACCAAATATCAACATGCACATATCATGGATGCCAAAACCAGCTAGGAAATCATACATGCAACATTTTACTTGCAAGCATTCTCGTTGAAGCTGCTTGATCCTTGGTTTCCTTTGCTTTCATTGCCCTTCTTTGTCTTTCCTTTCATTTCCTTCCTTGTTTTCTTTTTCCTCTTGGTGCTTCCTCCTCTCTGAAACTAATTCTAACACTAAAGTGGAAAAAGGCTACCAACTGATGCTCCGAGGTCATTTTATTGATGAAGCCTCTAATTTCTTCAATATTACATTATTTTCCTTCATTTTCCTCCTCACATGAAACCTGTGACCTGTGACCTTCCTTTTATCCTAATTTCCATTATTTTCATAAAAAAATATGCCAAAAATACATTTTTTCCTTTCGAAAGCCTTAGCCATTTCCTTTGCCATAAAACACAACAAGTGATGCCCACTAGGATATTTTGACCAACATTCAACTTGGAATAAGTGTTCCTTGCTCGTGGTCTTATTTAACCTTTATTAACTTTTATTACATGAACTTTTAACCCGAGGCTTACAATATGGCATACCTTTACAATATTGTGTAACCTAGCAAAAGCATAACTTATATGTTTTTAAACATATTACATAATAAGGAGGCTAGTAGGAAAGAATAGGAAACATAGACCTTTGTGCTCCTCTCCTTGATGATACTTGTAACACTCCCTCCTAACCCCTTTGGATTAATTCCAACGGAATGGGAGGTGTTGTTCTTAATTAACCCAAGCTTTGTGGTATCTTTATGAAGATGGGTTAAAAAACTCATTCTCACCAAAAGTGTGTGGAACTCACTTTGGACAACAACATCACATTCAACTCATCGAGAGCTTTCTGGAAATATAAAATTTACCTCAATCCAACTCCTGGATTGAAATTTATGCCTATTTGAAGTTTGTGTCCCTTAATCCTTACCACATTAGCACAAATCTTCCATTTGGTTCCCATGTGTCACTACCACCTCACACAAGATCCGATTTGGTTCTTGCCACGTCATGGCACCACCATGCCATTGTGCCACACCCCTAAAGGTTTTCCGCTCCAAATATCTAGAATACAACGTGAATGTTTGCATTAGTTGACATGGAATTTCAAGTCTAGCACATTTTGTTAGCTCGTGGTCTCTGTCAACTTTGCGACCCCATTTCTATGAAGGCACTGCAAACATTGTTGGGGAACTGTGCTCCATGGCAATGTGGCTCTCACTCGCATAACCCTCCATGTAAACAGAACTTTGCATCCCCATGCCATGTGTCACCGCATAACTACCAACATGTGTCCCTTAGGTGCCAAATTAGTATAGGCTCCTACATCTCCCACTCTCACTATGTCTTGTTGACATCATTCATATATCATGGTGATGTCATCCTCCCAGATTGCATAATCCTATGATGCCATGTGTCACTCAAAATTGTGCCACTTGGCCATCCAAATGGCTATTTTTTCCTACCACATGTCGCACTATCAATGTGTCGCGTTAACAACTCTTGCATGTCACTTGTCCATGTGGCCTTTCCAAGCCTACATGGCTTCCGCCACCTTAGCCTAGGCCAGGTTCCACAAGGTTGCAACCTTTTGTGCAGAAAAGCTCTTCCCATTATACAACTATTTCTATTAATTTATAGTATCCCCATTATTAAAAGCATTTATGTCCCTAGGACATTAATATCTCTATCAAGGTTTATCTATCCATAAGTGACCTATGTCTATCCCCAAAGACATAATTTCTCCCATCCCCAAATGTTAAATTTCCTGTGCCATGGAGACATAACATTCTACCGCAGAATTTTGTTCCTCCCATTTTCCGGGAAAAACATTTGTCCATTTATTAATGGGAAAGACTTCTGTTATGCTCCATGCCTCCTATCAATAACACCATCCCTCATAGAGATCACACACAACATGGTATGTGGCTTGTAGACCATATTTAGTTCTTAAGAAAGGTAATTAAGCGATGGATTAACCATTAATTAGTTATAATCCCCATGGGTTAACAAATCCTTTAGCCCATTAAATTTTTTGAACTTATGTGCAATTTCAACGAAGCTTTTTTCAGTCTGAATACAAGCCTGTCACTTTGCGATGTCCAGGATTTGAAGTCTTAACGACTTGAATAACTTTGCACAACTTTCCCAATATTGAGCAATGCTCAGTACCATTATGAAAACAGGGTTGAAACCATCATTTTCTCACTAAAATTCATACATCGTCCATGGACATAGTATAACCCAATAAAGTTATAAACATGCTTACTACCAGACTCTAAGACAAACAAATCTATGACTAATGTTGGTCAGCAGTTTCAATCCCAAGTGTGGTATATATATATTTCACACATAGTATTATTAGCTTCACTAATAAATATACATCACAGTATGGAGACAATCAATAGTCTAAAGTAATAAATAACCATGACCAAGCCAAGCAATGGAGTCCACATGCCATACTAATTAACTGAGCGCATTAAGCATACATGCAACAATATGTAATTTAACTCTATACTCCAGAAATGACTAGTGACTGAGGTTTCAACAAATTCCTCAGACCATGAGAGCATTCACACAACCATTTCAATATAAAAAGCCATGAATAGAAAATTGTTCATTAACAATTCTTATACAGTGATATCCTTCATACATGGTAACAACATTTAATATTTATAGTGAAACACGTGTGCAAGTGAGTATACTTAGAGACTAGAAACTAAGGGAGGGTGTTGGCACTATGTATACTCTAACTTGGGTTAATGTACAAAGTGCAGCTAATAAAACCCCACTAGATACCATCCCTTTGGACATGACCTAAAAACAAGTGAAGTATTGCTCAAGGCACCCGGTGGGGACTGTAAGAACTAGGCTTCTACAACAATGAAGGGAATTGGAATCAAGCGCGCGTAAACATACTACAATGCTCAACTCATGCTCCATATGTTAAGTCGAGTTGTAAATACTCAAAACAAACATAAAAACACAGTCACTATATATTTAATTGATCATAAAAAAACTTTACAAAGTGGTAGTATCAAGTAACATTCTACAACCCTGTATTCTTCGAAGTACTACCTATTAATAGGCTTTAGTCATTTACATAGGATCTACCCACATGGCTAGATCATCGAACCATTTATTTTGACACCTCCCTTAACAATAAACTAGATACCTGGAAATAAAACAGACACCTAATGACTTTAGACTTAGAATCCTATTAGTACTCTACTTCCTATTTATTACATTCACTAACTGTGGAACTGGGTAATTACATCAGTAATAGCCAAGTGCTCGAGTGGCACTAACCATCATCAAGACATAAATACACCCACTAGATTTAGAAACCAATCACCCTACTTTTAAGGAAAATATAATCATGATATTTGGTCACTGTCTTTATGCTGAGTTGGAGCAAATGATAAATTTTTTGAGGATAAAATATCTGATGGAGTGTTCCACTAATACCCTTTAATGCCTCCACGTGACTAGTTGACCTTCAATACACCTTCAAAATACCAAAATGCTACAAATGTTGCTCGCTGCAAAAACAGAGTAAAACAGGTAGTTTCGTAGCGTGGTTTTGTAGCAACTCCATTTCACCCATCTATGCCAATTTTCAAACTTCTTCTTTGATTTGGATGTCTTGGTTATACAAAATGAACTAAATACAACTTTTCTCCATCTTTGATTTTTCCCAAAACTGTGGTTTTTGACAAAAAGTCACCTACAGGGATTTTGTAGCAAAATCTGGGCTTCAAGTCTGGGATTCGCTACGAAATTTCCTAATTGGCAGAAAAACACAAAATTTTCCCTTTTCTCCAAAATTTCACTTTTAAGTCTGCAAATGCTGATTCTTGAATGCTACAAAATTGTCAAAAATGTTTTAGGCGAACTCTTCAAGCTTTGGGAACTTCATTTTTAGCAGTAGTAGGATGCATCTCTTTAAGCTCATTTATCACTTTGATTTTAAGTCCTCTTTTCTTCAGTTCTGATTGAATCACATCCATTTGATCTTCTAATTCTTTGACCTGGATTTTGAGTCTCTTCCTTTCAGATTGTAACCATAAGTTTATATTCATGGTGTTTTTCATTACTCTTCTCAAAGGAAGTGTCATTTTCAACAACTTCTTGGCATTGGTTAGTGATTCATCATATTGGTTCAACTGATCATTTACTTCTTCTTTGAAGTCTTCCATTAGCTTTCTGTCTACCTTGGCCTCCTGTAATTCTAACTTGATCTTAATGACTTCTTCTCCGACCTCTCTTAACTGAATCTTTAATACCTGCACTTCAGTTTTTTCCACCATCTTCTCTTTTCCTTTCCTTTGCACAAGGACTTATTTTGCTGCTGGGGAAAAGTAAATAATGTCTTCTATGACAGGCTTCTTTCCTTTGTTAATATATTTTGTCTTCTTATTTTCCATGATACCCTTTGCAAGTTGTAGCCTAGTAAGTGGTTTCCTTGGCTGAAATAAGAAACCTGCATCTTCTCCTGCAAGATCAAGATTTTTAATAGTCTTATCTGTCATTTTATTCTTCTTGTCATCTTCAATGTCTTTAGCTCTAAAAACTGGAGTCTCCTCAATATATATAGCTTGAAGGATGCCTTCAAGGTTTCCCTTTCCAATTGTTTGACTTCTAGTTATCCTCTTGCTACCATGCTTACTAATCTTTTGTTTGTTGCTTGTAGGTGAAGGCTGTGGGATTTATGCCTCTTGTATGGGTTCTGTTTAGACATCCATTGGCTCTAGGATAGGCTCCACCTCTTCTATATTTACACCTTCTGTCACAACTAGATATTTATCATTTTGATTTGATGGAGTAGATTTTGGCTTTGGGGTTTTCTCAGGTGTCACTGAATCAACTTCATAATCACTGAGGAAAAGGAAAGTAGCCTAATTTCTGTTTAATTTCTTCAATTTTTCCAGCACTAAGATTTTAATCAAACCATGGTGAAAGATTGATGTCTCACCGCCTTCAACCCTGGCTTGAACCTTATCACACATCTTACCTAAGCTCCTAATAAAAAAGAAAGGAAGATCAAGGGACAACTTACTGGTGAAGTGTAATAGAAGCCTGAAATGGTACAGGTAAGCCATATGAAACCTCCCCTCACAAGTAAAGTACTTATGGATCACAAAAAACATTTTATAATAATTATCCTTCATATAAATCCTTGGAATCCCAGATGCCATGTCAACTCCAATGTGTTCTGGTTTAACAAATTCATCACAACTCTGCATCTTGAATTTAGTGGCTTTGAACCACTCTTCACCCTCTCTTGGTATGTCTGTTGTTTGAGAAATAGTATCAGGTAACACTGTAAAATTTAAAACCTCTACCTTTGAAGATGTGCTTGTAAAGTTTACTGCAAAATCCTTTGATATTTGAGCATGAAATCCTTGGAGTTTTTGATAGAATTTCAGGCATCCAACATTGCTGAATGCTTCCACAAAAATGGGGTCTTCATTTAATAACTTGAGGTTCATGGGCTTGTATCTCACACAAGAGCCTCCCTTGTTTACTTTATTCTTCATATCCATCCCCCTTTATAACCACACTAGCTCCTTCACTATGACACCTGCAGAGAGAAAATACTAAACAAGAAGTTGCTTGCGGTGGGAGTTAGCTTCTCAAAGATGATAATGGATTGCTACATGCAAAACACGAACAACAAATGACAGAAAGGTGCTTTTAGATGAGTTTAAAAAATGGAATTTGAAAGTGGAGAACATGATGTCAAATGTGGGAGTGAAAGATAATGATGAGGGTATTTACGCTTTCACATGCTTCAATGATCATGATAACAAATTAGATGACCTCACCTTTATCCCTAACCATTAGAAATTTGACAACTCATTGTCCAGTATGTTTTTATGCAGAAAAACATGATTCCACAACGAAAACAGTTATAAACCTGGCATATTCACTACATACTGGTCAGGTGATTCCACAGCGAAATCTGCCACTCTGCAGTTATATTCACTACAAAACCGTGAAAAAATAGACAAGTGGCATTACCTTGATTTGAAACCATGCATGTGAACCTAAAGTGGAATTTGGTTGATATGACTGATATGACATGACTAATGGAGTGTTTTATTCCATGGATTTTTCATCAATTTCATGAACCAACCTAATGAGACAAAATGAAACCTGGGTGAGTGACCCAATCAATCAAAGTGAAAAATTTATGTGTGATAACAGTGGCTCCACTGGGGATGGTGTGCCCCTATGGTACAACAAAGAACTTGTAGTTCCAGTGCCCTCCTTCAAGAAAAAAAAAAAAAAAACATTTATGAAATTGATGAAGACTTCTTCAAACTCTTATGGCCTTCTCCTCGGGCTCAAGCTTGATGATGAAATCATCTTTATTAGCAAAACATCATAACAACAGATGAAATATGTACAATGGAGTGAAATTCAGTAAAAGGAATTAGGAGGAATAGTACTTTAGAAACCTGCCATTGGCAGGTCCTCCTCCACACAACTGTCCATCCATCTCCTGAAGCAGAATAATGTTGTTGCCATGGTAAGCAAATATCACAAATGGCCCCTTCTAGATGTTCTCAAACTTTCCATGCTTCCCCTTTTCTTAAATTATGGCTTCCCATTTCGAAACTACATCTTGGATTTGGAAAATTTCTTCTTTAATTTTTTCGTCAAAATTTTTCTTCACTATGTTTTGTGATTGCTGAGGGCTGTCATACACCTCTTCCATTTTCTCTTGTAAATCTATAAGTTGGTCTATACTCCTTTGGATAGCATTTTTCTCCTCTTCAATTCCTTGCAACAATTTCATTACCAGAACTCCCAAAGAAGTGGGAAAAATAGCTTCAACTCCATATACTAATTCATAGGGAGATGTATCGATGGATCACTTTGTGAAAACTCTATTATTCCACAGAGAAAAATTCAACTTTAGATGCCATGATCTCTTGTTTTCTTGCAACATCTTTTTGATGATCCTCACTATGATTTTATTGGATGATTCTGCAAGGCCATTACCTTGAGGGTAATAGACTGTTGAATGTCCAAGAGTAATATGATATTGATGACAAAAGATAATTAATTTCTTGGATTTAAAAGCTTTTTCATTATCAGTAATAATCTTCAAAGGACAACCAAACCTGGACAAAATATTGTCCTCCAAGAATTGAATGATGATTGAGTCAGTAGCCTGCCTTGTTGGGATTGCTTCGATCCACTTAGTGCAATAATCTGCGGCTGTCAAAATCCAACAATGTTGCCCTGAGGATGCTGGGTGTATTTCTCCAATGGAGTCCAACCCCCATTGCTGGAAATGAGCTTCAACATATATTGGTTTCAAGTTAAAGGAATCAACTTCTTCTTAGCATAAAAAACTTGTCATTCATGGCATGCAACGATCTTCTTGTAGATGTCCTTAAACATGGTAGGCCAATAATACCCTGAAATGAGTATCTTGTTGGTTGTGGTTTTCTAGTAATGGTGTCCTCCACAATCTCCCTTATGGAAGTATTCAATGAATTTTGTAGCCTCATCTTGTCTGAAATAATTCCACCGGTATATTTCCAATACAAAGTTTTATTCAAAATGCAGTATCTAAATGATTTCAGCTTCATAAACCTTGACTTGGACTTAGTCAACTGAGGAGGAGCTTTATGATGGTGTAGGACAAAGATCACATCTCTGTACCATTCAGACAAGATGAATTTCTCTTCAATAGGGACTAGATCTTCTTCTTCTGTCAGCTCTGAAATTTACGCAATGAAATTCATGTCAAGACATTCAAAATTTGACTGTGCCATCAGTTTTTCTAATCCCTGCCCATTCACCAACTTAGTAGGCTTAATTTATGTGAGCAAAGTGGCGATCCATTTCCCTCTTTTGGCATCAGGATCAACTTGTGTCAAAATATCTTTAACCACAGTGTTAGGCACAAATGCAATAATATGAGAATGCAAAATGTAAATTCTGAAATCTTTAAGAGCTTTGACTAAATCATATGCCTATTTTTCCAAGATATTATACTTCAACTCAGATTTGGAAAGAGTCCTACTGAAAAATGAAATAGGTTTCTCACCACCTTGCTGCCCTTTCTGCAATAAAAATCCAGCAATGGTTTTTATAGAAGCGAATGTAAACACGAGATATTCACTTGATAAGTAAGGACTTATAAGCACCGAGGCTTGAGTGCGGGATTTCTTTATCTCTTCAAATGATTTCTTAGCTTCAACAATCCACTTAATATTAGATTCCTTCTTTAACATCTTGGTAGTGTTCTTGAAAATCTCAGCAAAATTTGGGATAAACCTTCTAACAAAGTTTACCTTTCCAAGAAAAGACTGAATCTCTTTCCTATTCCTTGGCAAGTCTATCTTCTGAATTGCACTGACTTTATTAGGATCAATATTTATTCCATATTTTGATATAATGTGTCCTAACAATTTTCCAGAAGTTAAAGAAAAGATACTCTAGTGGGATTAAGAGAGATACCAAATATTCTGCATTTTTGCAGAATTTCTCCAAATGTTTCAAGTGATCTTCCTCCTTTCTTGAAAACACATTTATGTCATCCAAATAGAACAAAATTGATTTGTCTCTCCTCAGCAAAAGAAATAGCCATCGCCCTTTGAAAGGTTTCCCCTGCATTCATCAAACCAAAAGGCATATTGGCATACATGAATGTTTCCCATGGCGTGGTAAAAGCCGTTTTCTCCTGATCTTCTGGATGTACCAATATCTGGTTGTAACCTGAAAAGCCATCAAGGATGGACAATCTTTGGGATCCAACAATGTTATGCAAAATCTTATCCATTTTGGGAAGAGGGTAGTTGTCCTTCAGAGATGTATTGTTCAAATTTCTAAAGTCAATACAAATTCTAATCTCTCCACTCTTCTTTCTGACAAGTACTAGATTAGAAAGCGATTTTGAAAACCTTATAGGGAAAAATGATCTTTGCATCAAAAATTTTCTTAATATCTTTCTCAATCAAAGGCATGAGCAAAGGATTAATTCTTCTCAACTTCTGCTTGAAATGTTTTTCATTCTCTTTGATGGGAATACTATGTTGGATAATACTAGGATCATACCTTTTCAGATCATCATAGCTCCATGCAAAAACATCAATATATTTCTTCATCATATCCACATATTTCTGTCTCATCTCCATAGAAATAAACTTAGAATGTTTAACCATTTTAGGCACTTCTGCTGTACCAAGATTGCAAGTCTCCACCACCTCATCATCAACCTGCATTCTAGGAGTTTTGAAAACATCATTTTGATCAAATAGTTTTTCAAGGGGAATAAGGCCTTTGGGAATACAATTTTTTTTTTTCAGGTGCAAGAATTTAGGATTGACCTTAGTTTCATCAAACATATTTTTCTGATCTACTTGGATATTCTCAAACTCCTCCTTCAATTCAAGGAAATTTCAAACTTGCTAGTCATTATCAAACACTTGGTAATGAATGATGTTATCAGGGATGGCTGGCCTATGTCTGAACTCAACCTCATATTTCTCACTGGAATGAGTAGGGATGACAAATGAACTTGCAGAGATATCTAGGGAATCAGCTACTGGATTTTGGTCTCTAGTTTTAACAATGAAAGCATATTCCTGAAAATTCTCAAGAATTTCAATGACTAAGTTTCTGTATGCCCTCATTCTTACATCTTTGGTTTGATAAGACCCTTCAACTTGCTTAATCACTAAATTTGAATCACCACATACTGATATCTTTTTCGCGCCTATTTTTTTCAGAATCTCTAGACCCAAAAACAATGACTCATATTCTGCCATATTTTTTGTGCAATCAAAGTTAAGTTTGAAAGAGAAAAAATTATTTTCAGCATTAGGAGTAGTGACCCATATCCTTGCTCCAACCCCCTCTCTTCCAGCAGAGCCATCAAAGTATAAAAGCCACCATCCTTCTCCTTTTTCCTCAACACATCCCTAATTTTCTGTTTTTTCTTCAATTTCTGCCTCATTAGTGAGTTCATTGAATAAAATTGAGGACCCCAATTCAGTTTCAACTGCATAAATAGGAAAATTTTGAGGCTTGTCCTTACTACTCACCATGTAGGCCATCCTAATTTCCCTATACAACCTCATTTTCTCACAAAAAACCGGAATGGTGGCATATGCCATATCCATCTGCATAATCCCTTTAATTTTGGCTGCCCAAGATCTAGATAAAAGCATACCAAACTTTGGAGGAATGTCAACTACCACTATTTCCATCACCACTATTTTAGAAGATACTTATTTTAGGTCAACAACAACATATTTAATAAGACCTATGCCTTGGAATCTCTTGGAGTCAAAAGAAAACAGATCTTTGTAAGGTTTAGTGATCTCTAAACCCATCCTCTCCATAATCACTTTAGGCATAAGGTTGTGGGAAGCACTTGAGTCTAACATGGCATTGTGAAAAGTCATATCATGAATATTTAGGCTTACATAAAAAGGAGGAACTTCTTAATTTTGTTCATATTCTACCCTTGGTCCTAGGAAAATGGTGGGATGATCTTCTTGCAGATTGAGGATGTCTGAAGGTCCAGGCTAAGAATTTAACATCTTGACAATGTTGCTTATATATACAGTGACCTTGATAATTTCTCCAAAGGGGACTAGAATTTTGATTTTGGAGATCTCATTTTCTAAACTTAAAGTAGATGAGGCCTTTTCAACTTCTTTGACAAGAGGTGGAGGTGGTGTATCCTTCTTTGACTTAGTTGGTTTAGGAACATCTTTCTTTGGCCAAGCTTTGTTTTTTGTAATAGGGACATTCCTATTTCACAAATTGTATTGTTTCTGAATTTAAAAAATGGCATGTTGATAACCCTTTAAGTAATTAGATTGTCCCTCATCCTTCTCCAAATCATGACTAGACTCATCATGTTCCTCTTTAGTTATAAACATCACATACATGTCTTCATCTAAGCTATGAATAATATCCTCTTGGAACTCAGGTTGTGCTTCCTCTTCATCAAGTAAATTCTGCTGAAAGGGAGGCCTCACTTGTGTGTTGGGCTGATTTTTGTTCTCTCTGTCTTTGCTGATTTTGAGGTCTCCTAAATAATGGATTTCTGATGTGTGTATCTTGTTGTGCAGGAGGCAAAGGAGTGGCTCCAAGAAGAAGTCTGTCCATGAGTTTCTCCATGGTCTTCATCATGCAATCAAACTTAGCATCTGAGGATGAAGAAGGCTTCTCCTCTTATTTAAATTTTGTTTTGCCCATCTTAGACCTCTTGACAGCTGCCATGTTCACCTCCACTTTCACTACATCATTCTGCATTTATGCTAGAGAAGCAAACTCTCTTTCCCTTAACAATATGGAGAACTCATAATCAAATGCCTATGCATAGTGTAATTGAGAAACTCCTGGTGGAGGTTTAATATAAGTAGGTATGGAGTTATAGACCTTGTTAAATCTCTTAGAGAAGTCGTGGACATATTTATTTAAGGTTCTTTTCAAATTTTTATACTCAGTCATAGCTTGTACTGGATTTACCTTACTCCCCCACTTAGTAAAAAAACTATCTTCTAGTTGATACCAATTCTGTAAACTTGCTAGAGCTAAGGCCTTAAACCATATTCTTACTTCACTAGTGAAACTATGAGAAAATAATCTCATTTTTACATCCTCATGGTCTACCTCCTATCTGTCAATGAAATCATTAAATTGGTCTACATGTTCCTCAACTGATATTTCCTCCTCACTCCCAAAGGTTTTAATTCTAGTTGAGTATCCATTTGGGAGGTCATGAAGGATAACAGGAACAATAAGTGGAGCATATCTTGCAGGTCCAACAGGAGGAGGAGGAACAATTCTAGATATAATGACAGGAAGTGTGGTATGTGGAAAGACAATAAATGAGGTTAAATTCTGACTTTTGGAAAAAACAGTAGATGAGGCTGAACTGTTAGGAGATGGTGTAGATGGTATTTGAAGTCTAAATATGAATGAACTCCATTTAGGCAAAGGTATACCAGATTTGATCTTCAACAAAAATTCAAATGGATCCAACTCTTTTAACTTTTCAAATGACTCTCTCTAACAACAACTCTGATGTGACTGTTTTACAGATTCTTCTTTTTCCTCCTTAGATACTAGGGATGATGTGTCAATACCTAGTATTTTTAGTTCTAGTATTATGTCAGTCATTTCATTTTCAGTCTAGATCTAAACAATACTTCTTCAATTTTATCATCAAATTGTTTATCTTCAAGACTTCAAATATTTTCAGAGTACAAAACTCTTGAATGTGATGGAATACTTTATTTTGAAGAGATGTTTCCAATGCCTCTGAGGATCCTTTTTGGATTATCCACAATTGTAGGTGGGTTAGGATCTGGATTGATACTTGTGTATCTCTTTCTCGAAGCCACCTTTAAGCATGAAGATCTTTAGTGGAGTCACCAAGGTAGTTTCTACAACCTCGAAATGTTCTGAGCTCCTGCTACCTCCAAGTTTTCAACTTCATTGTTTGCGCACAAACTTCGGGGAATACGTCTTCAGAATCCCGACAGACGGATCAAAATGTTATCTCTAAATTGGTATAGATTGGATGCTCCACCAGAAAACCTAGAGTAACTCTTTCAAGCTAGATTTTGACTGAAAATTAGCCTCTTCAGCCTGAAAGGGCTCTCTCAAAGTAACTATGATTTATTCAATTATGATTCAATTAGATGCCTAACTCTGTGATATTATATTGGATGTGATTGATTTCAGGTGAAAAATGTATAGGGTTCACTACCATTGGGATTATGGTGCCAATGTTAGGAAATTCAATGACAATGGCTCTCCTTGCGGAATTTGAGTCTTGTAATGTTTCAATGATAGGACAACATACACAGAAAAATAATCAATAGCTTAATGTTCAAAGGAAGTCAGAGCATGAAGAACATGCATTCTGAGTAATTAAACATCAAGATATTGAAAGAAAAATATTAAGACACAGAGGACAAAAGCTCATTGAAACACCAAAATAATCTCAGGTGAAGAAAAAAAATCCAATCACTGTATATTACTGATGATAAAAAAAACTTTACAAAGTGGTAGTATCAAGTAAAATTATCCAACCCTGTATTCTTCAAAGTACGACCAATTAATAGGCTTTAGTCATTTACATAGGATCTTCTTACATGGCTAGATCATCAAACCATTTGTTTTGACACCTCTCTTAACAATAAACTAGATACCTGGAAATAAAGCAGACACCTAATGGCTTTAGAATCAGAATCCTATTAGGAATCTACTTCCTATTTATTACATTCACTAACTGTGGAACTGGATAATTACATCAGTAATAGCCAAGTGCTCGAGTGGCACTAACCATCATCAAGACATACATACACCCACTAGATTTAGAAACCAATCACCCTACTTTTAAGGAAAATATAATCATGATATTTGGTCACTGTATTTATGCTGAGCCGGAGAAAATGTTAACTTTGTCAAGGAGAAAATCTCTGTTGGAGTGTTGCACTGATACCATTTAATGCCTCCACGTGACTGGCTGACCTTCAATACACCTTCAAAATACCAAAATGCTACCAAATGTTGCTCGCTGCAAAAACAGAGTAAAACAAGAAGTTTCATAGCATGGTTTTGTAACAACTCCATTTCACCCATCTATGCCAATTTTCAACCTTCTTTGATTTGGATTTGTTGGTTATACAAAATGAACTAAATACAACTTTTCTCCATCTTTGATTTTTCCCAAAACTGTGGTTTTTGACAAAAAGTCACCTACAGGGATTTCGTAGTGAAATCTGGGCTTCATGCCTGGGGTTCGCTACGAAATTGCCTAATTGGCAGAAAACCACAAAATTTTCCCTTTTCTCCAAAATTTCAATTTTAAGTCTGGAAATGCTGATTCTTGAAAGATGAAAAATTGTTAAAATTTTTTAGGCGAACTCTTCAAGATTTGGGAACTTCATCTTTAGTAGTAGTAGGTTGCATCTCTTTTACCCTTCTCAAAGGAAGCGCCATTTTCATCAACTTCTTGGCATTGGTTAGTGATTCATCATATTGGTTCAAATGATCATTTACTTCTTCTTTTAAGTCTTCCATTAGCTTTCTGTCTACCTTTTCCTCTTGTAATTCTAACTTGATCTCAATGACTTATTCTCCGGCCTCTCTTAACTGATCCTTTAATACCTACATTTCAGTTTTTTCCACCATATTCTCTTTTCATTTCCTTTGCACAAAGAATTCTTCTTCTAATGGGGACAAGTCAATAATGTCTTCTATGATAGGCTGCTTGCCTTCGTCAATATCTTTTGTCTTCTTATTTTCCATGACACCCTTCGCAAGTTGCACCCTAGTAAGTGGCTTCCTTGGCTGAAATAAGAAACCTGCATCTTCTCCTACAAAATTAATATTTTTAACAGTGTTACCTTTATTTTTATTCTTCTTGTCATCTTCAATGTCTTCAGATATGAAAACTGGAGTCTCCTCAATATCTATAGCTTGAAGGATGTCTTCAAGGTTTCCCTTTCCAATTGTTTGACTTCTAGTTATCCTCCTGCTACTATGCTTACTAATATTTTGTTTGTTGCTTGTAGGTGAAGGCTGTGTGATTTCTGCCTCTTGTATGGGTTCTGTTTTGACATCCATTGGCTCTAGGATAGGCTCCAAATCTTCTTCATTTACACCTTCTGTCAGAACTGGAGATTTATCATTTTTATTTGATGAAGTAGCTTTTGGCTTTGGGGTTTTCTTAGGTGTCACTGAATCAACTTCATAACCACTGAGGAAAAGGAAGGTAGCCCAATCTCTATTTAATTTCTTAAATTCCTCCAGCACTAAGATTTTAATCAAACCATGGTGAGAGATTGATGTCTCACTTCCTTTAGCCCTGGCTTGAACCTTATCAGAAATCTTCCCTAATTTCCTAAAAATAAATAAATGAAGATCAAGGGACTGCTTACCAGTGAAGTGTATGGAAGCCTGAAATGGTAGATGTAAATCATATGAAACCTCCCCTCACAAACAAATTACTTCTGGATCAAAAACAAAAGTTTAGAATAATTCTCCTTCATATAACTCCTTGGAATCCCAGATGCCATTTCAGATCCAATATGTTCTGGTTTAACAATTTCATCACAACTTTTCATCTTGAATTTAGTGGCTTTGAACCACTCTTCACCCTCTCTTGGTATCTTTGTGGCTTGAGAAATAGTATGAGATGACACTATAAAATTTAAAACCCCTTTCTTTGAAGATGATCCTGTAAATGTTACTGCAAGATCCTTTGATATTTGAGCATGAAATCCTTGGAGTTTTTGACAGAATTTCAGGCATCCGACATTTCTAAATTCTTCCACAAAACTGGGGTATTCATTTAATAACTTGAGGTTCATGGGCTCGTATCTGACACAAGAGCCTCCCTTTTTTACTTTCTTCTTCATAGCCATCCTCCGTTATAACCACGCTGTCTCCTTCACTGTGACACTTGCAGAGAGAAAAAACTACACAACAAGTTGCTTGCGGTGGGAGTCAACTTCTCAAAGATGATAGTGGACTGTTGCATGCAAAAATCAAACAACAAATGACTGAAAGGTGATTTGAGATGAGTTTAAAAAATGGAATTTGAAAGTGGAGAACATGATGCCAAATGTGGGAGTGAAAGATAATGATGAGGGTATTTACGCTTTTGCATGCTTTGATGATCATGATAACAAATTAGATGACCTCACCTTTATCCCTAACCATTAGAAATTTGACAAATTATTGTCCTCTATTTTTATGCAGGAAAACATGATTCCGCAGCGAAATTTTTTATAAACCTGGCATATTCGCTACGGACTGGTCAGGTGATTCCGTAGTGAAATATGCTATTCTGCAGTTATATTCATTGCAGAACCATGAAAAAATAGACAGGTGGCATTACCTTGATTTTAAACCATGGACGTGAACCTAAAGTGGAATTTGGTCAATATGACTGATATGACATGACTAATGGAGTGTTTCAGACTTAGGATAAATGTTTATTCCATGGATTTTTCATCAATATCATGAACCAACCTAATGAGACAAAATGAAACCTAGGTGAGTGACCCTATCAATCAAAGTTAAAAATTTATGTGTGATAACAACTACCCTCCATATTTCAATGGTAGAATGGAATAACAAAACTTACCCCATGTGCTATATAGGTGTTCTAACATGCTACAACATGATGTGAACCATCTCCCTCCAGATCAAACATACTACGACATGTAAGTTCAAGATGGTGACTATTGAGATGACACATACTTTGGCCTAGTAACCATCCCATCCATCTCCGTGGTTCTCAAGTAGGCTCCCATGAATATATACTTGCTAAAATGGATCAATGATTGAAACAATTAAGACATGGAACATAATTCCTCGCATGAGCATGAAATTTATGACATAGTGCAAAGTGTCATATCCATGTACTTTTCTAGCATCCTGTTATAGGTTTGAATCACGTGGAATAGTAACCAATCACTTCCTTGTGTGTCTGTTCTATGCCTTGTCCTTGTTCCAGTCTCTATTGGAAAATTATCTTCAACTTGACCACCTTTTCCCCCAACACTACGCATTACACACATTTGCGACATAATTGCGCACTACACACCTCTATGCATAGTACTACTTGTCAAGCAGTGGATTTTTTTTTTAAGCAATAACACATACAACTATGTCTTATATGACAAAACATGAATGCTAGTTAGTCTACATCACAAAAAAGCTATCTACTATACCAATTTGTTTATATAAAAGGAATAATTATTAGAGGGCCCTTGCATGGAAGATTGATTGTCTCTATAAGTTTCAACGGACTCCCATTTACAAAGCCTTCCAAAGGATCACTATTTAACTTTTCCAGCTACATTTCCCCTACATTTTTCAAACTCTTTATCACATAGAGTCCAATCCAATGCATCTAGAACTTCCCGACGTGTTTTAAGAACTTACTGTCATGAGTTAAAGCTATTTCTAATTGATGCACCTATCATGCCAGTATTTTTCATGCGCTTTATGAACATTTTGATGGAATCCTACAAGTACTCGATGTTCTTCCAACTTCGTCAATTCTCTAACCCTTTTTTCTTGTGCATCTGATTTAGTTGTCTGTGTAACAATGAGAAAAATAGGTACTAAAAAATCCATAGGAATTACTACTTCTTCCCCATATACCAACCTCAAAGGCGCATGTCTTGTCAATTTCTTGCAAGTTGTCTTATAGAAACAATATTGCAGGTATCCTTCGGTCCCAATCATCTCTATTCACATTGAAAGCTTTGGTCAAAGAAATTTCCAATATCCTTTTAAAAGCCTCTATAGTTCCATTGACTTGAGGGAGACAGGGTGTGATTTTTTGATGGTAGATATCAAATTGCATAGTTAAGGAAGCAATCATATTTTTTCAGAAAATGAGTGCCTTGATCACTCAAAATGATTATGGGACACCCAAATATGGTCACTACATTCTCAAATAAAAACTATATAGTAACTTCTGCCTACAATCCTTCATAGTGTTGGTTCTACCCATTTGGTCAAATACTTTGTTTTAGTAATAATATATCTTGATCCTGATCTTTTCACTGGTGGCTTAATAGGACCCACAAAACATACTACCAATTTATCAAAATCATGAAGTGTAATATGTTGAAATAAGGGAGTTTCATATCTCTTAGAAGGACTTCCTACCCTTTGAAAAACATCACAATTTTTACAAAATTCTTTAGAATTTTTATATAGAGTTGGCCACCATAAACCTGCACATAGAATATTCTGTGCAATAGCCCTCCTTGAATAATTCCATCCATTAACTCCTTCATCTGTTTTTTTTGAAATCATTAGCCTTTCATGCTATATCACACATCTATAAAATATTCCATCAACTCCCAACTTATACAAGCATCTAACGATCGAATATTAATTGACACAGCTCACTACCAATTTCTTTTTGTGTGCAACACTATATTCTTCTGGAGTGACTCTTGTGCTATAAATTATTCAATCTCAACAAAAATTGTCATCTACCATTGTGATTGCAAACAATTGTGCATCAAGAAAATTATCCTGCAAATTCCAAGTGTCTTCCCTCGTGGTAATCTAGGACAAATGATTTGTGCCTACATTTAACCTCACAGACTTAACAACTAATTCAAAATCATATTAATGGAATAATAAGAACCATCTACATATATGACCTCCCAAAATTGTCTTATTCACTAAATAATTAGATAAGAGTGGTCTGTTTATAACTTAAACTTATTACCTAAGAGGTAATGTCGATACTTCTGCAAAGCGGAAACCATGGCTAATCCTTCTCACTTCATGGTGGTGTAATTCTGCTCTACAGTTGACAATTTTCTACTAGTGAAAGAAATAAGATGATCCATGTCTCCCTCCACTGACAGTGCTAAAATCACTCCCAAATATATGGATGAGGCATTTACATGCACGTGAAACTCCTTTGTCCAATGTGTAAAAATTAGAATGGACACATAAATCATCCTCTTTTTCAGTATATTCATCGTTTGTTGACAATATTCTATCCATTGAAACTACTCATCTTTCTTTAAGAACCTCTCGATGGGAATTTTTATATGCACATATCCTTTAATGAATTTTTGTCAGTGCCCATCATGGCCCAATATTGCATGTAATTATCTAATAGAGGCATGGGGAGGAAAATCTAATATAATGGCAATCTTAGCAGGGTCTACTAATAATCCTTGTTTACAAACAATGTGTCCCAAAAGAATACTGAAAGGAGAACAAGAAAAACACTTTTTAAAATTTAACGAAATATATAGTTGTCTACACCTATCCAACATTAATCACAATACCTCCATATGACTCTTTAGTATGTTGAACATAGTATAATCATCCATATTCACATTGAATAACTAGTGGATGAACTTGAACACTGCTACCATGATCCTAGAGAAAGTACCAAGTGCATTCTTCAATCCAAAAGACATCGTTGTATATTTAAAACAACCCCACTGAGTATAAAATGTGGTATTATGTCGATATCGTTGGAAATTTGATCTAATGGTATCCTGAAAACCCATTAATGAAATAATGCACTTCTTGTCCGCCAACATCATCTAGAACCTCATTTGTAAACGAGGCAAGGAATGGATCATGTACACATTCATCATTGAGATTTCTCAGATCGACATGAATTTTTAATTTTCCTATCTTCTTGTTCTGAACCACCATAGGACCAATCCACTCTTCTTTTTCCATTATCTTGATTATTTCTTCCTCTAATGTCCTTCTCAATTCTTGGTTTACCTTCTTCTTATATATTGGGTTCAGTAAGTAGGGTCTATGCTTGACATGCTTAACATCTGACATTAAAGGAATCTTAATTTCTCCCAAGTCACCTTCCATCCCCCTCATCTCTGCGAAAGCGTAGGGGAATAAATCTTCATATTCGCTTAGAAAATAAGCTATCTTCTCCACTATCTCGTCATCCCAATAATCTCCTATCAAAGGCGTATCTCAATTTTGTGCACTTTCAATGTCCACTTTATTCATCTTGATAATATTTGGATAATATTTTGTCTCCAATTTCTGCCCCAACACTATGCACTCTCCTTCAGTCTTAGGAATTCACAGGTTCCTTAGATATTTGTCATCATCAACTCCTTCTACAATGTTATAAAATTCCATAAATTCTTATACCTGCTATAAGTGTTGATGGGTTAGACACAAGGTAACTGTCTTATGCATAGTTTGAAAAAAAAATATTGTCATTCAAAACCTTTAGTGCTCTATCAAGTGCATAATCCTCAACTACAAAAATGAATGTAGACTTAAAACTCTGGCTCATTTCCCTCCATTCCATTGTTCTTCTACACACTTCCAATTCAATATACCAATTCCTAGGAATGATATCTAAAGAATGCATAATCTTACAGACCCATTACTCTTATGGTAACATTCATATATTCCAATAAACAACACAAATTTTTACATGGGCATTATGCAGAATCTACGACTGCAGAAATTAGTATCTTCCCTAGACTTGATGGCCTAGTATAGAAAAACATAAAGACAAATAAGGTAACGTTTTACTTAAATTAAATAGATAATGGGATGAAGGCTACCTGGAATCAGTCGTATTCTTCGCTCCTCTCTTGGCTTGTACGCTCCAATAGCTATAATTAGAACCAGAACAATAGAAAAACACAATACAACAATCTACAACATCTATGTAGCATCATCTAATCACTTTATTCAATGGATTAACATGGCATTGAAATACATGAAATCAAAACATCACATATAGGAAAAAAATTAAATGTTTTCATTAATATAAATGGAGAAAGTTACAACCAAATATAGGAGTTGATCTTGTAGAAGAGCTCCTCCAAGTTGACTTGTCCTTCCTTGCCATAAAGTGTACCTCTCAGTGTAACCCTAATGCATGGAATAATGACTATCACAACAACAACATGAGGGTATAATCTATCTCCAAAATCCAACCCCAAGCTTGTGAATTACCACAAATATAAAGAAGAGGATGGTAAGTTAAGAGTTCTTATTGATTTACCAATCTAGGCTTGAGGTCCAATCTTTATGGGAGGATGAGCTCAAGGGATATTCAGTGAAATCTCCAAGGTAGGATAGGATAAGATTCGATATTTCCATCCAAGATAAATAGTTATAACAACTCCTCGAAGCTTCTAGAAGAGGAAGCTTCATGATTATTTTTATTTTCTTGAATTTTTAGAATCAATGCACCCCCAGCAAGGGGAAACCTACTGGTGATCAACGCAGGTCCAAAGAGAGCCAAGCTGCTAGTGAACGTTGGTCTTTGAAGGGTCAGGGTGTTTTGGGCCTAAAAATCACTGAAATGAAGCATTTTCAGGGAGAAACTCGGGGATTTGAGAGAGTCATGCTTAGGGATTTGTGTATGAAGGATGAAAGTGTTAAAAGGATGTGAATGATCCTGTTTGAAGGCCTATTAAATAGACGTGAAAAAATGGCCTATAAAATATTCCCCCCTAAAGCGAAAAGTCAGAAATGACAACTGATGACTGAAGGGATTTACCTTGTGACAAGTCAGGATCAAGAACAATCGACGAGATCATCTTCTATTACAATAAATTTGCATCATGAAATATTTTATGAGGGATGCATACCCATACTCAACACATAAGCTAAAATTACATATACAATGATCAAAAGACATGTCCACCGATGACAAAGGGTGGGTCCATGACTGGATGACTGTCTGTATGATCATAGCCATCATACTTTGTGATCTTGTATTAATCCTGAAATCACATCCCAGATGGATGAAATAAGATCAAGGGTTTTTTGTCTTGTTCAAACGACCATTCAATGTACGAGTCTAACCATGTGAATTAATGAGATAGAGTCAAACATGGTGGAAACCATCTGATTACCATACAATGATGTAAGCCATTAAAAAACGTGAAAGAAACCACTGACAATGTTAATGTCTCTAAAAGTACTGTAGTACAATCCGTATGGTGTGAATAAGTGAGTTGAAGTCAAACACCACAAAAAATCTGTCATTCAAAGGCCAATGATGTAAACCTATTGCCAATAGTGAGGAAACTTGTCATTGATGTATACAAGCACCAAGGTACCAAAGGGTTGTTTCTAAGTAAACTTCCTCGATAATGGGTTGATGTCGACAGGAAGCGACCCATCGTAGGATGAACTTGATGTATCCCCCCTCAACAACAAAAAATGGGTATCATGATTTGAGATAGAATGATGATGATATATAAATGGATCAAGAACGACAGACATGGAATGAAGGCTTAAGAGTGTTGTAGCAGAAAATGACTGAATGAATTCTCTTGAACATATTGACGACACTGAATGGAATTGGCAACATTGACCCAAAAATAAAAATGGAGGATTTGAAAAGGAATCATGAACCAAATGAAAAGAATATTTCCCAACCCAACAACCATAAAGACGAAGTGTAAGAGTGTCATGTTCAAGAGCGAATCATTGCCATTAACAAGTGGAGTACCATGTTTTCCCAGTTTTCCCAACCATACTAGTTAGTACCTCTTTATTTTTCAACAAGCTTGAGGAGGATAACATATGCTTGATCTGTAAGTTCATCCTTTGGATCCTCCGAGTATGTTTAATGAACCCTGATAAGGATTGGTTCAGTCTCTTCATGATTGACGAGTCTATCGTTGTTTCATGTTTTTACGAGTCTAGCGAAGGTAAGAATCAATATCTTTTTCATGTTTAGAGAGTTTGAAAAAGAGGTGAAAAAGAAAACTCCAAAGGTTACTTTTCATAGATAGTCCCTCGAGTCTGAAAAGGAAAAAAACAATACCTAAGGGAACCTATTAGCCATGATCGACTAAGGTATTCATTTTTCGTAGTTAGTCTATCTCAGTCCAGAAAAGGGTTAAAATTATATTGAGTAAACGTCTTTTCATTTACTTTAACAAGTTTAAAAGACAAGTGCTCAGAAATCTTTTCATATTTTTGGAGTCTGAAAAGATCTGAAAGAGGAATCCTCCTGGAGGAACGAGTGGTATAAAGGGTATCAATTGGTTCTAGTGATGATGGAACTGCTCAAAACAAACAGAGGTTAAGAGGTAGGCTAATAAGACCAGTCATCGCAACGGTTCCTGAGGAAAGGGTAAAACATCCAAGTGAAATCGTATGATCGACCAAAAAAATGGTGACGATGGAATGAGAAAACCAAGGCTCATCTGGCAGAAACAGGTTGATAAAAATGGAAATCATGAGAGGTAAAGTGGGATTGGTTTCATTTTTTACACAAGCTTGAAACATGGGAAAATATGCTTGGAATTGGTTTTATTTTTACACAAGAATGAAACAAAGGAAAAATATGCTTGAAATAAATTTGCATGCCCCCAACATAATGAATCAATTTGAGGTACATGCCCCTCAAGATTAATTTCATTCATCTAAGTAGATTATTGGTTACTAACAGGTTGATGGAATGAAGGTTCATTTACGAGATCAAGTGAAAGATTCGACTGAGAATTTATGATATCTAATCAAAGAGGAGAATTGGAGGGACATATATTTCATTTTTCAATGAGAATTACATAAGGAAAGGAACTAAGGCTCCAAATTGTTTTATGTTTATGCGAGATTGAAGCGTAGAGGAAACTATGGTCGTGGGAACCTATTTCATTTTTTAACTAGGTTGAAATAGTAAAAGAACTATCCTCATGGCACCTTGTTTCATTTTTTAATGAGCTTGACACAAGACAACGAACTCTGCTTTAGGAACCTTAATCATGACCTACAGAAGGCCATGGCTTCTAAGAGATTCTTATCAGATGGAATACAAATTATTTGGAAGGGATACATATCGAACGATTCAATGGAAATATCAAGATCCAATTATCCCAATACATGATGCAGTACATCACGTACTAGATCATCAATAAACGTGTGCATGGAACATGTTTCCACATAATTAATCTATGACAAGGGAGATACCACTTGCATATAAGGGCCATTTATGGAATTAGGATGATTGGCAGTCAAATCAGGACCAACAATTGAAAGTTGATTGATAGTCACAATCCTTCCATCCTGCAGGAAGCAGATCACTCAAAAGAGTATGGACGCAACAAAATTCATAGTATAAACGTAGTCTCGTCCCAGGAGAAAATTGAAGTCCAAAGGGCCCATGACAGCCATAACATCAATACATAAAGTTTTTCCTCCCAAAATAACATGAAACACAAGTTAAAATATAGCAAATTCAGAGAGACAAACACAAGTTGTGGGGAAACCAAACCTTGCCAAATAATGGAGGATAGAATACTAATAGAAGCTCCCTCATCTACAATAGTGTGTTGGATATTCTTATTATAAGCCTTTACCATGATCTTAAAAGGCATGTAAGAAGGGAGATGAGGTTCTTTCAATCAAATCCAATCAAAGGCAATGGCCTATTGTCTTGGAGGGGGTTTTGTGGGAATAAGAGAAATGCCCCCTTGTCCAGTAGAATCAGAAGAAACAAGAAGAACTTGAGCAGTATGATCCTCAATGTTTATGGGAAAAGTACGATCGACTGTAGGTGGAATCGGGTCAAAAATTTTCTCAACCAATAATTGGTCGGGAACATACTCATGGGATTCATGTTCAAAGAGATTGGGATTGATTGGATTCAGTTTCTGATCAATCACTTCATCAACTAGTGGAGGATTATGATAAATATTACGGTAACCAGCTGGAAGTCATGGCTAAGAAGCTGTAATTTTTTCCAACACTTTTGAGGCTTCATCCATATAAGGACAAAGGTGAATAGGATGATTCCCTCCACATAACTTACAGGGTAACTTAACTTTACCCTTTTTCCCATGGATCTTACCATCAGTAGTAGATGATTTATCACCAACATGATCTCCAGAGGCCGATGACAACGGTTGATGTGATCCTTTCGACCACACTTATATTACCTTGGGAATACCAGGAAAATATCTAAGAATGTGGTCACCCTTACATAAATTTCAAGGGAGCTTAGCTTTACGGGGCTGATTGGAAGGTTTCTCAACATTAGTTGCATCGGTAGAAATTTCTGCTTGGTTGCCCCCTTATTTTGCTTATTTTTCTGCTTCTTAATATTCATTTTCTTCTTCTTCTTATTCACCTGGTTACTAACTTTCATGTTTTCATTGGATGAAGAGGAAGAAAAGGAAGAAGATAGAGCATGCGAAGAAGGTAAAGGGTCAACATTAGGATCAAGTTGTTCAGGTGGAGGAATACTTGGTTGAGAAGAAGGTTAGACATTCAAAACCATATGGGTCGAAAACAACTAAACTGGAAAACCAATGGTAAATCCAAAAAGGGACAACGTTGCCAAATAAGGAGCACAAATATTTCCAAAAGGGGGAAAAGGACCAGGATTCCCATCAAATGGGTTTCCTTGAATGGTGGATTCAGGAACTGTTTCCATTAGTCTCAACCTAAGATGTACTAAGGAGTTGTTCCTTGGTGAGGATGTTGTTCCATGGTCAATTAATTGATTTTAGAAAATAAAAGACACAAAATAAAAAAAAGGGGTAACCAGGCAAAAGGGTTTACAAAGTAATTATGAACTACAATATACCACCTTGGTGAAGGAAGGATTTACGTACATGCAGGAAATCTCTCCGAAAGTTGTGTTTGGTGCATCACAGTTTACAAGGTGACTGGCTTGGTTACCTATGGTGATAAGAGAAACCTATAGTGGATTTCCAAAATATACTCGATGATATGTGGAAGTGCAATTCGTAATAGTGCTGTCTAATGCGTAACTGTACGATGAGAGCATTCCCATATACTTTTCATGTGTGGAGCGTCATCCAATATACCTCGAGGTACTCAGAGAATAGTTTGATAGACTTACATAATTGGAACATGATATCACCCCCGAAATGTAATGCTGACAAAGAATGACAACTCCTATGTTTAAAGATGCTGGAACACATCTCTAGCCTATACCTCTAAATGTTTACGTTAATGTTATAAATTCTCCTTAGGTTTATTAAGTGAATTTTAACATTGATCTTCAATTAAGTTTCAGTTTTAGGGCTCAACACGAGTTTCACCTGAATTCCCTAAAATGCAAGCTAGCATGAAGAAATGAAATATTTCACTTTCAATGAAAATGTATCTCAGGGAGGGAAGAGACAAAGAATATGCAACATACAAAATGTTGCAAACAAAAAGCTGAGTGCAATTCCCTTTTAATGCAATTGTTCCAATGTTGATGAACATGAAAAACCCTATATGCCAATGCAAAGAGATTTTTCTTTTCAATTCCACTTAATTTTCAAATATGATGAAAAATAAGATGCATTTCTAATCACTGATAAAAGTGAACTTTTTAGAATGATGACTAAAACACCAATTCATTCAAGCACTTAATGACTAAACAAATCAATTTTCTAATTTATTAATGATAAGAACAAAGGAAAATATAAACAAATAATTATCAAAGGCACTTAAAAACAAAAAAAAAACTAAATGGAGGCTTCAGAGAGACCACAAGACACTTAAAGACTCAAGGAAGAGAAACTATAACAAGGTCGAATAGAGAGAAAATCAAGACATAATAAAATTGTGCATGAACATGGACCATTGTAGGTGCTAGAGGGGCACCACTCCTATGCAACGTGGGCAAAAATATAGGCTTAGGTGCAGTGCAATTCTCTATATCTATACTAGAGGGGGCGTTGGTCAAGGGATGCAAGGTTCCGACACAAAAATTGCAATTGAAACTCAATGAAAGGGTCTTCCTAGGAATTTTCTTGACTAAGTAAGACAATTAAGGTCTGAAGAAGAGGTAGAACAAGCACTAAGGACAAGGAAACCACCAAGGGAATATATCATTCCCTAGCCGAGTCACCAATTTGTTATGAAAAATCTATGACTGTAGACAAAAGTATCTTCTCTAGAATTGATGGCCTAATTTAGAACAATAGAAAGACAAAGAAGATAATGTTTTTCATAAATTAAATAGATTATGGGATGAAGCCTAACATGAATCTGTCGTATGATTTTATCCTCTCTTGGCTTGTACACTCCAATCTTAGATATGATCACAATAATTACAGCCCGCATAATAAAAAAACCCAAGGCAACGATCTACGACCTCTATGTAGCATCATCTAATCACGTTATTCAATGGATTAACATTCCATTGAAATACATGAAATAACAACATCAAATATAGGAAAACAATGAACTCTTTGAATTAATATAAATGGAGGGAGTTACAACCAAATATAGGAGTTGATATTGTAGAATAACTCCTCCAAGTTGACTTTTACTTTCTTTGCACAAAGTGTACCTCTATGTCACCCTAATGCATGGAATAACGATTCTCACAACAATAACATGAGGGTATAATCTATCTCCAAATGCAACCCCTAGCTTGTGGATTTCCAAAAATATATAAAAGAGGATGGTAAGTTAAGAGTTATTATCCATTTACCAATCTAGAATTGAGATCCACTCTTGATGGGAGGATGAGCTCAAGGGATAATGTGTGAAATATCCAAGGTATGATAGGATAATATACGATACTTTCATCCAAGGTAAATAGTTATAACAACTCCTAGAAGCTTCTATAAGAGGAAGCTTCAAGATTATTTTTATTTTTCTCGAATTTGTAGAATCAACACACCCCCAACAAGGGGCAACCTATTGGTGATCAACGCATGTCCAGAGAGAGCCAACTTGCTGGTGAACGTTGGTATCTAAAGGGCCAAGGTGTGTTAGGCCTAAAAATCACTGAAATGAAGGAGTTTCAGGCAGAAAATCAGGGCCTTGAGAGAGTCATGCTTATGGATTTCTGTAGGGAGTATGGCAAAGTGTTCAAAGGATGTAAATGCTCTTGTTTGAAGGCCTATTGACTATATGCGACAAAATTTCCTATAAAAATGGGTTATTGGACAATCCAACCTCATGAAATTGACTCCTCTAACATTTGACTCCAAACTAAAATACATACATAAAATTGCTTGCAACAATACTAGGCTTATATAGTATTATGATGTGTGGTCCACCATCGCACTGGGGTTTCTCTCCAAGAAATATCTAATGCTAATAGGATTAAATGTTTAACTACTTTCTATTCAATCTCTTGGAAAAAAGACACAAAACTAATTAAAGCATCATACCTGGGTGGATATTACATCTCTCTCCCAATACAACATACCGTATGAGTAATATGAACACACCTCCTTGTTGTTACTTCATACAACCTATTTTTTCAACTCTCTAAGCCTTCTTTTGAGTTTGATAAACATGAACCAATACTTCTCCAAATGGGTATGCAATATGTATCTATATTAACATAGTCCTCCTTCCTCATAGTTATATTATAGAGGTTGTCCAAGGCTTCAACATCTCGCTCCTCCCGAACACGCTCTACATATATTTGTCCCTCACTAGGATCCAATGGTGCAATGACTCTAACATCACCATACTTAAACACTACCTACCTTTTCTTTAGGTTAATAATAACTTGATTATCAAACGTCCATTCGATGCCTAATAACATGGAATATGGGTCAATATCATCTACAATATATATAACTTCAAAATCTACTAGACTCCTGACTCCATCGATATCCACCTCTACATTTGACAGTCGACCAATGGGGAATATCCATTACTAATTCACCAATCTTAGTTGCATAGGAAACTAGATAAGCTTGGGATTTACCATAATCTCCCACTTCTTTTTTGATAGAATATTGATGATTGATCCCAAATCCAAAATGATGTTATCCATATCAAAGTCACATACCTATGTGTTGAATATGTATTCTTGGTTTGTTCTTCTTTTGCGCACAAGCTTATTAATTGCATGTCATGACATCTGCACTAGATATGGGTCTAGCTATTTGGGGCATTGATCAATAAAACTTTGAATATTTTCGAATGCATTTCTGTCATTCATAAATTCTAAGAAATTTTTCAAAAAAGTTTTGATAGAAATGCTCCAAACTTTATATTCTCTAGTGGTTATTTTTGTCATATATGGGAGGCATATCATACACCTAAACTTATTTTGGACTGTCCCACTCTGATGCAACCAACTCTGTGTGTGTCTCCTTATATGTGGCCTTCTCCTTAAGAGGATCAAATTTTGGGGGGTACGGGTAGGGGCAGGGGGGGGAGGGATTCTGTAGCTTTCTTGATCAACTACTGACTTACATTGGTTTGTTTTGTAGCATGTGACAAATTCGTCTTACATATACATGTAACTACTCCTATTCATAATTGGTCCTAAGGCAGTTCAATAATATCCATATGGATGTCCTGTCCCTTCTTCTCCAATGACTTCACAATCAACTAGGGACAATCTTATGTCACATGATCGAGGTCCTTACAATAGATACAAGTTGAACATGGGATTTGGACAATCCCTAGAAAGATATTGTGTTTTTCCACAATTATAAAAATTAACAGACCCTCTTCCCCATCTAAATGTGCCTCGTCATCGACCTGGCCCTCTATGTCCTCTACCCATCACGTCTTGACCTCTGTCTTGTTAACTGCATGATTCAGGTTGATTATAGTTTTGTGCCATCCTATACCATCCCTCTTGCACCCTGTATGAATCCATAATGTGATCCATCATCAACTCCAAACCACAAAAACTATGGATATTGTGTCCTACGGACTTACACAAATCACAAAGGAGCGTCCTTGCATAGGTTTTATACTTTTACATCAATGGGTAACTTGAAGGTGAATGTCACCATATTGCAAATTTCACACTACAACCATCTTCCTTGTGCTAACGGTTTGGTTGCACCGGTCGCCTTATAAAACATAGTTCCTAACCAAACAAGAACTTGACCGAGTTCTCACTTTTTTAGAGGTAGCAAAAAATCATTCGATTTTGAAAAGTGTTGATTCAGAATAAAACTTTTTTTTTGGAGCATACTTTTTATACTTAACTTTTATTATGTATTAAGTATGCACATTTTTTTTTAAATGTTGGTCATTTTCATGCCAATTTTGAAAAGTGTTGATTCAACATCAACCCCCTTTTTTTGGGCTTATTTTTGACACTTTAAATTTTCTTATATTATTAAGTAAGGATAATTTTTTTTAAATGTTATTCATTTTCATGTGGATTTTGAATAAAAAATCATAAACATTTTTTTTTCGGGGCATATTTTTGACACTTTAAATTTTTTTATGTCTTAAGTATGTACATTTTTTTTCTTAAGTTGCATTTTTTTTAAATGTTTTTTATTTAATCATTTTTCAAGTTGTTTTCTTCTTTTTCTTTTTTCTTCCTCAAATGCTTTATCTTAAAAGAATTTTCAAGTTTGTGTTTTCTATTTTTCCTTACAATTTTTCTTTTGTAATTCTTTTGCAAAGTTTTAAAAAATGATAAAAATAATATTTTGAAGTTGGGATCTTTTTTATATATTTATGTATCGTTAATTAATACTTCAATACGCATAAAATGATTGTCACTAAAATGATAACAATTTTAAATAGTTGACAAAAAAATATACATTTTGCATCTAGATATAATTAAAAAAATATACGTTTTTGGGACATTTTGAGATCATAAAACTTGATTTTTTTTTAAAGTAATGATTCACATAGAATTTTAAGTAAAAATAATTAAATAAAAATAATGTTAAAAAAATAAATAAAACATAGCTTTAAAAAATAAATCAAAGTAACAAATTGAAATTAAATTGTTTAAAATTAAAAAAAAAAAAAAAAAAAGCATTTAAAAGATAATATATATATATATATATATATATATATATATATATATATATATATATATATATATATATATATATATATATATATATATATATATATATATATATTTAAAAAAAAATAAAAATTATTTTTAAATATTAGAATTAAAAAAATAAATAAATATTCCCCCCCAAAAGCCCCTTGGCAACTGTGTGCGAGGGTGGTAGAATGATTTCCAGAATCGTCCTTGCCACCCCTGCCCAGCCGCCAAGGGGTTGCGAGGGAAATATTTATTTCTTTTTTAATATAAAAATATTTTTCGTTTTGTTTTTTAATTATATATGTGTGTGTATGTGTGTGTGTGTGTGTGTGTGTATTTTATTTATTAGTTTACATCTCCATTTTTTAAAAATTTATATTTTAATACAATTTAATTTAATTTATTAATTTTTAATGTGTTTTTTTTCTCAGGAAAAAATCGTAATTTTATTAATGAAAACAAAATTACATGTTTTAGCTGCTATAAGCATTCCATCAAGCGAGTAAAATGTTGGTGATCATAAGTCCATAAACAAGCTAAAAGAAGGAGAAAAAGTTAAACTTTCCTCCATCTCTTCTTTTCTAGTTTTTGCCATTCTCCTTGAGATGGCATGGTAGATACATTTGCTAGCTGATTGTCTTCTTCCATTATTGGATTTTCCTTTTCTGAATCCAAGCTTTCTAAAACATGACGCCATTTGGAACGCCCCAATTCTTTTGCTTCAGGATTCTTCTTCGGTTGTGCTGAGGGAGTAAGAATGCATCCTCCTTTTTTATGTTTTCTTGTGTATTTTGATTTCCTTCATTTGTAGGGGGTTCCATTTCTTCTTCATCCTTGTCATCTGAGGACGAATGAAATTTCCATCCTTTGGGATGCTTTCTTGTTTTCTTCTTTCTTCACGTCTCTCTCTTTGCATCATGACACATATTTTGTAGATGTCTTGTCTGTCGGCATATTTGACATCTAAATGATGTGTTCTCAAAATCTAGGTACTGTGTCCAACTCTGCTTGTTGTGTGTCAATTATATGTGATCCGACAAACTTTTGCTGAGGTCCACCTCCACACATATTCTGGTGAATGTGTAGATTCGTTCTTCCATTATTTGCGTATCTATCTTGATGTATCTTCCTAAGAGATTCCCAATACCTTCTAGGACTTTATGATGCCAGAAATGAAGAGTCAGAAGATTGTGCAACCTAACCTTGACTGACATTCTTGATACTATCATTATGTTTGCATCAAATTCTGGGAACCATGGAGTAATAAACAACCCCTTGGATCCACAAAACCATGGTCCTTAAAGTATTACATACTCCCATTCCCCCGATGAAACAAACTTTACTATGAAGAAACCTTTAGAGCATAGATGTATTTCACAATCTAATGACCAATTTGTAAGGACTTAGTGGAAGAGTTCAATAGGTTTTGGCTAGAAACTATTGAATTTACAAATAACTGCTTGAGATTCATATGTGGAACACATATCATTTGTTTGTGATGAGTATGTCGTCAATTCTGGCACTTGATTTAGTTGTTCCACAATATAGGGCCTAGGGATATTATGTGCATGTTCTGGAGTAGTTGTTGCCGCTCGTGTTATATATATATATTATTTTTTATTTTTATTTTATTTATATTTATTTAATTTTTTTTCAATGTTTTAATTTATTTTAATTTTAATTTTTACTTATTATTATTTTTAGGTTCCGATTTTGTTTTTTTCTTAATTTTTGTTTTGTTTTGTTTTTAAATTTTATCGATCTATTTATTTATTTTTGTATGTAGGGATTGTGTCGATGTTCGACTACTAACCCAAACCCAATATGTTTCAATTTGATACTTTATTTTCAGTTTTAATTATAATTAATCAAATTAGTCTCCACTGTTTGTTAATTTGATGGTCAAATTTTAAGTTTCAATTGCAATGGGTCAAGCATGCTCCCACTATGTGTCAATTTGATGGTTGATTTTTAAGTTTTTCTTGCAATGTGTGAGGTTGTCTTAGGCTAAGATTTTAAAATAACTATATTTTTAGCATTTGGTATAACGAATTTTTGATTTATGTATTTATTTTTAAAGTTTAATTTAGTCATGATATTTTATCTCGAAATATGGTGAAAATATAAGGTTTTTTATAGTCATGATATTTGTTTTTAATTCCTTGGCTGAAAACTATTGAAATTTTAATGTTTTCGGAGTCATGATATTTTATCCTCAACATCATGGTTGAAAATTGTTGGAATTTTTAGGTTTTTGGCAGTTGTGATATTTTATCTTCAACATATTATTGAAAATTATTGGAATTTTAATTATTTTTGGAGTCATGATATTTTATTTTTAATGCCATTACTAAAAATGTTGGAATTTTATCCGAAAAAAAATGTTGATGCCAACATCAACACTTTTTTGTTTTTTACATGTTTTCCACGCAAAAAAACTGTTTTTTCTGCCATTTGTTTTAAAAAGTTGCAAATTTACCCCCTCAAAAGAATGTCATTCCAACACACACACTTTGCATTTTTGGGTTGTTTTTTTCATGTTTTGTGGGGGATTTTTTGCTAGAGTTCTCATTTTGAGGTCACATTTATCATTTGATTGGTAACTTTTTTATCATCTGTCACCATTTGACACTCATTCCTATGGTGCCCCTCCTTCCTGTAGATTGTGCAACAGATTTCCTTTCACTTCTCTTTCCCTTTGGATAAATCTTCCAATTGGCATGTAAGCATAGCCAATTAAGACTAAACCTAAGCCATGCCATAACTCTCTCCATTTATTCCTGGGGATGCTTCCAATTTTAATACAATCTCCAAGGCTTCTAATTAGAACAAATTATTATAATATGTCAAAGACAATCAAATATGGGGAAGTAATCTAGCAATAAAATACACCTTATGCTGCTCATCCAGGATCTCAAATTCATTTCTTCATAATAATACTTTATTTATTTCGTCATAATACCAAATAGAGTCTTTTTATCCCTGTTTGATCTCCTTGAGCACTATGATGCACTATGATGTAGACTTGGGCTTGTAAAACTCTTTCAACATCACTTGCTTGATTTATGTGAGAGTCCTCTACTATCTAGCTAGATCAATGCTCATGTGCTTCATATACCATGTTAATTCTTGATCTTTGAAAGTGGCTTCCAATTGTGCAACCTTGGATGCATAATTATGGATCTAATTTATAGTCCATATTTACTCACACACCAATAGGTGTTGGTCAAGATAAAAAATCCTAGAGCCATGAAATACAAGCATCTTATAAGTATCTACCATTTTCTTCTATGTATTTTATCTAGATAAAGAATTTATAGGTATAATCACTATTTTCTCTGGTGCACTCTACGCAACGTGCTTTAATGGAGAAATATGTGGTTTGCTTCCGTTAAAATAACTAGAATCACTCCTATAGCTAATCTAATTACTTTCACTTTCCTTACTAACTAAGGTACTAAAAACAATACTTAGGAAAATTACCTCTTGATCAATTGAGGTGAAGGGGGTTGTGCATTCGACATAGGGCATATACCAAGCAAGGTTACTGTGATGCACACATTCTAATATTTATAGTCTATGCTATGAAGGTCCTCCATGTTGGGAAATATAAATACTTGTAGATCATAATTTATTTCCCTTATCATGATAATTAATTGTGATGTTAGTTGGTTATTTATTAATTCTTTAGTTCTGTTCATCAAGAAATTACCAAAACAACGAAGATAAAAAATAGACAAAGTACACAAGATATAGGCTGCATGCTAGGGGAAAACCCACAAAATTCTTCTCTTCTTCTTTAGAATATTCTTACAAAAGAGACTTCCAATACCTAAAGACCAAAACAAACAAGCCCTCCAAGACCCAAGCCAACCCCCAACAAGATATTTTCCAGAAAAACATCTAAGGCTTCGATACTGCAAACTACTACTACAAATTTGTCCCCTGTGACAGAATTTCGGCCCTCCAACTTTATCCCCTTGCAACTGCTTCAAAATTTTTGCCTCCTGCAACTGGTAGCTTCACAAACCCTGGCGAGACATAAATAAAAGATAATACTTAAACAAATTTTGACTTCTTTTCTCCTTCGCTATTGCAAATTGAAATTTCTTGAGATAAGTGTCCAAATGATGTCGAGTTCCCTAGTAGTTATAGCATTTCTTGAGGCTTGAATACTGTTGAGATCGTAACAAGATGATGCACTTAGTGGAAAGAAGTCGCCTTCACTAAGTGGGCTCATAGGCTATTTTTGGCGCAAAGTCTATTTTTAGACATGTCGATCATATTCTATGAGTTGCAGGATGCTATTTGTGGATGGTTGGTCAAGTTGGAAAAATAGATGGACTTCTATTTTTAGACATATTGGGCAGAATCTATTTTTAGATTGCGAGTCTAAAAATAGATATGTCGAATATTATTAGCTCTTAATAATATTTGGACTATAAACATTATCTTATTCTCTTGGAGCACTTCAGTTAAGTGCACAGATGTGGCACAGGAGCTGACATAAGGAATTACGCTATTCCTAAGGGTTAAGTGGAGCTATTGCATGGATAATTTAGTTAGAACTCATGTGAGAGAGTTTGGTGGAGTTGATTGAGGAAGTTAATGGAGTTGTGTTCAGTTTAACTAATCTAAACATAGTTGAGCTAGTTGTATCTAGTCTAACTGATTGATACACTAGTGAGAGTGGTGTGAATTAATTATTAATTAATTCACTAATTATAAAATCATTAATCAACTAAAGAATACATCAGTTAACTTCAGTGCATGGATAGTTTCAGTGGAGACCAGTGGAGAGATAGGTGAAAGAGCAGTGTGACTATCAGTTGTGACTATATTGGTGCATGAGTTTGCACCACACATTGATGGAGATGCCAATGAGGATTGCGTAGTGCATACCAGGTGGATTCGAGTTCATTCAGAGCCAATATTCAGCAGGGATTGCGCAGTAGATGTAGGCTAACAGGTGGCAGAGATTGGAGCATGTTTTTTTGCTAGATCGGACCTGATTAGTGTGTAGCAATTGGAGATTGTATTGAGAGATTATGAGGAGCTTTGTATAATTATTGTTACATGATCTCTATGACATATAATATACAGATAGTTGGGGTTTTCAGCTTTAAGATTTCCCATAAAATACTGTGTTCATATGTGTGATTGTTTATGGTTTTAATGTGCACATGCGATTGTTTTTTATTTCCGCAATTAATGATCAATGGTAGAAGAGATTCTGTATTGTGCATGAAGTTAAAATAGTGTGTGATCATGAGAATATCGGTGTATAACATATCACTTATCAAATTTCTACAAATACCCCTCCTTTAGGCTGAATTGATGTTTCTCTTGGGATTTTCCATGGATTGGAGACCTAAAATCATGAAAAACATGCTTTTTGACTCCAAAATAAAATACAACTTCTCTTTCTTTCATTTTTCTTTATTTATGTTAGACCCTTGTATTTCACAGTATCACCAGGTGACTAATTATTGTTTATATTTTTCTCACTGAAAATAATATTCCATGGTTATCATTTATTTTCAGAGAAAAAAAGGGAGAGCCTAACTGCCAAGAACTTTAGAAGAATTCATTTGCCTTTTCAGTTCAGGGAAGAAGGAAAGGGTTGCTGATTAAGTGTAATAGTGAGAAAAAATCCATATTTACCTCATTCAATCCATCTGCCTTCTTCTTACCTTCATTTTCCTAAAAAACTTTGTACTCCAATGCTCTAAATCCCCATTTGACCCTAAAACACACACACATAACCTCACGGGATTTTCCTTGTATAAAATCCACTCATTATCTAAGTCCGAAGTTCTATTTCCATAGCTCCATTTTCCCACCAAACAACCATTGGTATACAACATAAACCTTACCTGCTGCCCACACTTCGCAGCCCGCAGATTTTTAACCTTGCCTCTTAAGACTTATGCCGAATCTTGTTTTTTTGCCGATGCGATGAAGTTGGACCCGCCATACCTTTACCGCATTGTCAAACCGCATGTAAAACTTCATATTTCTCGTTTTCCTTACCTTCTGCTCATTTTCACCCTTTAGCGCTTAGCACGTCACATTTCACACTTCGCGCATTTCACAACTTACCCATTACGGCGCCCGCAAGTTAAAAGTTTTAACTTGCAATATATGGACTGAAGAGACCCACATTGCCCTCGTATACCTCCAGTGCTTGGAAATCTTTCACATTATAGTTCGGGCGGCTATTTTCCATTTTTTAACTAAAATTTACTTGAATGCATGGAGAAACTTATGGATGGGGCCCAATTGTAGATCTTAAATTTTAGAGAACAAGTGCAAAGAAAAATGTTAAATTCACCGATCTGCAATGTGAGATGATGTGGCAGATGACGTGGCCCTAACCCCACAGATCACAATTGAATTATGATGACGAGGCAAGGTGACGTGCCAGGTGACATGGAAAATAACGTGGTCCTGACCCCACAGATCACAATTGACTTATGATGACGTGGCAGTGACATGGCAACGTGGCAGTGACATGACAGATGAAGTGGCAGTGGCGTGGCCTGGCCCGCGTACCGCACATCGCAAATCTCCCAGGTTTAGTTTATGGTCAAAAGCTAAGACTTGCGAAGTGCGATGGAGGCCCAGACACGATGTGGTTTCAAAGGAAAATTCCAAAGTATTTCGAATCCGCACATAGGGCATTTTCTATGTTAAATCACGTCGGAGGAGGAAAAGGGGTTACAACGTAAAAAAAAAAAAAACTGTGGAACGCCGAAGTGAGATGTGCATACACCACAGAAGATAAAATATAAGTCGCAAAGGTTAAATGGTAAACTATCGAAGTACAATGTGTGACGACGGTGGGACCCAATTGCAATGCGCACATCGCAAATGTTAAAAGACAAGTGCTAAGGAAAATGTAAGACCGATGAAATGTGAAGTGCGATATCAGAGCTGATGCGATGTATTTTAGATCCAAGATATAAGCATTTTTAGGTCCTGGGGAACGAGTTTTTAGGCTATTTTGTGTGTAACAAGGGTCAAGTCGGGCATACCAGGTTTGAAGCTCGTTTCAAGAAGAAATAAGGTCAAAATTAGAGCACAACCGAAACATCATGGCAACAAATAAATATATTGAAAAGGTGCGACTTGGGCAAAGGGCATGCACACAGAACCGTTACCATATACAAGCAGAGGTGATAAAGATGGTAAAATCATCAACACATGTCACTAATCAATGTAAAGTGGCTAGCACCGCACCAGACTTAATTACCCAGCGCTGATCTTGTGAAAATTAGGGCCAGATGTTAGAACCATCACTTGTTGCCTCTTCAGGATCATCACATACCACCTCCAAGACTACCTTTGATCCTACAAAGAGCCATTGAAGCTTTTAGATACATCAAGGAGCTGCTCAAAATTTATTTTATAGGCAATGTTGTCAGTGATTCTCTTTGTTTGGGCCTTTCATGGCCATACCTGTTTAATTTTCAATTGTTTGTAATAAATGAAGTTTTCCAAATTAGTTAGAGCAACCAAATCAAGTTTTAGTTAAATACTGCTTTAATTTTCATAATCAAGGGTTGGAAAAGTGGGCCTCGCTGAAGCTTGCATTGTAAGAAGTATTGGAACTCTGTAACTATTTGAGCTGGGCATCAATAATAAGAGATCGTTCACAAGATTCTTGAGCTATGTTAATGGGGATGTTTTTCCTCTGTATTAATGTTTTCCTCTATCTTTTCATGTTGTGCATCAATTCATCTGATTTCAAAAAAAAAAAATTGGATTAAGATTTACTAAGAGAGCACCTTAATTCTGTCTGTGTTTGTTATGTTAATGTTTTCCTCTGAGACCTGAATGCAGAATTCAGAGACGGTCTGCTCTACATTTAAGTTGAACCTTAATCTCCTTCTGCCATCTCATATTCACACTGCTAGTAAGATCCAGTTTGCATAGTTAGCTTTCCCTGTGAATGCCCTTGAAAAGTTGATGCACAATTATGCCCTTTATGACTCCATAGCCCAATGGATTAAGTTTTACAACTTTGTCTATCCAACCACCCAATCAATGAAACAAACAAACCTCATTTCTATAATTATCCTAATATCAAAATTTATTATTATCAAGCTAAATCATAAAAATGAAGAGAGCCCTCTCTGAGTCTAGGAAGGCTAGGTCCTAGACTCCAAAGTGGTTTGATGTTGTCCTCTGCCATTTGTTCTTGCCAATATTACAAATTATGAAGTGACAAAATAATGGCGACCATACTGGGGATGAGTTATTGAAAAATAATAATATTTCATCAGAACTCAGAAACCCCAGTCAAAATATTGTATGATTCAATTATGTTCCAATATTGGTATTTGGTTTTTGATGGTGGACAACAACCAGACACAAGAAATTTGAAATCATCCACCTGGCGACTCCACAATTTTCAATTGACCTAAGGAATCCATTGGTAGAAGAATCCAGATTGGTTGTGAATATACAGTGACCCCACTCTCTAAATAATTGACAATATGGATCCAAGAATATAACACAGGTATGCTCCAATGAATGAAGATCACATTCTTGGATTCCCACACAAAATGCCTCAGGTAAATTGGGAAATAAATATTCCTATTTTTCAATATGAGAATGTTGATGATGCTTCGTTACATCTCATTAAATTTCATATACATTCATGGAATTTGAAGGTAGAATGGCATTAGTACTACCTCATGAAGATGTTCATGGAAACATTAGAAGGGAAAGCGAGGGAATGGTATGAAGGTTTGAACCCTCGTAGTTTTTTTTCTTTAAAATATTTCCACAAGGTGTTTTATGAGCATTATAAAGAAAATTTTCCATCTTTATCATTAGCTGAAAATTGTTGTGATCAGTCTGAGGATCTCATACAATACCTTGTAAATATTGATGAAGATATAGGAAATTGGCATCTTGAAGATCTCTTAGAAGTAATTTATGAATTTCATTCTCAAGTTAAATGTCATGATAACCAAGAGAAGTTAGTTGAAAAAATGAAAGAGGATCTACAGGATCTCTCTGTGGGGACAAATGAAAGTTCATATGCTATTTTTTGTGAGGCTAAAGAAGACATTCATCTTCATGATCAGTCTTCATAGGAGAAAGAAAACAATTGTTGTTCAATACAAAGAAAACAAAGACTCCCTCCTACTTTATCTGAAGAAGAAATCAATCAGATTCTAAGCATGCAGTCAGCCTCTAAATTTTTATGTAATGAAGAGATTATGTCTATTTGTTCTATTTCTGATATATGTACTGAAGCATTTCCTCATGAAGGAATAGAAGAAAATATTGATACTGATGCTATTCTACCTTCTCAAGAAGGCTTATTGCCAGAAAGTGCTTCTATTCATTAGAATGATGGCCTTCCAACATAATTCATCCAACTCAGTCAAGACATATCAAATTTTTTTGAGGACAACATAGTGGTATATAATGAGGATGCCATGTCAGATTAACATGGAGAATATGTAGATATTCGATTTTAGAAGGATCCTGAGCATTACAAAGTGGAACAAGGAGCAACCCTAGATGAAGTCTGTTATTTAAATCCTCAGGGCGAGGTATTGCTCCAATATCCTTTTGCTAGTTTCTTAGAATCATCTAAAGAAGGAGTATGCTATGCCAGGAATGGTTTGTTGCAGAGTTTAAGGAAAAGTTTGAGCACTATTGTTCAAAGGAAAGTAAGGTGGGAGTGGCCCTTTTGTTTTTTTAGCCTACTCAAAAAAGTGAACAAGAATCAATCATGTAGTAATTTACTTGATTGGTTGCATTGGATAAAGGAGTTCACTTAGTGTATATATCATCTCCAAGCTAGATTTGGGTAGGTAGGTGTGAAAATAAGCTCATCACTCTGAGCATCTTTCATATTTTATTTTTAGATTGCTTTTCATTTTTTATATCAGTATGTTTCAGACTTTAGTTTCAGCTCAGTTTTGGTTTCACCATTCAAGTTTTCAAGGTACAATAGTATGTTCAGCATGAAGGATTGCAGTGGATAAGTTCAATTGTAGTTTCAGTTTATATTTTTGTATGCTAATAAGTTGGCTGTCCAAGCATGTGGTCTATTTTTATTAGTCAAAGTCAGGAGAAACAATCAACTAGTTTCCAGTCACTAATTTTCCTGGCAGATCAAGATACAAGTTTTGGGATCAGCCCAATGGATTAGGCCACTATTCTATCGTGTTCTTGACACCTACTCAAGGATCTTCCATCCCCAGCTAGAGCCACTGCTAGACCCCTGTATTTCAGAGTATCACCAGGTGACTAATTATTTTTTAGATTTTTCTCACTGAAAATAATATTCCATGGTTATCATTTATTTTCAGAGAAAGAAAGGGAGAGCCAGAATGCTAAGAATTTTAGAAGAATTCATCTGATTTTTTAGTTTAGGGAAGAAGGAAAGGGTTGCTGATTAAGTGTAATAGTGAGAAAAAATCCATACTGCCCTCATCTAGTCCATCTTCCTTCTTCTTACCTTCATTTGCCTAAAAAACTCTATACTCCAATGCTCTAAATCCCCATTTGACCCTAAAACACACACACCTAACCTCTTGAGATTTTCCTTGTATAAAATCCACTCATTATCTAAGTCCGAAGTTCTATTGCCATAGCTCCACCCGCCCACCAAATAGTCGTTGGTATACAACATAAACCTTTCTTGTTTCCCACACTTCGCAACCCGTATATTTTTAACCTTACCTCTTAAGACTTAGGCCGAATATTTTTTCTTTTTTTTTTTCTTTCTTCCGATGCGATGAAGTGGGACCCGTCATACCTTTACCGCATTGTCAAAACAGCATGAAAACCTTCATATTTCTCGTTTTCCTTACCTTCCGCTCGTTCGCACCCTTCGACGTTTAGCGCATCACATTTCTCACTTCTCGCATTTCACAACTTACCCATTACGGCGCCTGCAAGTTAAAAGTTTTAACTTGCGATATGCGGACTGGCGGGACCCTCATTGCCCTTGTATACCTCCGGTGCTTGGAAATTTTTCACATTATGGTTCATGTGACTATTTTCCATTTTTTAACTAAAATTCCCATGACCGCATGGAGAAACTTATGGGTGGGGCCCAATCATAGATCACAGATTTTAGAGAACAAGTGCAAAGACAAATGTTAAATTACTGATCTGTGATGTGAGATGATGTGGCAAGGTGACGTGGCAGATGATGTGGCCTTGATCCCATAGCAATTGACTTATGATGATGAGGCAGGTGACGTGGCCCTAACCCCACAGATCGCAATTGACATATGATGACATGGCAGAGGACGTGGTGGTGACGTGGCAGAGGACATGGCGGTGATGTGGTAGATGATGTGGCTTGGCCCGCGTATCGCTCATCGCATATCTCCCAGGTTTAGTTTATGGTCAAAAGCTAAGAGTTGCGAAGTGCGATAGAGGCCCAGACGCGACGTAGTTTCAAAGGAAAATTCCAAAGGATTTCAAATCCGCACACAGGGAATTTTCTGTGTTAAATCACGTTGGAGGTGGAAAAGGATTACAACTTAAAAAAAAAAAGCTGTGGAATGCCGAAGTGAGATGTGCCATGGGTGGGACATGATTGCAATGCACACATCGCAGAAGATAAAAGATAAGTCGCAAAGGTAAAATGATAAACTACTAAAGTGCGATGTGCAACGACGGTGGGACTTGATCGCAATTCACACATCGAAAATGTTAAAAGACAAGTGCTAAGGAAAAGGTAAGATCGGCGAAATGCGAAGTGCCATAGTGGAGCAGATGCGATGTATTCCAGAACCAAGATCTAAACATTTTCAGGTTCGGGGGAACGATTTTTTACGCTGTTTTGTGTGTAAAAAGGGTCAAGTCGGAAATACAAGGTTTGAAGCTCATTTCACGAAGAAATAAGGTTAAACGCAGAGCATGGCCAAAACCTCACAACAACAAAGAAATAGACCGAAAAGGGGTGACTCAGGAAAAGGGCATACACACAGAACCATTACCATATACAAGCATAGGTGAGAAGGGTAGTAAAATCATCGGCACATGTCACTAATTAATGTAAAGTGGTTGGCACCACACCAGACTTAATTACTCAGTGCTAATCTTGTGAAAAACAGGGCCAGATGTCAGAACCATCACTTGTTGCCTCTTCGAGATCATCACGTACCACCTCGAAGACTACCTTTGATCCTACGAATAGCCATTGAAGCTTTTATATACATGAAGAGCTGCTCAAAATTAATTTTATAGGCGATGTTGTTAGAGATTTTCTTTGTTCAGGCCTTGCATGGCCATACCTGTTTAATTTTTAGTTGTTTGTAATAAATGAAATTTTCCAAAGTAGATTAGGGAAATCGACTCAAGTTTTAGTTAAAAACTGCTTGAATTTTCATAATCAAGGGTTGGAAAATTGGACCTTGTTGAAGCTTGCATTGTAAGAAGTATTGGAACTCCGTAACTGTTTGAGCTGGGCATCAATAATAAGAGACCATTCATAGGATTCTTGAGCTATGCTAATGGTGATGTTTTTCCTATGTATTAATTTTTTCCTCTATCTTTTCATGCTGTGCATCAATTTATCTGATGTCAAAACAGAAAATTTAGATTAAGATTTTTTAAAAGAGAACCTTAATTCTATCTGTGTTTGTTATCTTAATGTTTTCCTCTGAGACCTGAATGTAGAATTCAGAGACAGTCTGCTCTGCATTTAAGATGAACCTTAATCTCTTTCTCCCTTCTCATATTCACACTGCTAGTAAGATCCCGTCTGCATAATTAGCTTTCCCTGTTGTTTGGTCCTTGTAATTTGTAAGATTAGTAAGACCAAATAAACAAGGGTAACATCAAAACAAATTTGGAGTCCTAGGAACTAGCCTTCCTAGACTCAGAGAGGGCTCGCTCTATATTTGTATAAAAGATATGACTTGACTGATTTAGGATGCTGATTTTGGGCTAGTTAAAATGATAGGGTTTGTTTGTTTTGTTTTGTTTGATTGGGTTGCTTGTTAAGAAGAGCAGATAAAGTAAGAGAAATTCAAACCATTGGGCTATGGGGTCTGTGAAAGGTTTGAAGAGTACAACAACAAATCAAGGGTGTTTCATAGGGCAAGTTAAAAAATCCAAATGGATCTTAATAGCTTAGGTGGGTGTGAAATGAACATTAAATTGTGAGTTTAGTAAGTTTAAAGGGAAATTAAGAATCATTTAACATATACAAGAACAAGAAGAGCCTTTAATATCAATATGCTTAAGAAAGAACCAAAGGACAGGGCACACCATAAACTTCTTTGGCGTAGCTTTATCAAGTAAACTTTGAGACAACAATCCAGCAAACCCTAGAGAGCAGGGAACTCCTAAATTCTCTAGCTATTGACTTTCAAATAAAGAAATCATCAAGATAACAAATAAGTGATGATTAAAGAGAAGGGAAGTTCTAAATTCTTCAAACAGACTATAAAATACCTTCAAAGTGACTATTCAAGATGGGCCAAAGGACAGGGCAAACCATAAACTTCTTTAGCCTAAACCCTAGTAAGCAAACTTCAAAGAAAATCCTAAAAAACAATGTTCCAAGCTACACCAAAGGACATGGCATACCATAAAATTCTTCGGTTTGACTCTTATTAAATCATTTTCAAGACAATAAGCTAGGTGGAATCAGAAAGAATTTAAGAATTCTCCAATCAGACCCAACAAAGGAAAACATGTGAGCAGCAGAAGTAGACAAACTTAAGGTGCCTATAAAAACATAACTTAACCTAAATTTTCTGTTCTATTACAAGAGAAAAGATTAACAATATGGAAAATAGAAGGAAAAAAATGTAAGAGAAGAACAAAATCACCATTTAACAAAGTTCATGAATCCTATGAATGTGCTTGCTCCATTAATATTCAATCCAAAACAGTTACAAAGCTCCAAAACCAAAAACTCTTCACAAATCAAAGTCTATGAGGTATTCAACTCAACAATCAACCAAATAAAACTATGAAGCATACATGCAGTATTTATATGAAAAATGAGAAGGTAAACCATAGATATGGTTTCAAATGTCATTCATTACATAGTTAATGCATTTTTACCTTTGAGACCATGCAAGGCCCAAGGCAAAATATCTAAAACTCATTTATTGAAAAAATAACTTCTTACATAACTATTTGAGCTAATTTTTGAAAAAGTTTGACTTGAAGGCTTCAAAATATATTTTTCAATAACTCCTGGTAAGGGCGCAGCTCCAAGGTACCGGGGCGTAGCGCCAGTGCAAACACGCAACGTTAAGACTGGGAAAATGACCTGTTTTGCATCTGACTTTTGGAGGCCTTCCCGGTGTCCAAATGAGCTCCATGATGGCTCATTGTAAAGGTCTCTGAGTCTATTGTCCACATATTATTCTACTTTCCAGAATGGTGCCCATTTTCCTTGTCAAAAACAAATTCTCCCAAGACTTATAAACGTGCAGCGCCAATGCCAAAAAGAGGGCAGAAAGGTGATTTTTAGGTAGTTTTTGGCCTTTTTGAGGGACCAGGTTTGCTCCAAATGTTCTGAATTTTTTTGAGGTTGATGTACTTGGCATGAGGAACATGAAATTTTTTAATTTTTTCCATTTGGATGGCCCAAAAAGAGCGCAGCGCTAGTGGTGCTGCGCGTTTGGCCCAATTTTCTGCAAGCAAAACTGTCAAAAATTGAAAATTTGCACCAAAGTACCAAAAATGGAATTTGCTTTGCTGATCATGGTTTGGAGGCTTGGAGGGACACCTCAACAAGAATATTCAGTTTTTCCTTCTCTTTTGCCTCATTTAGAGCCTGAATCTTTGCATGGGCTCGTTTGAGCTTGGCCCTTGCAATCCTGTTTCTCATGGCATAATGTTTTGCCATCTTCCTTTGTATGTCAGTGTCTCTCTTTTCCTTCTCTAGTTGGCCCTCTAGGTGAAAATTGGCCCTCTCTAGCCAAGATTATCTATCCTTGCTAATTTATATGGCAAGCAAAGCAACTCACTTGAAGTGAGCTGCTCCGCCAATTCTGCCTCTTTCTCCCTTTCCCGGGCTAAATATTTCTTCAACCCAATTGTCGTTGGTCTCTGCCTAGGAAGCTGTTCTTCCTCATCCTCACTGTCATCAAAAGTACCCAAGGTCTCATCTAGCAAAGCCTTGGCCTTTTCGGTCTCTTTCTGAGCTTTGATTGCCCTGACCTCACTGATGGCTTGCTTTGTCTCCAACTGCTAATTTTCTAGCTCAAGATAGTTGATCACATTATTTGCTCTAACATGATTATCTTGGAGCTCACTAATCTTGGCATCCTTTCTCTTGATCAACATATTGGTGATCTTCTCCTCATCCTCATCCTCAAGGTCAATCAGCTGAAACTCTTGTTCAGTTTCATGTTTATCCTCCTCTTCAACAATGACCTGCTCTGTAACATTTTCCTTGCCTTTATCAACTTGTTTTGCTGATGAAGAAGGCATGGCCCCTTTCACCTCAAGTGAAGCAAACACATGCCTGTGGCCTCTCTGATAGGTCAAAGGAAATGGCTCAATATCATGCATTTTAGTGCCAACTGTCTCAATGTCTCTTTCACTGCTAGATGCTCTGGTATCAAGAGATGATGGTGAAGGATTGTGAAAAGGTGATGAGGGAGCATCAATATGAGGTGACTGGAGGTGAGTGGATGGTGATGTATGAACAGTGGGATGTGATGGAGAAGTAGGAATAGGAGGATGAGATGAGGAAGGGATATCCTGCTGATGATGGCTAGGGGGAGTAGTGAAAACCTCGTTGGCAATGAGGGCCTCCCATGGAATCTTTTTCTGTTGTAGCTGATGCATGACCACCATCTTGATGAGTGAATGATGAAATAGGCTTTGCATTTGTTTATTTTAATCTCTATTTTGCACAATGTAAGCCATTTTTTCAATGCTACAGAAAAGATATTATGGTATATGCAACATCCTAACTCTAGTGAAATGCATAAAAAGACGGATGTGGTATGAGTAGAGGCGGGAAAACCTTCCCTCACAAGTGAAATACTTCATTATTATCCTCATCATGGGTGCATATCTATCAAGAAGATGAGAAAAAGGGAAGATGGATTTGTGGTGATCTTTATACCTAGGTTTGAGGTATGGTTCAAAATAGCTCATGTCTAGGTTTTCTTGCTTGAACCACTTCTCTCCCACACTAGGTATCCCTGTAGCAGCTGCAATGGCATCAGTGGACATCTCAAATGTAACCCTGGCAAGATTGACCTATTTTTCATGCAGGTTGATGATGAACAATCTTGTTAGCTCCAGGTGATTTTGGACTTGCTGCACCTTCTCACAAAACTCAAAGAAACCCACATGTTTGAAGCAGGAAATAGTGAGAGGAGAGACCATGAGTTCCCTTGTATTGAGGGGTTCAAATCTATTTATCTTCCCTCCCTTATGATCATGTATGCTTGGCATTTGTGCCTCACTACCATTGTCTTCACCCTCAAACATTTTAAGCTCTGTTTTGTGAAACCCTAGAGTGTAAGTGGAAATGAGATGAGGGGAAAGGAATGAAATGGTATCTTTGAAAAATGAGGGGAATGAGTGAAGGGGTATAGGTGTAGGAAATGAGTGAGGGGAAAACTAACTCAATTAAAATCGTCAATCAATGAGATTACCCTGTCTATGACTGATACTTTGTTTAGGAGGATGAAATAAGTATGTATATAGTAATCTATGATTTGTAGCTAGGGTTTGATTAGGGTTTCATTTCCATGCAATTAAGAGTGATCAAATAGGTTCAAGGCAAGGTTTATGTCATGTACTTACCCCTCAAGTGTGTTGTGGAGGACCTTGGAGGAAATTTGAAGAATTTTGATGTGATTTGAGTTGATAGAACAGTCAAAAACCCTTTCTGTCTAAGCGCGCAGCTCCAATGGCTGAGGACGCAGTGCCAATGGCTGAGGGCGCAACGCCAAGTTGAGTGCGCAATGCCAGTCTCTGAGTGCGCAACGCCAAGGAAAATCAGCACAGGGTCTTTCTGGTAAGGGCGTAGCACCAGCTCCCAGGCGCACAGCGCCTTCAAAATTTGTGTGGAGGAAAATTGGCAAGGGCGTAGCGCCAACTCACAGGCGCACAACTCCATGCCAAATGCACAACGCCTAGAAAATTTTCCCCAATTTTGCTTGCAAACTCACAAATTTTTCCTTGCTGAGTGATCTTGATGTTTTGAGAGGCAACAATGATTCATTTGAAATGTAGGATGGGATTTTATAGACTTGTAGATTTAATTTAACTTGAAAAACCCACTTTCTAATGTTTTTGAAGTCTTTTACTTTGTCACTGATACTCTTTGACACCTTTTTGCTTGCAGGTTGCTGAAGTCACTAAGTTGGCTTTTCTTTTGATCATTGAGGCATGACAAGTTCATTTTGACAACTTTGGTATTTAATCACATAGTAGCATCTTCAAAATCTTCTGTAGTTCCCACCATAAAGTTCAACTCCTCTTTTCCACCTTCTCTGGCCATCTTTCTCAAAACCCTAGGTGTCTGCAGTTCTTTACAGCAATCATCAACATTGTCTTCTAAGTTCTCTATATCCCTTTCAAGTTCATTCATTTCTATCCTGTTCACCTTACCCTTTTTCCATATTCCATCAACATTTTCTGATAGAATTTTTTCATGTTTGGCCTTGAGTGCTTCCTCCATGTCATTTTCCTGCAAGTGACCACTATTTTGGCACTCAAATGGACTAACCAGTTCATAACCCTAGTCATCTACAAGACCGATTTGTTCCCCTTTCCTTTCCTATACATTGTTTTCATTCAGGAGTAGAAAATATACATCATTAGTACTTTTTGCTGATAAATCTTCCAACACTTCTGCAGAAGTGCCAAGCTTTGTCAATTTTTCTCACTTGTAGATTCTAAACTGAAAAATAATCTTCTTTGGAAATTTTAGGTCTTCTTGAATAACCATGTCTTGACTTTCTATTAAATTTGATCTAGATTCTAGCAAAGGAAAAGCAGTGCCTGAAACATCCAAGGATAACCTAAAAAAAATGTAAAACCCTAATGACCTAATGTGAGTGTCCTTTGACCTGATTTTGACTGGAATTTTACTTGGTGATTTTCAAGTGAAAACAAAGTATTGTTATACGTTGTTATGCCCAAAGGGACATGGGAATGAGTTAGCAACAGGAAACCCTAGAGGGAGGATGGAGTTTATTGATAGGGGAAAATGGGGGAAATGAGGCTTTAGGTAGGAAAGAAATATGAAAATGAGAAGTATAAGCCCATAAGGAGTCTTTTAAGAGCAACATGGTAGCTTTGAGATGGAAAACTGATAGATAGGGAAAAATGTTTTTATTGAGATAATGAAGGCAGTGAGATTTCTAAAACTCAAGATATTCAAGGAATATTGTTTTCAGAAAACTATAACCATCCTATAGTCATCCAAAGATAGTGAAAAATACTAATGACTTATAGTGGCTCCACTTGGGGAGGGTAGCTCCTTCAGGAGGTGTTAAGAACCTCAGATCTCTGATTTTGTAGATGAAATGTCTCACATGCTTGCTGATTTCCTTCATTTTTCAATGCTGATCTTGTTGCTATTCCTTGAAGATGTGATCTTAAAATCTGAAAAAAACATGATTGCTTCAACATCAATTCTACCTAACCATCATACTTTTCCTAGAATTTTTTCTTCATTTGGGTGCATTTGGACTTGCAAACCCTAGACATCATTCTTCTTTTGAAAGAAGAAAAACTATCTATTTCTACCCTTATATCATCCAAAGGCTCAAATTAGACTGATGAGCTCTTTTATTCTCTACCTAATCTACTTATCCGTCAAGAATAAACATTTTGGCATATTTTCATTCTCTAATCTATCAAAATAAAATTTAAAACATGACCAAATCAAGGTTAAGCAGTTTGATTTGTCATGAGCTGTGGCATCTTGGACAAGCTGCACACAATATTTATTTTGAAAAAGTAAAACTAGAAACTTGAGGGCTATAAGTTGGAAATTGTCATTCATCCCTCTCTTTCTCTTTGGTTCAGATTTGAGCTTTGGGGACCAATATATTTTCCTAACCTAGTCTACTGATAAGCCAAGTTTAAATTATTTGGAAAATATTCATTTTCTAACTTATCAGCAGAAATTTAAAACATGTTCAATCATGGTTAGGCTATATGACTGAACAATAATTTCTTTTCTCAAAGGTAGTGGCATTTGGACTTGCACACTTTCAGAAACATTCTTTTTTGGTATGGGGCTTTACCTCTTCTTTTTATCTACCCTCTTTTCTTCTTTTATTTGTTTATTTGTTTCATTTTTCTAATCTTTTATTTAAGCAATGTTATGCACAATGAATAAAGCTTTAAACTAAGAACTTCAACAAAAGTAATTCTTAAGCATCCTGCCATTGACAAGACCTCCAAATAACTCTGTTCCATCCATTTCTTGTAGAAATAATGCATTGTTACCTCTTGTTGAATGGATGATGTATGGACCTTTCCACAAATTTTCAAATTTTCCATGCTTTCCTTTGTCCTCTCTTCTTGAATCCCACTTCAACACTTTGTCTCCAATCTAGAAATCATTAGCTTTAGTCATCTTATCAAATATTTTCTTAATATTCTCTTGCATTTCTTGTGTTCTGTTATATACTTCTTCCCTTGATTGCTGCAATTGAATGGTTTGGTTCAGCCTCCTTTTTATATCATTCTTCTCTGATTGTACCTCTTGAACAAGATTCATCACTGGGACTACCAAGGATGTTGGAAAAACTGCATCCATGCCATACACTAGTTGATAGGGAGACATGTTAATTTATTTCTTGTTTATTAATCTTTCCACCCATAGTGCATGCACTAGTTTGCTATGCCATGACTTATTGTTTTATTCCAACAACTTCTTGATGATATTTAACAAAATTTTGTTGGAGGAATCAACCAACCCATTACCTTGAGGGCAATAAACTGTAGAATTCCCTAATGTAATGTGATACTTGTGGCAAAATTCCACCATTCTCTTGGATTTAAATCAGCATTAACAATGATGATTTTTCTTGGGAAACCAAATCTATAAAAGATGTGATTTTCAAGGAATTTGATGATTACTGGGTCAGTGGCAGTCCTTGAAGGGATGACTTCTATCCATTTGGTGAAATAGTCAGTTGCAGTGAGGATCCATATGTGTTGGGCAGAGGAGGCACGGTGGATTTATCCAATGAAATCTAAACCCCATTGTTGAAAAAGAGTTTCAACATTGATAGGGTGTAAAGGCAAAGGTAGTAGTTTTCTCTTTCCGTCAAAGATTTGGCATTTATGGCAAGTCACTACTAGCTTGTGGATATCAGGGAAAAGAGTGGGCCAATAGAAACCAACTCTAAGGATTTTGTTAGCATTGGTTTTCCAATAGAGATGACCTCCACATTATCCTTCATGAAACTCATGCATGATTCTATTTGCATCTTCTTCAAGTAAACATTTAAGCAGGATACCAACATAATTTTTCCAATATAAAGCCTTATCTAGAATGCAAAAATTCACAACCTTTAGTTTCAAGAATCTGGCCTTTGTTTTGTACAAACTAGGAGGAGCATTTAGATTAAAAAGCACATATAATATATCAGCATACCAGAGTGAGTTCAGAAATGCCTCTTCAATAGGTGGAGTCACGAGTTCCTCTTGTTCATCCAAGGAATGTATCATGTTTATGTTCAGTGCTTGAAAGTTTGTTTCAGCCATCAGTTTGGCCAGTCCTTGCCCTCTTATTAGCTTGGTGGGCTTGATTTCAAAATCATACTCTAAGATGAAAACAATCCACTTACCTCTTTTACCATCAGGATCCTGAGTTAGTATCTCCTTAACAACTGTATGAGGAACAAAAGCAATGGCATGTGAATGCAAGATGTAAACTTTGAAATATTTTAAGACTTTGATTAAAGCAAAAGCTTGTTTTTCCATAATGTTATATTTCAGAGGTGCATCTCTTAGTGCCTTGCTGAAGAAAGCTATGGGCTATTCTTGTCCCATTATGTTCTTTTGTAGTAATACTACAACAATTGTGTGTTCTGATGCAAATGAGAAGATGAAGAAGTCCTTGGTAAAGTCAGGGCTGATTAGAATCGATGTTTGGGTAAGTGCTTGTTTTAGTAGTTCAAAGGATTGCTTTGCTTCTATGGTCCATTTGACTCCTATCTCTCTTTTCAGCATGTTTGTAATGTTTCTTAGGAGTTCTACAAGGTTTGGTATGAACCTTCTTAATAAGTTGATCATTCCAATTAAAGATTGCAGCTCTTTGATGTTCCTAGGGTGACTGATCTGCAATATCCCTTCAATCCTTTTTGGATCAATCTTGATCCCTTCTTTAGATATTATGTGGCCTAGAAGTTTTCTTTCTTGAAGGAAAAATAGAGTTTTCTTGGGATTCAAAGATAAACCATACTTTCTACACTTTTCAAAGACTTTTCTTAAGTGATCTAGGTGTTCTTCATCGGTTTTTGAGTAAACAGTGTTGTCATCAAGGTATATCACAATGAAGTAACCTATTTCTTTGGAAAAAGAAATGTCCATGGCTCTTTAAAAAGTGGCCCCAACATTCATTAACCCAAAAGACATTTTGACATACATGAAGGTGCCCCAGGGTGTAGTGAAGACGGTTTTGTGCTGATCATTTGGATGTACTAGCACCTAATTATACCCTGAAAAAACATCAAGCAAAGATATTCTTTTGGAGCCAACTACCCTTTGCAGTATATGATCCATATTTGGTAAAGGGTAGTTGTCTTTTAGGGAGGCTTTGTTCAAATTTCTGAAGTCTATGCATAGCCTAATTTACCTTGTTTTATTCCTCATTGACACAAGGTTTGAGACCCATTATGAGTACCTGAGTGGGACTATTATCCCTGCATCATACATCTTTTTGATTTCTTTCTCAACTATAGGCATTGGGACAAGGTTTATCCTACGGAATTTATGCTTAAATGGTTTCTGGTTTTCTTTGAGAGGAATCTTATGCTGAATGATGCTTGTGTCATAGGACTTCAAGTCCTCATAGCCCCATGCAAACATATCCTTAAATTCTTTGAAAATCTCAATGTATTTATGTTTTATAATTGCTAGCAATGTTTTGGATAGTTTTATCATAGGTTCTTCCTCATTGCCTATGTTGCATTCTTCTACATATGTTTCAGTGGATTCTATTTTTTGGCTTCCTAGCTACATCATTGAAATCAAACAGTTCTTCTAAGGGGGCAAGTCCTCTTGGAAATAGGTTGTCTTTGCATTGCAATACCTCAAGGTCCCTTTTATCTGAATCTTCACACAATTTTGCCTCATGTGGGTGTTCTAGCAGATTTACATCAGCAACATAAGGTGGCTCCGTTTTTTGTGTTTGTTCCTTAGCAGAGCAACCCTCTTCATGGTCTGAGTTTGTTTTTTTCATTTCAAGTTCATTTTTGGATTGCAGGAAGTCTTCAATATGTTTTTCACCTTCAAAATCTTGCAAATAATCTATGTTATCAGGGACTGTTGGTCTGCTTTTGACCTTTACCGTGTATTGTTCATTGGCATGAGGCAATTGGCAAGTGCTGGTAGCGAATGCTAGTTCATTTGCAAGGCTGTTTTGAGTTCTTGGGACAGAGGTAAGTTCATATTTTTCAAATATTTTTAGGAGGTTTAAGGCAACATTTATATATTCTCTTAGCCTAGGATTTTTGGCTGAATATTCTCCTTTAATTTTCTTAATAATTAACTCGGAATCTCCTTGAATAGAAATCCTCTTAGCTCCTATAATTTTCCGCAATTGTAACCCTAGGAGAAGAGCTTCATACTTTGCAATATTGTTTGTACATTGAAAATCTAGCTTGTAAGGGTGACCTTCATTAGTGTTGTGTATACAAACACCTGCTCCTGAACCAGCTTTGCCACAAGAGCCATCAAAACTCATGTTCCAAAGAGTTTCAAGTTCAGATTTTCCATTGTGTTGTTGTTCATGGCGCTAGGGTTTTGGCTGTTATGTTCTTCATTTGGTGTTTGGTTTGACTATTCTGACAGGTCTTTCTCTTCCTCTTTTCAGCTACTTGTTCATTAATGTCATCTTCATTGTATACAATAAATGAATCAAGGTCTGAATGGATAGAATAGAGAGGGGTGTTATTTGGCTTATCTTGGCTGCTTACCATGTATTTCATGTGAGATTCTCTGTACAATATTCTTGTTTGGTTAAAGACTGGAATAGTAGCATAGGTCATGTCCATTTGGAGGGTTCCTTGGAGTTTGGCTCCCCATGATGTAGATAAGAGCATGCCATATTTTGGGGGAATGTCAGCCACTACAATATCCATGACAAGGCTCTTGGCTGGTATTTGTGCCAGATTGACACATAGATCTTTGATTAGAGCCAGACATTTAACTCTACTTGAATCAAAAGAGTACAAGTCTTTGTATGGTCTAGTTATTTCGAGGCCTAATATTTCCATCACTACCTTTGACACGAGGTTATGTGAAGCACCAGAATCTAACCTGGCGTTGTGTAGGATTTTGTCATGGATGTTCAAACTGACATAGAATGGAGGCACAACTCCCTCTTTAAACTTTCCCTCTACCTCTGGTCCAAAAAACAATTTTGGCTTGTCATCAGTTAGATTTAGAGTATCAGTGTCATTTCCTATGTTTAAAGCTTTCAAAACTTGAGATCTATATACATCTTGAGTCACTAATTCAGTAAGGGGTATGAATATTTTGATCTTGGAAATTTCACTCTCAATACTGAATGGTGCCTGTGTTCTTGGCAGAGTTAGATCAGTTTTATCATACATGGTTTTTTCAGCAACTTTAGCTTGCTGAGTTTTATTTGGAATCTTAGTTAAAGCAATTTTTTCAGGGCCACTAGTTGATGTACTAGGGCAACTTTGGTCACCATCATGTTGGTTGATTTTGTTTTTTATTTGATCAAAATTCTCAGCCATTATGTTGGTATTTTCTGTTGTCTTTTTAGGAGTGTTTTCAGGGGTCTTCCTAGCAGAAATTTCTAGTTTGTTCCTCTTGGGGATATCTTGGGTTTTCCTACTTATGAGGTCATACTTCCTATGAACCTCCATGATATAATTTTCAAACCCTAGTTTGTATTCTTCAGAGTCTTCATATGTTCTTTCAGTTTGGTTTAAGGAAAACAGACCTTGTTCCTCTTCTGTGAGGAAAATAACGTCATCACTATCAGAGCTCATTAGATTCACATGGTTTTCTTCTGGATCTTCCGTCTCTCTTTCCTCTTCATCTACATAGTTTTCTTGGAAAGGAGGTCTGATTTGCTGGTCATTTTCTCTTTGTCTTATTTGAGGAGGGTCTTTTCTGAAGTTTTGGTTTCTGTTTTTATTTTGAGGATTTGTTTGGTTTTCCCTAGGGGGTGCTCTTTCATTTAAGTTAATTCTCTCCATCATCCTTTCCATTGTCCTAACTAGGCTGTCAATTTTAGCATCAGATGTGGAGGCCATAGGTTCCTCTTTGTATGTAACCCTCTTTTTTGTTCTCATTCTAGCCCTTTTAGCAATTAGATTGGTTTCTACACTTACTGCTCCTCTTTGCATGTCTTCTAGGGTAAGGGGATCTCTTTCTCTTAATTGGTAAGCGATTTCTGGATCAAATCCATCTGGAAATTTTATTAGGGCTAGGCCTTGTGGGGGTTTCATGTGGGGAGGGAGTACATTATATACACTATTGAACCTAGTGCAATAGTCTTGAACACTCTCCCCAACATTTCTTTTAAGGTTCTCATATTCTGACAAGATTTGAAGAGGATTTTTCTTAGTCTCCCACCTGTTTATGAATATTTGATAAAGGGAAGGGAGATCATGAATGCTATTAGGAGTTAAGTTCTTGAACCATTTCTTTGCTTCTCCCCCTAAAATTTGGGCAAACATTATCATTTTTATGGTCCCATCTTCTATTTCTTGGTAGTCAAAAGCATCATTCATCTTGTCCACATGCTATTGGGTGGTTGTAGGATCAATTCCATTAAAATGAGGGATTATAGATTGGTAGTCCTCTGGCATAGGCAGTAAAGGTTGTGGTAGTACCAGGGGGGCATACCATGCTGCCATGATGGGAGGTAATGGAACCTAAGGAGGATTTATAAGAGGGGGGTTTATGAGTGGAGGTGGAGGATGAAATGGAGTGGTTTGCACAGTAGATGTATGAGTGGGGGTAGCAGATGTACTTGGACCAACTAGTTGATATTGAGCAGATTTGGACCGAAAGGAGTCAAAGTGTTGGAGAAGCTGAGAATGAGGAGGAGTGAAAGGAGAGGCTTCTCTACTAGGACTCTGCTGTAAGCCTGTATGCTCAAGTTCTGTCTGGTCTATCCAACTTTGAGACTTAGTTCTGAATAGGTTTCTACTATGTTGTAAGTCAAATTGGGTATCTTGTAAGGATGTAAGGTTTTTAGGAAAGTAAATTTCTTTGTGAATTGGTCTGACAATAGTTGAATCTTCAGTCCTAGAAGTTTTTCTTAAGATTCTTTTTGGGTCATCAACTATAGCAGGAGGGTTTGGGTCAGGGTGAGATCTGGTACTGATTCTTTGTGAAGCGAGCTTTCAGACCCACAACACAAAGAGGCTGAAAGTTTGTAAGGGTTTTTGAAAACAAACCAATCTGAAAGATTATTGAATTCATACAGTATGTGACTGGGCTTTATACTATTAATACTGATTAATACATTCCCAGAGGAGTTTGTGAGAACCAGTGGGGTCAATAGGCCTACTGAAGACCAGTGGAGTCACCGGTGGATGCTTACTATTTTAAGGATTTGTTTGTTGTCCACCACCATCAATTGGATGCCAATCTTGAGATATTTTTGGGTTTTCTGAGTTCTTTATATAACATTAAGATTTTTAATGAGTGTTCCCTAGTGGAGTCACCATTATTTTAGGTCCCTATAATTTGTAAGATTGGTGAGACCAAATAAACAAGGGTAACATCAAAACAAATTTGGAGTCCTAGGACCTAGCCTTCCTGGACTCAGAGAGGGCTCTCTCTATATTTGTATAAAAGATATGAATTGATTTATTTAGGATGTTAATTTTAGGCTAGTTAAAATGATAGGGTTTGTTTTTTTTGTTTTGTTTGGTTGGGTTGCTTGTTAAGAAGGGCATATAGAGTAAGAGAAATTCAAACCATTGGGCTATGGGGTCTATGAAAGGTTTGAAGAGTACAACAAAAAATCAAGGGTGTTTCATAGGGCAAGTTAACAAAGCCAAATGGATCTTAATAGCTTAGGTGGGTGTGAAATGAACATTAAATTGTGAGTTTAGTAAGTTTAAGGGGAAATTAAGAATCCTTTAACATATACTAGAACGAGAAGAACCTTTAAGATCACTATGCTTAAGAAAGAACCAAAGGACAGGGCACACCATAAACTTCTTTGGCCTAGCTTTATCAAGTAAACTTTGAGACAACAATCCAACAAACCCTAGAGAGTAGGGAACTCCTAAATTCTCTAGCTATTCACTTTCAGAGAAAGAAAACATTCAAGATAACAAATAAGTGATGATTAAAGAGCAGGGAACTCCTAAATTATTCAATCAGACTATAAAAGACATTCAAAGTGACTATTCAAGATGGGCCAAAGGACAGGGAAAACCATAAACTTCTTTAGCCTAAACCCTATTAAGCAAAATTCAAAGAAAAGCCTAAAAAACAATGTTTCAAGCTACACCAAAGGACAGGGCATACCATAAACTTCTTCGGTTTGAATCTTATTAAATTATTTTCAAGAAAACAAGCTAGGTTGAATCGGAAAGTAATTAATAATTCTCCAATCAGACCCAACAAAGGAAAACATGTGAGCAACAGAAGCAGACAGACTTAAGGTGCCTCTAACAACATATCTTAACCTAAATTTTCTGTTCTATTACAAGAGAAAAGATGAAAAATATGGAAAATAGAAGGAAAAAAATGTAAGATAAGAACAACTTCACCATTTAACAAAGTTCATGAATCCTATGAATGTGCTTGCTCCATTAACATTCAATCCAAAATAGTTATAAAGCTCCAAAGCCAAAAACTCTTCACAACTCAAAGTCTATGAGGTATTTAGCTCAACAGTCAAACAACTAAAACTATGAAGCATACATGCAGTATTTATTTGCAAAATGAGGAGGTAAACCCTAGCTAGGGTTTCAAATGTCATTCATTACATAGTTAATGCATTTTGACCTTTGAGACCATGCAAGGCCCAAGGAAAAATATCTAAAACTCATTTATTGCAAAAATAACTTCTAACATAACTATTTGAGCTAATTTTTGAATTTTTTTGACTTTAAGGCTTCAAAATATCTTTTTCAATAACTCTTGGTAAGGGCGCAGCTCCAAGGTACAGGGGTGTAGCGCCAATGCAAATGCGAAGTGCCAAGACTAGGAAAATGACCTGTTTTGCAGCTGACTTTTGGAGGCCTTCCCGGTGTCCAAATGAGCTCCATGATGGCTCATTGGAAAGGTATCTGAGTCTATTTTCCAAATATGCTTCCACATTCCAGAATGGTTCCCATTTTCCTTATCAAAAACCGCTTCTCCCAGGACTACTAAATGCGTAGTGCCAGTGCCAAAAAGAGGGTAGAAAGGTGATTTTTAGGTAGTTTTTGGCCTTTTTGAGGGACCAATTTTGCTCCAAATGTTCTGAAATTTTCTGAGGTTGATGTAATTGGCATGAGAAAAATTAAAATGTTGACTTCTTTCCATTTGGATGGCCCAAAAAAGAGGCCCAATTTTCTGCAAGCCAAACTATCAAAAATTCAAAATTTGCACCAAAGTGCCAAAAATGGAATTTTCTTTGCTGATCATGGTTTGGAGGCTTGGAGGGACACCTCAACAAGAAGATTCAATTTTTCCTTCTCTTTTGCCTGATTTAGAGCCTGAATATTTGCATGGGCTTATTTGAGCTTGGCCCTTGCAATCCTGTTTCTCATGGCATAATGTTTTTCCATCTTCCTCTGTATGTCAGTGTCTCTCTTTGCCTTCTATAGTTGACCCTATAGGTGAAAATTGGCCCTCCCTAGCCAATATTCTCTATCCTTGCTAATTTCTATGGCAAGCAACTCATTTGGAGTGAGCTACTATGCCAATTTTGTCTCTTTCTCCCTTTCCCAGGCCAAAGCTTTCTTCAACCCAATTGTCCTTGGTCTCTGCCTAGGAAGCTGTTCTTCCTCATCCTCACTATCATCAAAAGTTCCCATGGTATTATCTAGCAAAGCCTTGGCCTTTCTGACCTCTTTCTGAGTTCTGATTTCCCTGACCTCACTGATGGCTTGCTTTGTCTCTAACTGCTGATTTTCTAGATCAAGATAGTTGATCATATTCTTTGCTCTAACAAGATTAGCTTGGAGCTCACTAATCTTGGCATCCTTGCTCTTGATCAACATATTTGTGATCCTCTCCTCATCCTCATCCTCAAGGTCAATCAGCTAAAACTCTTGTTCAGTTTCATGTTTATCCTCCTCTTCAACAATGACCTGCTCTGTAACCTTTTCCTTACCTTTATCGACCTGTTTTGCTGATGAAGAAGGCATGGCCCCTTTCACCTCAAGTGAAGAAAACACATGCGTGTGGCCTCTCTGATAGGTCAAAGGAAATGGCTCAATATCATGCATTTTAGTGCCAACTATCTCCATGTCTTTTTCATTGCTGGATGCTTTGGTATCAAGAGATGATGGTGAAGGATTGTGAAAAGGTGATGAGGGAGGATCAATATGAGGTGAGTGGAGGTGAGTGGATGGTGATGTATGAACAATGGGATGTGATGGAGAAGTAGGAATGGGAGGATGATATGAGGAAGGGATATCCTGCTGATGATGGCCAGGTGGAGTAGTGAAAACCTCATTGGTAATGAATGCCTCCCATGGAATGTTTTTCTGCTATAGCTGATGCATGACCACCATCTTGATGAGTGAATGATGAAATAGGCTTTGCATTTTCTGATTATCATCTCTCTTTTGCACAATGTAAGCCATTTTGTCAATGCTACGGAAAAGATAATATGGTATATGCAACATCCTAACTCTAGTGAAATGCATAAGAAGATGGATGTGGTATGAGTAGAGGCGGGAAAACCTTCCCTCACAAGTGAAAAACTTCATTATTATCCTCATCATGGGTGCATATCTATCAAGAAGATGAGAAAAAGGGAAGATGGATTTGTGGTGATCTTTATACCTAGGTTTGAGGTATGGTTCAAAATAGCTCATGTCTAGGTTTGCTTGCTTGAACCACTTCTCTCCCACACTAGGTATCCCTGTAGCAGCTGCAATGGCATCAGTGGACATATCAAATCTAACCCTGTCAAGATTGACCTGTTTTTCATTTAGGTTGATGATGAACAATCTTTTTAGCTCCGGGTGATTTTGGACTTGCTTCACCTTCTCACAAAACTCAAAGCAACCCACATGTTTGAAGCAGGAAATAGTGAGAGGAGAGGCCATGAGTTCCCTTGTATTGATGGGTTCAAATATTTTTATCTTCCCTCCCTTGTGATCATGTCTCCTTGGCATTTGTGCCTCACTACCACTGTCTTCACCCTCAAACATTTTAAGCTCTGTTTTGTGAAACCCTAGAGTGTAAGTGGAAATGAGATGAGGGGAAAGGAATGAAATTGTAGCTTTGCAAAATGAAGGGAATGAGTGAAGGGGTATAGGTGTAGAAAATGAGTGAGGAGAAAACTAACTCAATGAAAACCCTCAAGAAATGAGATTACCTTGTCTATAACTGATACTCTTTTTAGAAGGATGAAATAAGTATGTATATAGTGATCTCTGATTTGTAGCTAGGGTTTGATTAGGGTTTCATTTCCATGCAATTAAGAGTGATCAAATAGCTTCAAGGAAAGGTTTATGTCATATAATTACCCCTCAAGAGTGCTGTGGAGGACCTTGGAGGAAATTTGAAGAAGTTTGATGTGATTTGAGTTTACAGAACAATCACAAAATCTTTCTGTCTAAGCGCGTATCAGCAATGGCTGAGGGCGCAACGCCAAGAAAAATTAGCATAGGGTATTTTTGGTAAGGGCGCAACGACAGCTCCTAGCCGCAAAATGCCTTTCGAATTTGCGTGGAGGAAAACTGGCAAGGGCGCAACACCAATTTTCAGGCGTGCAACGCCAAGCCAAATGCGCAACACCTAGAAAATTTGCTCAAATTTTGCATGCAAAATCACAAATTTTTCCTTTTTGAGCGTTCTTGATGTTTTGAGAGGAAAAAATGATTCATTTAAAATGTAAAATGGAATTTTATAGACTTATAGATTTAATTTAACTTGAAAACCCCACTTTCTAATGTTTTTGAAGTCTTTTACTTTGTCACTGTACTCTTTGACACCTTTTTGCTTGCATGTTGCTGAAGTCACTGAGTTGGCTTTTCTTTTGATCATTGAGGCATGAAAAGTTCATTTTGACAACTTTGGGATTTAATCACATAGTAGCATCTTCAAAATCTTCTGTAGTACCCACCATAAAGTTCAACTCCTCTTTTCCACCTTCTCTGGCCATCTTTTTCAAAACCCTAGGTGTCAGCAGTTCCTTACAACAATCATCAGTGTTGTCTTCTAAGTTCTCTATAGCCCTTTCAAGTTCATTCATTTTTTTCCTGTTCACCTTACCCTTTTTCCATATGCCATCAACATTTTCTGATAGAATTTCTTCATGTTTGGCCTTGTGTGCTTCCTTTATGTCATTTTCCTACAAGTGACCACTATTTTGGCACTCAAATGGACTAACCAGTTCATAACCCTAGTCATCTACAAGACCAAGTTGTTCCCCTTTCCTTTGTTGCACATTGTTTTCATTCAGGAGTAGAAAATCTACATCATCAATACTTTCTGCTAATAAATATTCCAACACTTCTGTAGAAGTGCCAAGCTCTGTCAATTTTCTCAGTTGCAGACTTTGAAGTGAAAAAATAATCTTCTTTCGAAATTTTAGGTCCTTCTTGAATAACCATGTCTTGAATTTCTATTACATCTAAGATAGATTTTAGCAAAGGAAAAGTAGTGCCTAAAACATCCAAGGATAACCTAAAAAAAATGTAAAAACCTAATGACCTAATGGGAGTGTCCTTTGACCTGATTTTGACTGAATTTTGACTTGGAAATTTTCAAGTGAAAATAGAGTATCGTTATAGGTTATTATGCTCAAAGGGACATGGGAATGAGTTAGCAACATGAAACCCTAGAGGGAGGATGGAGTTTGTTGATAGGGGGAAATGGGGGAAATGAGGCTTTAGGTAGGAAAGAAAGATGAAAATGAGAAGTATAATCCCATAAAGAGTCTTTTAAGAGAAATAGGGTGGCTTTGAGATGGAAAACTAATAGATAGGGAAAAAAGGTTTTTATTGAGATAATGAAGGCAGTGAGATTTATGAAACTCAAGATATTCAAGGAATATTGTTTTCAGAAAACTATAACCATCCTATAGTCATCCAAAGATAGTAAAAAATACTGATGAATAACACCTGTGAATGCCCTTGAAAATTTGATGCACAATTATGCCTTTTATCACTCCATATCCCAATGGATTAAGTTTTACAGCTCTGTCTGTCCAACCATCCAATCAATCAAACAAACAAACCTCATTTCTATAACTAGCCTAATATCAACATTTATAATTATCAAGCTAAATCATAAAAATAGAGAGAACCCTCTCTGAGTCTAGGAAGGCTAGGTCCTGGACTCCAAAGTGGTTTGATGTTGTCCTCTGCTGTTTTTTCTTGCCAATATTACAAATTACAGAGTGAAAACACTTTATAAAGAATATATAATGTCATGATTACAATTAAATTATAATGAAGACCGAACCTAGTTACAATTTTTAACACTCCCTCTTAACTAGGTAGGTATTCATGGTTCAAGGAATCTCAAGCTTGAAGAATTCTCATAAGAAGATTCAGATTGATAAGTAATCTTTGTCAAGCATCTTTTCATCATAACCAACTAATCTGAAAATGGAGTAGGTTTTCTCTTTCCTCTTCCTCAGAATCTTATAAGCAAACAAAGGAGGGCTCCGACGCTTTGCAAAGTAAAAATGGGTCTTGACTCAAACATGTTTTTAAATGTCTTTTCAAGTCATGAATTAGTCTTCACATGAAAGCTTGACATAAGCAACATAAAGGCACATAAATTATGTAGGAATAATAGAGAGCATAACAAAATATTTGTTGATGAAGTTCACCACTTCTGGGCTACATCTTGGGTCTTCCAACGTAGCTAGACCACACATATATCCAATAGTAAAATGAAGTACATAAAATTTTGCCGATGGAAACATGTGGCTATTACCCCTACAAGGTAATGTTCTCCTGCAAAGAACCCTCACAAACAACACCAACACAAAACATCTCCTACAAAGATGTCATAATCCAATTGAAATGAGCTAAATAAGCATGTGAACACTTCAATTCCACATGGAAGCACATAAAAGAAAAATTTCCTCATCATGATATAATGAGAAAATTGAACCTGAGCTGAACCCTGCAAGTTATAGTTGTTGCAGTAGACTTTTGAAGGTGAGAATGCCCCTATAAGGTCTTCTCCATGCCCAAACACCTTCCAGAACTGCTTCTAAACCCTGATTGATCCATACACCTTTTGTATCAAACCTGAAAAAAAATCTCATTAGATGTGCTCAAATAAAATATTAGAGGTAACCATTAGATTGAAAACATCCAAGAACCCTTAAGTGGACACTTTCTGAGCTCAATTTGGTCAAAAAATAAAAAAAATATGCTCAAAATCCTGATTGATCCAGACACCCTTATTATTAAACCTACAAAAATTCTCCTTAGATGTAACCAAATCATAAATTAGAGGTCACCATTGGATTCCAAACATCCAAAAACCCCTAAGTGGACTCTTTCTGAGCTCAATTTTGCGAAAAAATCCAAAATATATGAACTCCAAAGCTCTCCCATGAATTTGACCGTTAATCATCCTACAAATTTGACCAACTATCTAACGGTCCTACTATTCCACCCCAAAATTCGCTAACTGAGTGACAATTTCGCTTCCCGCTAGTGCATTTTTTATGATCATTAATTTCTCCACTAACCCCTAAACGTGCCCTATGAAATACTTGAAATAACAATTTGTGCACCATGGTTAATAAGAACCATTGGTGGTATAGTGGTTAGGTGTTGTGCTAGTGGATAATAGGTATTGTGTTTAAACATCCTGGGTCACACCTGGACCCATATTTTTTTGTTGAACACCACCAGGTTTCCACGTGGCAGTGCGTGATTGGGCCACGTGCTACCTAGTCATTGGTCCACACAGAAATACAGTCAATAACCATGAATCAATCAAATCATCTAGCTACCAATGAACTGGAGGATGCCAAGTGTCAGCTTGTTGTTGGGCCACACCCTGCATAGTCATCCTTCTAACTCAACAGTAAAGAATCCCAGTCAAATTCCCTACTCAAATTTTAGTTTTTTGGGCAAACAATCAACACCCGATAAATTGAGCATACAATGTCGGATTGAGGTGAAACGAACATCGTTGAATTCAGGATGATGAGCACTTCGATTTGGCGCTAGTTTAAAGAATTTCTGGGCACTTTCATTTTCAAGCTAAAAATTGATCACCTAATCACACCTCCCCACTAGGAACTTTTGGACTCCAAAATTTTACTTACTTAGTCAATATAAAGAGGTTGGAACTCAAAAACACTAAAAAAATCAATCCAAAATGAAAATTATTTCAATTTGTGCTCTACAAGCCCCAATCAAGGCACTTCACTTATCATCTTCATGAAGACTTGCAGTCCTGTTAAGAATTGAACCAACATTCTTATCTCTTTTTCAGGAAAAAAATACTTATGAGTGGAATCTGAACATTCTCTTTACTCTCATCTTTGCACGACTCAAAAACATTTCATATTGAAGTTAAAATGTTGAAGAAAAACATGACTCCATCTTGGAATTCATAAACAATATAAACTTGCTTTAATGTCTTCAAGCTGACTTTGTGCATCAAAAGTACACAGTTGCAAAATTTTACATGATACGATTGGCCTTGCCTAAAAAATATATTCATCTGGCACAATTTTGAAAACAAATATTCTATTCACACAAGTTTCATATCGAATACTTGTTTCAGTGAACACATGACAAACCTGTAGACAACTTTGAACAACAATCTTGTACATTCATAAAAGTCCTTGAACATGTGGACTTATAATAATCCAATACATACATCAATGAAAAAAACATACTTGTTGTACATAGTGACAATGATTGTTCACTTTAAAAAAGTACCTAAACATGTAAACAAAAACAAGTAATTACAAAATTTACAAAGCAACTTTACAATAAGTCCACCCAAAATTTGCCTCTCCTAGGATGATGGGTTCTCTTTTTGCATCATCTTTGCCTTGAAGGTTTCTTAGGATTGCTACGAGTCCTATATTCCACCTTTTTCTTCCCTTGCATTATGTTGCACAATCTCTTTACCTTTCATTGAATGAAGCTCTGGATATAACTTCCAAGATCGTTCCTTGCCATGCCCATGCATCTTGCAATGAGTACAAAAGAAATTTATCTTGTTTTCCAATAAAGAAGTCCTCTCATGTGAAAGAGAATCATAATGACTGATGCCTAGAATATGCTCCATTATTTTAACCATTATCATACGTTCCTCACACACAACCAAGCAATGGTAAAATGCATCACAAAACGTACAAGGGTACTTATTCCACAAGTAGTCAAAATAACCATGCATTGAAAAACACCCATAAGATTTATACCCCTTTGTAGGGTTGCAAATTTTACAGAGTGGAGTGGACTATGAAATGAAAGGTACCTTCAAGTATTCATCCCGCTTGGGAGATGAATGAACATTGTCACAAGGTGGTGACATCTCATCCTCAGATGCCTGAAGCCATTTTGTTGTGAAATCAGCTCCAAAAAGCGAAGAAAAGAGATATCAACGCCTTAGAAATAAGCCACTTCAAGGGGGAAACCTACAATACATTACATGAATGAAAAATTCTTGGATGATACAAATGAACAAAACCTCCTTCTATATATAGGAGTCCATGGGGCCACAATATAATCCTAGTGGGGCCATAATGTAATCCTAGCCGACCTAACAATAATAATGTAAGGGCACAATAATAAAAATATGGGGGTTACAAGGGTACAACAATAACAATAAGTGGGGCTACACTAAAATAATAAGGGACTACACTATTAATATAGGGACTTAACATGCCCCTCTCCTTCAAACAAGTGTTGTCCTCAACGCTTGATTATTTCTTGATGATTCTGTATAAAATTCTCATCCTCCCATGTGGAATATTTTACAGGAAAGTTCTTCCACTTGATGAGATACTCTAAAATTGATCGTACTTGTAGAGTTCTTGTTTTTGTGACCGCTTCAAAACTTATTTCGATGTGATGTTGATATTCTTGTTGTTTCATTAGATTTTGCACCAAAGTTAGGTTATCCTTTGAGAGTTGGAGAACTTGTTGTTGATGCTCGATGTCATCTTCCACTAATTTATCATCCATATTAGCTATTATTTTATCCTTCAAACCATCCAACTTAGCCTCCATTTCTTCTTTTAAACCATCTATGTCATCTTCGGTTGCTCTTCGTAAGATCGCAATTTGTTGCACTTGGTACCGTAATTTTGATATCTCATACTGCAATTCTTCCACTTCATGCATCATAGTATAGATTTATGAGGGATTAATGGGTGTTGAATTCTTTTTAGGAGGCATTTCAGAATGCAATACTGAAATATATGCTCAATAGGCCCTTGGAATCACTTCAAACTGATTTTTCAAACAAGATTTATGCAACTCGGGAAAAATAATACACACCTTTTACTTGCTTTTGAGGAGCTTGATATTGGAACTGGATTATCTATGTGATTGTGACTCTTCAATATCTGAAATTCAGAAATGAAATAGCCCTCTGAATTATCTTTTGAATGCCACAGGTCTGACCTGATTTGGATTCTCCAAGACAAAGTTCTGTCCAATCTCCCACAATGACCTAATTATGGACTAGTTCAGTAGAGCGAACTTGTACGAATTTCCAAGTGTCACTGTTTCGTCTTTTGTCTCTGAAATTGATAGCCAAGAAACTACAGCCCGTGAACTTGCGACCACTTTTTACGGCACTCCAATCCAATGCCCAGAGAGAGAGTTATTGAACTTTTCCCACGATCACCTCTTTGAGATGAAACTCAGGAGCCTGAAAAAGCACTACCTTCCATAGATCATATCTCCAAAAATGTTGCGAACCAAGCTCTGAAATTTTTTGACAAATTTCCTCAGGATTTCAGCTTCACATCATACAAATATTAGACTCTGAACCTTCGTACAAAAAAAAATTATAGCGAAAATGCCACAATGACCTGTTTAGGAGCCTGAAAAAAGACCTAACTTCCACAGACGATATCTCCATAAATATTGCGAACCAAGCTCTGACATTTTTAGACAAGCTTCCTCAGGATTTCGGCTTCGCACCCTAAAAATTTCAGCATCTGAAACTTCGTAGAAAAAAGGTTATAGCGAAAATTCCACGATGACCTGTTTGGAGCAGCGAAACCCTAGAATCCAAACCTCTGATACCAAATGTTGTGAAACCAGCTCCAAAAAGAGAAGAAAATGTGACATAGAAATAAACGATTCAAGGTCAACCTATTTATTACAGATGAACAGATGGATGATACAAATGAACAAAACCTCCTTCTATATATAGGAGTCCATGGGGCCACAATATAATCCTAGTGGGGCCATAATGTAATCCTAGCCGACCTAACAATAATAATGTAAGGGCACAATAATAACAATATGGGAGTTACAAGGGTACAACAATAACAATAAGTGGGGCTACACTAACATAATAAGGGACTACACTATTAATATAGGGACTTAACACATTTGGAGCACTCTCCATAGTCCTTTTGACCATTTCCCAATCCCATATACTTTAGTCTCTCCTCAACCATGATTGGATTGGTAATACCTTTTTCATTTATGTTTAGGCCTCCACCTTCATAATCCATCTTGGAAAGAAAATTCATACCTATGCCTTTGGTATGTTGCTCAAACCCTACAAAAGAGTTGTTATGCACATAAATGGAAGGAATGGTATTTGAAATGCTAATTACCTCCTTAAATTTTCCATTCATTTTCTCAGCTTCTTATGATGATGGACAACTTGTATATGAATCTAGCCACCCACTCTTATCAACTAGCATATGGTGTGATTCTGGAAGATGCTTGCAAAATTCACATGCATCATCTTCGACATATGGTACAAAACCATTATTTGAACTATGACCACATACTTGCTTCATTCTGGAGGTTTCTCTTGTTGGTACATGAGTAAAATTTTTATCAACTTGTTCATCAAGCACTGGCTAAAATAAAAAGTGCACATTCCTCTTTTCCTCTTCAGCCATTTACAACATCCTTCTCAACTCAATTTTTTCCATACGAACAACCAAATTATGCTTCTCTAGCTCTTAGAGATTCTTTTTTTTTCCCATTATTGAAACGTTGTCAGATAGAGCTCTGATACCACCTAATATGAAAATGGAGGAGGTGTTCTCTTTCCTCTTCCTTATAATCTTATAAACAAAAAAAGGATCGTTCTGATGCTTTGTAAGGTAAAAATGGGTCTTGAATCAAACATGTTTATCAATGTATCTTCAAGTCATGAATTGGTCTTCACATGTAAACTTGACATTAGCAACATAAACACACATAACTAATGCAGGCATAATGAAGAGCATAACAAAATATTTGTTGACGAAGTTCACCCCTCTTGGGCTACATCTCCAGCTTTTCCAACATAATTATACCACTCATATATTCAGTAGTGAAATGAAGTACATAAATGTTTGCTGATGAAAACATGTGGCTATTACCCATACAAGGTAATGTTATCCCGCAAATAACTCTCACAAACAACAATAATACAAAGCATCTCCTACAAATATGTCATACGCTAACTGAAATAAACTAAAATAAGCATGTGAGCACTTCAATTCCATATTGAAGCACATAAACAAAACTTTCCTCAACATGATATAATGAGAAAAGTGAACCTGAGCTAAACCCTACAAGTTACAACTATTGCAATAGGCTGCTAAAGCTGAGAATACCACTACAAGGTCTTCTCCATGCCCAAACACCTTCTAGAACTGCTTCCAAACCCTGATGGATCCATACACCTTTTGTCTAAAAATTGCAAAAATAATCCTTTGTTGTGATCAAATCGGAAATTAGAGGTAACCACTGGATTCAGAACATCAAAACCCCCTAAGTGGACTCTTTCTGAGCTGAATTTTGTAAAAAAATAAAAAAGATATTCTCGAAACACTGATTGATCCATACACCCTTGGTATTAAACCTGAAAAAAGACTCCTTAGATGTGCTCAAATCAGAAATTAGAGGTCACCATTGGATTTAAAACATCCAAAAACCCCTAAGTGGACTCTTTCTGAGCTTAGTTTGGCCAAAAAATCCAAAAGATATGAGCTCCAAATCTCTCCCATGAATTTGATTGTTAATCGTGCTACAAATTCGACTAACTGTCTAACGGTCCTACAATACCACCTTGAAATTCACTAATTGAGTGACAATTTTGCTTCCTGATGGTTCATTCTGTAGGATCATATATTTCTCCAGTAACCCCTAAGCGCGCCATATGAAATACTTTAAATAGAAATTTGTGCACCATGGTTAATAAGAACCATCAGTGGTATAGTGGTAAGGTGCTACGTTAGTCTCGTGTTCAAAAATTTCGGGTCTCACCTTGTTATTGACCTATAAATTTTTTTTTAACCGCCACTAGGGTGCCACGTGACACCTAATCATTGGTCCACGTAGAATCACAGTTAACAACCATCAACCAATCATATTGTCCAACTACCAACAAATCAGAGGATGCCAGGTGTCAGATTGTCATTGGGTTGTACCTTACACAGTGACCTTGCTAACTTAGCGGTACAAAATCCTAGTAACTTCCCAACTCAAATTTTAACTATTTGAAAAAATGGTCAACACACAATAACTTGAGCATATGGTGTCATATTGAGGTGAAACGAACATCATTGGATTCAGAATGACGAGCACTTATATTTGGCACTAGTTTTAAGAATTTCTGGGCACTTTCATTTTTGAGCTAAAAATTGATCACCTAATCACACCTCCCCAATAGGAACTTTTGGACTCCAAAAGTTTACTTCCTTAGTCAATATAAAAAGGATGGAACTCAAAAACACCCAAAAAATCAATCCAAAATGCAAATTTTTTCAATTGGTGCCCTTCAAGCCCCAATCAAGGCACTTCACTTATCATCTTTATGAAGACCTAATGTCCTATTAAGAATTGAGCCAACATTCTTCTCACTGTTGTAGAAACAAAGCACTGTTGAGTGGAATATGGACATTCTCTTTACTCTCATCTTTGCACACCTCAAAAACACTTCATCTCGAATTTAAACTGTTGAAGACAAACTTGAATCCATCTTCGAATTCATAAACAACATAAACTTGCTTTAACGTCTTCAAGTTGAGCTTGTACATGAAAAGTACACTGTTGCAAAATTTTCCATGATATGAATGGCTTTGTCTACAAAACATATTCCTCTGGTACAATATTGAAAACAAATATTCTATTCACACAAGTTTCATATCGAATACTTGTATCAGTGAACACATGACAAACTTGTAGACAAATTTGAACGATAATCTTGTACATTCACAAATGTCCTTGAACATGTGGACTTATAAAAATCCAATATATAAATAAATGAAAAACACATGCTTGTTGTACATAGTGACAATGATTTTTCACATTACAAAAGTACCTAAACAGGTAAACAAGAACAATTAATTACAAAACTTTACAAAACAACTTTACAATAAGTCTACCCAAAATTTGCCTCTCCTACATTGATGGGTTCTCTTTTTGCATCATCTTTGCCTTGACGGTGCTTAGGATTTCTTTGAGTCCTCTTTTCCACCTCTTTCTTCCCTTGAATTATGTTGCACAATCTCTTTACCTTTCTTTTAACGAAGCTCTGGATGTAACTTCCAACATCATTCCTTGCCATGCCCATGCATCTTGCAACAAGTACAAAATAACTTTCTCTTGTTTGCCGAAAAAGAAGTCCTCTCATGCAAAAGAGAATAATTATGTTTGATGCCTAGAATATGCACCATTATTTTAACCATTATCATACGTTTCTTACACACAACCACAAAATTTTCAAATGCATCACAAAAAGTACAAGGATACTTATTCCACAAGTAGTCAAAATTACCATGCTTTGAAAAAAACCAATGAGATTTATACCTATCTCTAGGGCTGCAACTTTGATGGAGTGGAGTGGATGATGACATGAAAGGTCCCTTCAAGTATTAATCCCACTTGGGAGATGAATGAAAATTGTCACAAGGTGGTGAAATCTCATCCTCAAATGCATCATGCCATTTAGCACACTCTCCATACTCTAGACCATATCCCAATCCCATATACTTCGGTCTCTCCTCAACCATGATTGGATTTGTAATACCTTGGCCATTTATGCCGAGGCGTGCACCTTCATAACCCATATTGGAAATAAACTTCATACATATGCCTTTGGTATGTTTCTCAAACCCTGCAAAAGAGTTGTTATGCACATAAATGGAAGGAATGATACTTGAAATGATAATTACCTCCTTAAATTTTTCATTCATCTTCTCACATTCTATCCACCCACTCTTATCAACTATAATATGGTGTGCTTCTTGAATATTCTTACAAAATTCACATGCATCATCTTCCACATATGGTCCAAAAAAACTATTTGAACCATGACCACATACTGGCTTCATTATGGAGGTTTCTCTTGCTAGTACAAGAGTATAACTTTCTGCAACTTGTTCATCAAGCATTTGCTTCAATATAAAGTGCATGTGCTTCTTCTCCTCTTCAGCCATTTCAACCATCCTTCTCAACTCAATGTTTTCCATACAAAGAGATAAATTCTGCTCCTTTATCTCTTGGAGATTCTTGTCGCTACCCATTCTTGCAACTTGGTCAGATAGAGCTCTGATACCACCTGATATGAAAATGGAGGTGTTCTCTTTCCTCTTCCTTAGAATCTCATAAACAAACAAAGGATCATTTCAACACTTTGCAAGGTAAAAATGGGTCTTGACTCAAACAAGTTTTTCAATGTCTCTTCAAGTTATGAATTAGTCTTCATATATAAACTTGACATAAGTAACATAAAAACACATAACTCATGCATGCATAATGAAGAGCATAACAAAATATTTGTTGACGAAGTTCACCCTCTTAGGCCAAAACTCCAGGTCTACCAACATAGCTATACCACTCATATATTTAGTAGTAAAATGAAGTACATAAACGTTTTATAATGAAACTATGTGGCTTTTACCCCTACATGGTAATGTTCTCTAGCAAATAACTCTCACAAACAACAACAACAAAAAGCATCTCCTACAAATATGTCATACTCCAATAGAAATGAGCTAAAATAAACATGTGAGGACTTCAATTCCACATTGAAGAATATAAAAAAAACTTTCCTCAACATGATATAATGAGAAAAGTGAACTTGAGCTGATCCTTGCAAGTTACAACTACTGCAGTAGACTTCTGAAGGTGAGAATACCCCTACAAGGTCTTCTCCATGCCCAAAAAACTTTCAGAACTTCTTCCAAACCATGATTGATGAATATACTTTTTTTTTATAAAACCTTCAAAAAATACTCCTTAGATATGCTCAAATAAGAAATTAGAGGTCACCGTTGGATTCATAACATCTAAAAATCCCTAAGTGGACTCTTTTTGCGCTCAATTTGGTCAAAAAATAAAAAATATATGCTCAAAAGTTTGATTGATCCATACACCCTTGGTCTTCAACCTAAAAAAAATTCTCTTAGATGTGCTCAAATTAGAAATTATAGGTCACCATTGGATTCAAAACATCCAAAAACCCCTAAGTGGATTCTTTCTGAGCTTAATTTGGCCAAAAACTCCAAAAGATATGAGCTCCAAAGCTCTCCCATGAATTTCACTATTAATTATCCTACAAATTTGACTAACTGTCTAACAGTCATACAAATATGCCCCAAAATTTACTAACTAAGCGACAATTTCGCTTCCTGCTCGTGCATTCTATAAGATGATTAATTTCTCCACTAACCCCTAAATGCGCCATATTAAATGCTTTAAATAGAAATTTGTGCACCATGGTTAATAAGAACCATCAGTGGGATGGTGGTAATGTGTTGCGTTAGTGGATAGGATTTCCCATGTGTAAACCTCTCTTGCCTCACCCATACCCATAACAAATTTTTTGACGACCACTGGGGTGCGACATGGCAACACATGAAAAGGCCACGTGGCACCCAATCATTTGTCCATGCAAAAACACAATCAACAACCATTAACCAATCAAATCATCTAGCTACCAATGAAACAGAAGATGCCAAGTGTAAGATTTTCATTGGGTTGTACCTTGCACAGTCACCCTGGTGACTCAGCAAGACATAATCCCAGTCAACGGCCCAACTCAAATTTTAGTTGTTTTCCCAAACAGTCAACACATGATAACTTGAGCATACTATGTCAGATTGAGGTGAAATGAATGTCGTTGGATTAAGAATGATGAGAACTTTGATTTGGCACTGGTTTCAATAATTTTTGGGCACTTTCATTTTTGAGCTAAAAATTGATTACCTGATCACACCTCCCCACTAGGAAATTTTGGAATCCAAAAGTTTACTTAGTCAATCTAAAGAGGTTGGAACTCAAAAACACCCAAAAATCAATCCAAAATGATTTTTTTTTTTTCCATTGGTGCCCTTCAATCCCAAATCAAGGCACTTCACTTCTTCATGAAGACCTACTATCCTGTTAAGAATTGAGCCAACATTCTTATCGCTGTTGCAGGAAAAAAATAATGATGAGTGGAATATGAACATTCTCTTTAGTCTCATATATTCACACCTCAAAAACACTTCATCTTGAAGTTAAACTGTTGAAGACAAACTTGACTCCAGATTGGAATTCAGAAATAGCATAAACTTGCTTTAACATCTTCAAATTGAGCTTGTCCATGAAAAGTACACTGCTACAAATTTTTCCATGATATGATTTTCCTTCCCTAAAAAACATAGGCATCTGGTAATATATTGAAAAAAAAATTCTATTCACACAAGTTTCATATCGAATACTTTTAACAATGAACACATGACAAACTTATAGACAACTTTGAATGAAAATCTTGTACATTCCCAAATTTCCTTGAACATGTGGACTTATAACAAGCAAATACATACATCAATGAAAAACACATACTTTCTGTACATAGTGACAATGATTTTTCACCTAAAAAAGTACCTAAACAGGTAAACAACAACAAGTAATTACAAAATTTACAAATAAACTTTACAATAATTCTACCCAAACTTTACCTCTCCTAGGATGATGGGTTCTCTTTTTGCATCATATTTGCCTTGAAGGTTTCTTAGGATTGTTGTGAGTCATCTTTGCCACCTCTTGCTTCCCTTGCATTATGTTCCACAATATCTTTATCTTTCTTTGAACGAAGCTCTAGATGTAACTTCCAACATCGTTCCTTTCCATGGGCATGCATCTTGCAATGAGTAAAAAATAACTTTCTCTTGTTTGACGACAAATAATTCCTCTCGGGTGAAAGAAAATCATTATGCTTGATCCCTAGAATATGATCCATTATTTTGAACATTATCATACATTTCTCACACACAACCACAAAATGGTCAAATGCATCAAAAAAAGTACAAGGGTACTTTTTCCATAGGTAGTCAAAATTACCATGCATTGAAAAACATCCATGAGATTTATACCTGTCTCTAAGGTTGCAACTTTGATGGAGTGGAGTGGAAGATGACATGCAAGGTCCCTTCAATTATTCATCCTGCTTGGGAGATGAATGAAAATTTTCACAAGGTGGTGACATCTCATCCTCGGATGCCTCAATCCATTTAGAGCACTCTCCATACTCCTTTCAACCACATCCCAATCCCATATACTTAGGTGTCTCTAGTCAACCATGATTGGATTGGTAATACCATTTCCATTTATGCCGAGGCATCCACCTTCATAACCCATCTTGGAAAGATACTTCATGCCTATGCCTTTGGTATGTTGCTCAAACCCTGCAAAAGAGTTGTTATGCACATAAATGGAAGGAATGGTACTTGAAATTCTATTTACCTCCTTAAATTTTCCATTCATCTTCTCAACTTTTAATGATGGTGATGATGGCCAACTTGTAGATGAATCTAGCCACCCACTCTTATCAATTGGAATATGGTGTGATTCTTGATGTTTCTTGCAAAATTCACATGCATCATCTTCCACATATGGTCCAAAACTACTATTTGAACCATGACCACATACTCACTTCATTCTTGAGGTTTCTATTGTTGGTACATGAGTATAACTTTTTGCAACTTGTTCATCAAGCACTTGCTGCAATACAACGCACATGTGCCTCTTATTCTCTTCAACCATTTCCAACATCCTTCTCAATTCAATGTTTTCCATACAAAGAGCCAAATTCTGCTCCTCTAGATCTTGGAGATTCTTTTTGCTGCCCATTCTTGCAACTTGGTTAGGTAGAGCTATGCTACTGCCTAATCTGAAAATGCAAGAAGTGTTCTCTTTCCTCTTTCGTAGAATCTCATAAACAAACAAAGGATCGTTCCAACGCTTTGCAAGGTAAAAATGGGTCTTGAATAAAACAAGTTTTTCAATGTCTCTTCAATTCATGAATGAGTCTTCACATGTAAACTTGACATAAGCAACATAAAATCACATAGCTCATGTAGGCATAATGAATAACATAAAAAAAGAGTTGTTGATGGAGATAACCCCTCCTAGACTACATCTCCAGGTCTGCCAGCATAGCTAGACCACTCATATCTTGAGTAATAAATTTAAGTACATAAATATTTGCTGATGGAAACATGTGGCTATTACCCCTACAAAGTAATGTTCTCTCGCAAATAACTCTCACAAACAACAAGAAGACAAAGCATCTCCTACAAAGGTGTCATAATCCAAATTAAATGAGATAAAATAAGCATGTGAGCACTTGAATTCCACATTGAAGCACATAAAAAAACTTTCCTCAACATGATATAATGAGAAGAGTGATCCTCATTTGAACCTTGCAAGTTACAACTACTACATTAGACTTCTGAAGGTGAGAACACCCCTACAAGGTCTTCTCCATGCCCAAACACCTTCTAAAATTGATTTCAAACCCTGGTTGATCATGCCTTTTGTCTAAAAATTGCAAAAATACTCCTTAAATATGCTCAAATAATAAATTATAGGTCACCATTGGATTCATAACACCCAAAAACCCCTAAGTGGACTCTTTCTAAGCTCAATTTGGTCAAAAAATAAAAAAGAATACTCAAAAGCCTGATTGATCCATACACCCTTGGTCTTCAACCTACAAAAATGCTGCTTAAATGTGATAAAATCAGAAATTGGAGGTCACCATTAGATTCAAAACATCCAGAAATCCCTTAGAGGACTCTTTCTGAGCTCAATTTGGCTCAAAACTCCAAAAGTTATGAGCTCCAAAGCTCTCCCATGAATTTGACTGTTAGTCATCCTACAAATTCGACCAACAGTCTAACAGTCCTACAATTCCACCTTGAAAATCACTAACTAAGAAATGATCTCACTTCCTATTAGTGCATTCTACAAGATCATTAATTTCTCCAGTAACTCCTAAAAACGTCATATGAAATAATTTAAATAACAATTTGTGCACCATGGTTAATAAGAACCTAGTAAGTGGTATAATGGTAAGGTGTTGTGTTAGTGGATAGGAGAACCCGTGTTCAAACCTCTTGAGCCTCACCCAGACCCATAATTTTTTTTTTTACCACCATCAGGGTGCCACATTGCAGCCCATGACTGGGCCACACAACACCCAATCATTGGTCCATGCAGGAACACAGTCAACAATCATCAACCAATCAAATCATCCAACTACGAAGGAACCTGAGGATGGAAATTGTCAAATTTTCATTGGGCCATACCTTGCATAGTCACCCTGTTGAATCTGTAGTACAGAATCTCAGTCAGTTTCCCAGTCTACTGCGATGCTAAAATTTTAGTTGTTTGGCCAAACAGTCAACACCCAATAACTTGAGCATACGATGTCAGATTGAGGTGAAACAAACATCATTAGACTCAGAACGTCGAGCAATTCGATCTGGAGATGGTTTCAAGAATTTCTTGGAAATTTAATTTTTGAGCTAAATATTGATCACTGAATCACACCATTGGATTCAGAACATCCAAAAACCCCTAAGTAGACTCTTTCTGAGCTCATTTTAGCCAAAAATTCAAAAATATATGCTACAAAGTTTGATTGATCCATACACCCTTTTGTCTCAAACCTACAAAAAAACTCTGTAGATGTACTCAAATAAGAAATTAGAGGTCACTATTGGATTCAAAACATCCAAAAACCATTATGTAGACTCTTTTCAAGCTCATTTTGGAAAAAAACTGAGAAAGATATGAGGTCCAAATCTCTCCCATGAATTTTACAGTTAATCATCCTACAAATTCGACCAACTGTCTAACATTCCTAAAATTTTTCCCTCAAATTAACTAACAAAGTGACAATTTTTCTTCCCTCCGGTGCATTTTGTAGGTTCATTAATTTCTCCACTAACCCCTAAATGCACCATATAAAAAAATTTAAATATAAATTTCAAGACCATGGTTAATAAGGACCGTTGGTGGTATAGTGGTAAAGTGTCATGTTAGTGGATAGGAGGTCACATGTTCGAACCTCTAACACACTCCTTGAAGGCCTAAACTAGAAAATATCATCTTTAATTATGATCATAATGTTGGGGGGGTTTACGGGAGCTTCCACACTGCCTCTCAAAGTATATACCCCATCTGTATGTCTACAAGTATTTCCTTTTAGGACTATCCTTATCATGGATTGCAAAACCCAGATCCTCAAATAATATTGGTCTTATTCGAATACTCTTATCTTGGTTTTCCTACCTCATCCTCAAAGAACATCGGTCATCAACTTATTTCCCTGCATTCTCCAATCCATAAGAAGTTCGAATATATATGCTTATCTAATCCTCCGGGCTCCATTCTTTCTTTGTGGTCTTCACTAAGACTTATGGCTGTTAGTACTAGTCTAGTGCTTGAACCATAAAAACAAGAACTATATGATATTAATCCATTTCAATCAGGTAATATATATCCACCAAACCAAGCTTACCTCTCTGGTACTCAAGCTTCTTGTTTGGTAATGCTTTAGTAAATATGTCAACTACTTGTTCATCTATAGGTAGATAATGCAACTCCATGACCCTGTCTCGTACCAAGATTTTTATGTAGTGGTACTTATTTTTCATATTATTTTTATTTTCATGGAACAATGGTTCTTATGTCAATATTATGAAACTTTTATTATCACAATGTATCCATGTAGGGCTAAGTTGTCCTTCAAACAAGTCCGATAACAAATTCCTAAGCCAAACAACTTCCCGAAAGACCTCGCTTGTAGCAACATATTCAACTTCAACACTACTCAAATCAACTATATCCTTCTTTGTGATAATCCATGAGACCACGAAAGATCTAAGGATGAAGCATCCACCTGTTGAGATCTTTCCATCTATTTCACTACCAGCCCAATATGAATCTATATATCCCATGAGTTGGATTTCATTGCTAGTATACCAGAGGTAGTAATATATTGTCCCACAGAGGTAGTAATATATTATCCCACATATATATATTAGGTGATGCTTGGATGAAATCCAATCATTCATGCTTTTTCTATATCTGAAACTGACTTAGGATATTTACTACGAAATAAATTTTTCGTCCAGTGTTCACTAGATACATAAAGGACCCAATTAGTTGTTTGTAGCAAGTAGGATCTACCAAACGAGATTCTGAACTCCTTAAATTCTTCAAATTGGTAACCATAGGAGTCATGACATGCTTGCAATCCATCATGCCATACCTTTGAAGCATATTTATTCCTTACTTACCCTGACCAAGATATCTCTCTCTTGGCTTCTGCTATACCTCTAGTCCCAAATAATAGTGCATAATCCCAAGTTCCTTCATATCGAACTCTACTGCTAATTACTTCTTACATTTCTAAATCCGGTGCTCCACACCTGTAACTAGTAGATCATCCATAGACAAAAGTATAATAATTGGTTCACCTTGGACCACCCTAATATATACATTAGGGAGTGTAGTACTCTTGGTAAAACCAAGTCTCATAATTTATGCATCCATTCTTGCATACCAAGCTCTAGATGCTTGCGTTAAGTCATATAGAGCTTTCTTCAATCTGTAGACATAAGTATCCCTATGATTTAATTCAAATCCTTGAGGCTACTCAATGTAAAACTCTTCATCAATGGTCCCATTCAGGAAAGATGTTTTGACATCCATTTGATAAATTTTCCATCCCATAGTAGCAGCTAACGAAACAAGTGGTATTATTTTTTTATACACAGGTGTGGGAGAAAAGGTTTCCTCGTAATTAATCCCTTCTTTTTGTGAGAATCCCCTTGCTAAAAACCTTGCCTTGTATTTTTCTACGATCCCACCTGCAACGTTATTTGTCTTGTAAATCTAGTTTGAAGTGACTATAGATTTGTCACTTGGCCTAGGGAAAATATCCCAAACATCATTCTTCAATATGGATTGGTATTCTTCTTTCATAACACTCCTCCATTCTTGATGCTTAGCTTCATCCTCATAGGAGGAAGGTTATGCCTCAATTAGCTTTTCATGTATGCATGATATCTAGAATACCTTTTTGGTCTCTTACTTTCCCTAGATTTCCATGATGTTGTATGTCCTTATCTATTAGGTCCTTATATTACTAGTATAGTCCCTTATTGTTCTTAGTGTAACCCCTTATTATTATTATTGTACCCCTGTAACCCCAATATTTTTATTATTGTGCCCTTACATTATTATTGTTAGGCCGGCTAGGATTATATTATGACCCCATGTACTCCTATATATAGAAGGAGGTTTTGTCATTTGTATCTTTCAAGAATTTTTCATTTATGTAATGTAAAGGAGGTTTCCCCCTCGATGTGGCTTATTTCTAAGGCGTTGATCTCTCTTTTCTTCTATTTTTGGAGCTGGTTTCATAACATTTGGTATCAGAGCTTTGGATTCTAGGGTTTCGCTGCTCCAAATAGGCCATCGTGGAATTTTCGCTATAACGTTTTTTCTGTGAAGTTTCAGAAGCTGGTGTTATTACACAACGAAGCTGAAATCATGAAGAACGTTGTGTAAATGTTTCAGATATTGGTTCGCAATATTTTCGAAGATATGATCTGTGCAAGTTAGGGTTTTTTCAGGCTCCCAAATTTCACCTGAAACAGGTCAGCGTGTCATTTGCACTATAATTTATTTTCTACAAAGGTTCAGAAGCTGAAATTTTTACAGAGTGAAGCAAAAATCCTGAGTAACTTCTTGTAACAATTTAAGATCTTGGTTTGCAATATTTTTTGAGACATGATCTATGGAAGTTAGGATTTTTTCAGGCTCCCGAATTTCATCTCAAAGAGGTTACCATGGGAAAATCGTCATAAATATCTCTCTGAGCGTCTGATTGGAATTATGTAAAAAGTGACAAAAAGTACACAAACTTTGCTTTCCTGTGTAGCAATTTCAGAGCCAAAGGACGAAAGAGTGACACATGACACGTCGTACAAGTTCACTCTACTGAACCAATCCATAATTAGGTCATTGTGTGAGATTGGGCATGACTTTGCCTTGAAGAATCCAAATCAGGTCAGAAATGTGGCATTCGAAAGACGATTCAGAGGGCTACTATGTGGCCAAATTTCAGATATTGAAGATCCGAGATCACAGAGATAATTCAGTTTCAACATCAAGCTCCTCAAAAACAAGAAAAAGGTGTGTATTTTTTTTTCCTTTTTTTTCTTCGAATTGTATAAGTTTTGTGTGAAAAATCAGTTTGAAGTGATTCCAACGGCATATTGAAGCATAGATATCAGTATTGGGTTATAAAATTCCACCTAAAAAGAATTCAACACCCATTAAGTCTTCAGAATGCTCTACTATGACTCATGAAGAGGAAGAAGCGCAACATGACATATCAAAATTACAAGAGCAGGTGCACCAAATTTCACTCTCGCAAAGAGCAACAAAAAATGAAATGGAAGTTTTGAAGAAAGGTGTGGAAGATAATAAGGATGGTTTGAAGAATGGTATGGAAGCTAAGATGGATGGCATGGAAGCTGGCATGGAAGCTAATATGGATGACATGGAAGCTAATATTGATGAAAAAATGAAAGACACCATGGAAGACATGAAGAATGATCTAAAAGAAGACATGGAAGGTTTGATGACAAGGTTAATACAAGAAATGATTCCTAATGGCGGAAAGATAGTAGAGGAAACTCATGATGAGAACAAAATAAATATTAATCATGATTTCATAAACTCTAATGTTGGATTGAAGAACCACCATATTCCAAATATGGATATGAGGAAGTTTGATGGCAAGGATCACGTAACATGGATACTACAGGTGGAGCAATATTTTGATCTCAATAATGTGCAAAACACACAAAAGGTATGCATTGCAACTTTACAATTAGAACAAAATACATTTGTATGGTATCGATGGCTTTGCTCCCGTAAAACAATTGTCACTTGGTCAATTTTTACGGATAAAATGATAGAAAATTATGAGGATACAAAGAGCAACACCTTCTTTAGCCAATTGATAAATCTCAAATAAAAGGGTTCAGTGGTGGAGCACATTAAGGACTTCCAAAAATTGAATATAAGGGTAACTGATATTTTAGAGGAACACAGGATTGATGTCTTCATAGGGACTTTAAAGGATAACATCCAACATGAAGTTCACGTTTGGGAACTTGATTCATTGGAGAAGGCATTCAAGTTGGCAAGAAAAAATGAATGTGAAATTATGGCGACAAGGAAGCCTACCACTCACATCTATAAATATGGAAGTGTTGATACTCCTAGACTTCCACAACCTACAAGGTTGACACCACAACAATTTGAAGAAGAAAGAGCAAAAGGGCTTTGCTATAGTTGTGATAATAAATACACTAAAGGTCATAAGTGTGATGAGAAGAAATTATTTTACATAGATTGTGAAGAGGAGGAAGAAAATGAACAAGAAACTTCAAAAGAAGAGGATATACACCAGGAACCAACCCTAGAATAAGAAGAAATGAGTTTGACCATATCATGTAGTGCATTGGCAGGAATTACCACTCCTCAAAATCTCAAGATAGAAGGACATATCAAGAAGAAAAAGGTAATAGTGTTGATTGATTTGGGTAGTAGCCATAGTTTTATTCATTGTAAGGTAGCCAAGGAATTGAATTGTTTCCTATACCCAACACCAAAATGTCAAGTGATGGTTCCAAATGGAGGAACTATAAATTTCTCTGGAAAATGCCATAATATTAATTTAACCATGGGGGAATATGTATTGAATTGTCCAATGCTTTCCATTCAAATGGGAGGTGTTGATTTTGTACTAGGAGTACAATGGTTACAATCTTTGGGGATGGTAGCTTTTAATTTTCAAGAAATTTTCTTGAATTTTTTTTTGAAAGGAAATTAAATCGAATTGCGGGGTATCGCAGGGAAGCCAGGAAATATAATAAGCTCTAATGTCATGAAAAATCTCATGAAGAAAGAACAATGAGGCATAATTGCACAATTATGCTCACTAGAAGTTCCAACATTAACATCATCTATTTCTCCAGATCTCCAAAAAGTCTTGGCCAATCATTCCAAGATGTTTGAAACTCCCAAAGGACTCCCACCTATTCATGATCATGATCATGCTATTCATTTGATTCCAAGAAGTGTTCCTCCAAAAATCCGGCCTTATAGATATCCTTATGTCCAAAAGAGCGAAATTGAACGTATGAATGCAGAAATGTTAGAGGCTGGTATAATTCAACCTAGTCAAAGTTCTTTCTCTGCTCCACTAGTATTGGTGCACAAGAAGGATGGATCTTGGCACATGTGTCCAGATTATAGGGAGCTCAATAAGCTCACTATTAAAGATAAATTTTCCATTCCTGTGATTGATGAATTATTGGATGAATTACATGGAGCAATTTATTTTACCAAGTTGGATCTTCGTTCAGGATATCATCAAATTAGAATGAAGACTGAAGATATTACAAAAACAGCATTTCGAACTCATGAGGGTCATTATGATTTTTTGGTCATGCCTTTTGGCCTTAACAATGCACCTTCTACATTTCAAGGGTTGATGAATTCCATTTTCAAACCCTTCCTTAGAAAATTTGTGCTAGTATTTTTTGATGATATACTAATCTACAGCAAGTCTTGGAAGGATCATGTTCAACATGTTGACAGGGTGCTCAAACTATTGGAGGAGAAACAATTATATGCAAAAACATCTAAATGTTTCTTTGGAGTACAAGAGGTGGAATATCTGGGTCATATTGTATCTCATGAGGGTGTTAAGGTAGACCCTAACAAAAATGAAGCCATTAAGGGATGGAAAGTCCCCACAACCATGAAGCAGTTGGAAGGATTTCTTGGGTTAAGAGTTAAAGAGTAGTTGATTAAAGAGTGGTTTTCAACCAAACATACCTCTTTCTATTTTCTGGAATAATTACTTGTTGTACATGATCACAAGGGCCTTCAACATATTCTTAAGTAGGTACTGGTTGATAGGTACCTATAATACTAGTGTAACCCATTGTTGTCATTATTAGTGTAGCCCCCTTATTTTTATTGTTGTTCCCATGTAGTCCCCACATTGTTGTTATTGTGCCCCATAGAATCCCACTGTTGTTATTGTTGTGCCCTTACATTATTATTGTTATGTAGGCTATGCTTATATTGTGACTCCTTAAACTCATATATAGAAATGAGGTATTGCCATTTGTATCATCCAAGAATTGTTTATTTGTGTAATGTAAAGGAGTTTTCCCCCTTGAAGAGGATATTTTTTAAGTCGTTGATCTATTATTTCTATTATTTGTGAGCTGGTTGCATAACATTTGGAATTAGAGCCTTGGATTTTAGGGTTTCACTGCTGCAAGCATGCCATTGTGGAATTGTCCCTATAACTTATTTTCTACGAAGGCTCATAAGTGGAAATATTTACCATGAGGAGTCGAAATCCTGATAAAATTCGTGTAAAACTTTTAGATCTTGGTCCACTATATTTTCAGACATGTGGTCCGAAGAAGTTAGGGTTTTTTCATGCTCCAAAATTTCATTTCAAATAGGTGACCTTGGGAAAATCATCATATATTCCTCTACGAGCATCAGATTTGAATTTCGTAAAATGTAGCTGAAATTGCATGGATTGTAGTATCTTCGGTATTGTTTTTAGGGCCAAAGGTCGAGACAGTGCGACATGGAACATTGTACAAGGTCTCTCTACTGAACTAGTCCATAATCAGGACATCGTGGGATATTTTACATAACAATATCTTAAAGAATCCAAATTTGGTTTTACTAGTTGCACTAGAAACAATAATCGGAGGGCTAGGACCGAATTTTAGATCTTGGAGATCTATATTTAAAAAGATACAACATATTTGATATCGAGCTCCTACAAAGCCAGAAAAAGGTGTGTATTTATTTATTTATTTTTTTAAAATTGGCATAAGTTTTATTTGAAAAAACATTTTGAAGTGATTCAAGGGGAATATAAAGAAAAAATATCATTGTTTGATTCCAAAATAACTAGAAGCAAGAAAATGGAAAAACCTAGTAAGAAACCATAAAGCTCTACTATGACGCATGAAGAAGAGGAGGAAATGCAACATGATATATCAAAATTATGAGACCAAGTGAAATTTTTTTTTCTCTCATAAAGAGTAACCAAAAATGAAATGGAAGCTAAGATAGATGGTTTGAAAAATGGTATGGTAGATAAGATGGATGTGGAAGCATTGCTTCATGCGATTTCTATTATCCAACCAGATTAGACATGTTAGGGTCCTATAATTTATATGATCTCAAGGTGATTGAGTATTTATCTCATAAATTTCACAATGTAAATAATTTTCAATCTGCAAATGATTTCCCAAAAAAATATAAAAGAAAATGAAAAGAGGGTATATCTAAAAAGATAGAGAGGGAGAGAAATGAGAAATGAAAGAAACATTGGAAAAAGAATAAAAATGAAATCAGAATCCCACAAAAGAAAAAGAAAAAAAAAACACTGAAAGTGCTGCAAATTCAAATGCCACTACTGATAGATAGTTTTTTTCTTGTAAAATAAAATAAGGTTGTGTGTATCTTTTTTAAAATTCCACAATGACTAGCTATTTGTTTAACTATACAACTCAACCATGGTTAAACAAGTTTAAATTTCTGTAAATTACATTGGAGAATAAAGATTTGTAAAAAAATATAATCTTGGTAAATCAATATTTAGGTAGTGTTATCAGTTAGTAATTTCTCCAGGTTCAAGAGAAATATTCCGAGGTAACCACAAACCTACTTTATTTCCTAGGATCTAGCCTTCCTAGAATTTAGAGAGGGCTCTCTCTTTAAGATTTATCTTTGTTTGGATTTATGTTTTTTAGGCTAGTTATGACAGTTCGATTTGGTTTTGTTTTAAGATGTTTGGTGGGTAAAAATCACTTTGGATTAAACTAGAGAGAGATCTACTAGTCCATTGGGCTATGGAGTCTAAGTCTAGATAGCAGTATTAGAAAGCAAGGCCAAAAGGGTGCAAATGTATTCAGGGCAAGGTAGATAACCCTCAAAGTTTTGGGTAAAATGTTTTTGATGAAATGGTATAGTCGAGATAAAGGGAAATGAAGGATCCTTTGATCCGGACAATGGAGGAAGGAGGCAGGGGTCAAACGGGAGTAGGAGCAATGAAGGATTCCTAACACCGGAAATTAGCAGAAAACATTTAAATGGTAACTTAGTTAAAACAGGGAGCAATAAGCTAATCCTGAAGTAATATTCCTAGTTACTCATTAAGACAGATCAAACACATAATGAAATTTCATGGAACTCAGAAATGAAACAATGACAAGAAAATATGCACTTTACTCTTTAAATTATCGCAAGAATCCTGAATTATGATGCCCAATTAGCTTTGTCCAGTCTGCTACTTCGAAATCAACACATGTAGGCCTCCAATGTATCGGCAAAAAGTCTATAGTAATCGTAGCAATTTTATTCCACCCTAAACACTTCACAAACTGAAGTATTTATACAAATGTTTATTACAAATATCCTAGAGAGATCTAAGAATAACTCTAGGAGATATAAAATATCTTTACACATTAAGAGGGACAGTTGCTTAACAACTTTAGCAAGTTGTCCTCTTATTTAGAAAATATAGAACTAACTTATCTAACAAAAATTGTTTGTTGAATAGCTGTCCATGCTTGCTGGCACATTGAAAAACATATTTTTGGAAGATGACTTAACTCATACTCTTTCCACTTATACTCTTTAACACTGTACTTCATCCCTGATTTTCTTTCACGCTCTTTATTTATCATTTGAATACTGTAAAAATGGAAATTACAGCAGTCAAAATCAGCTGGCTGTTGCTTTTCTCTTTGATACACTTTGACTCTGTTGTTTCACCCTGATACTCTTTTAACTGATATTTTAACCTTTAACTGCTGTAAAAAGAGACTTCTCAGCAGTAAAAAATCAAAATCAAATAATTGTTTTATTGTTTCCTCTCATATTTACTGTTTATATTGCACTTTCTTTCACCGTTTTTCTTCTTTGCTGCTACAACCAACCTGTAAACACCTGCGATTGTTCTTCGTTTGGTATTTTTACACTTTTGAGTTTCCTGAAGTTCTCATCAGTATCTGTATACTTGGAAAAATTTGGTTTGATGACAAACATATGTTTGATTTCATTTTGAAGGAAAAATAAGTCTTCAATATATTGGAGAACAACCTTTCTAGTGGGAGAGCCTTGTGGCAGTGACTTGTTGACCTGTTCTTTAGCATGATCCCTTATATTTTTGTCATATTCTTTTTGGTCCATCAACTTTTCATTGAAGACATGAATATCTGGAATGCCAACTTGTCTTAGCATAGTGTATTTTGATAGAAATTTGGTAATAGAAAAATTCATGGCATCATACATTTCTTTCAAATTGTTCATTAGATTTTTCTTAGTCAAAACTTTCTTGATTTGCAATATTGTCTCTGTCCTATCCTGTATCTTCAATTCTTCTAGCTCTGTTCTGTTTTTACTGTCCAAGAAAGTGATTAGCTTTAATGCTTGTGCTGGTTTATCTGCTAATTATTCTTTTGTCTTCTTGATTTCTACTTGTGCTGCTAGAACTAGGTCTCTCTGTTCATTTATGATCTATATTGATGGTCACTGAAGATGTATAGCCTCAATTATATTGGTCCATAGGTAATTTCTTATGTAAGAAATATGTGGAGTGAAACTCAAGTCTTTTTGAAGGCTTTTGATTTTCTCTTCAAGTATTTTGGCCATTTGTTCATAATTGTTGGCATTAATTAATGATGCTTTGTTAGATACTTCCATATTCTGAATCATTTTCTTCAAACTATTAATTTCATTGTTTTTCAGTGACATCTCCTCCATAACCTTTACTATTTGTCCTACATCATTTGTCTGCTGTACCTGTGTGGTTGAAGAATCCGTTGCTGATGTTGTGGCTGATTGTACTGACACTGCAGTTGCCAATAACTCTTTTGGTGCCAATTTTTCTCCCAGTGTAGAAGGAACAACAAAAATAATAATAGGTATGATTGTAGGAACGGTAGAAGTATCAGTTTCCTTCACAGTTTCTTTTTCTTTTATAAGAATATCCATTTGACTTTCCATATATTTGATTTGGGAAGTTAGCTTTATGATCAACTGCATCATATCCTCTTTTTCTTTCTTTTCTTGAAGTATCTCCTTACTTTGTGGGTGCTCAATTTGAGGAAGTTTTAACTGTTTCCTTAAAGAAACAATATTATCATTTTTCTTCTTGATCAATACTTCAGCAGCTTGCACATTTGATGGGTTAACTCCTATTTGTAAAATCAAATCTTCTAAGGCCTTGAACCTTAAATCTTTGGCATACAAAGAGCCTTTGTCAAGTTTCATTTGGTCTTGCATGTTGATAATGGTATTCTGCAAATTTGTCACACTCATAGCCTTTGTTACTATTGTTGAATAAAGCATTTCTGAATTGTGCCTGTGAAATTCAATCTGGTCAAGTTCATGAATACTTTCAGCATCTATTTCAAATTCTGTCTTCTTATAATCAGCCACTGTTTTTGGAGTTGAAGTAGTGGGTTGTAAGAAAGACATCATCATCTTGTTGGTGGCATAATCATATGCTGAAAGTAACCTGTTCTGATTACCTGGTTTCTGTTTTAAGAATTGAGAGTAAATTTCACTTTTTATCTCTTTATTATTTTGCTTGATCTGTTTATATCTTTCTTTAATGTCCAAGTCTCTCTCAACTGCTATTCTAGAAGAAGAAGAAGCTTCCATATTAACCTGCTTTTCAATCATTTGATTATCTAATTCTTTAGCTGCTACTTGTTATTTTTCTATTTCTGTTAAAGTCTCTTTAATTATTTTAGTGGCCTCATCATTGCTTACCTCAAGCTCATTATTTGTTTCTTGGCCATTTGTATCATCATTTTTGATCACTTTATCTTTCCCTATGGAACCGAATTTGAGCCTTTTGTTGTAGATGAGCTTGAATTTAGTCTCTATAGTAGTCTCTTCTGTGTAGGCTCCTTCATCCCTGCTTCTTTTGTTTGAAGTTTCTGGTTGTTTTGAAGCTATCATGGCAAGTTTGGTATCCTTTTTTTGTATTGGCTCTGTATTGATGACTGTATATACCAATGTGTTTTCTACCCATTCTACCTGATTTGCAAATTTCTCAATATCAGGCTTAGGTTCATGTATGAAAGGAGGCAGCGTACATTTAACCCTTATACTGCTGAGAAGACCTTGAGGGTCATAATTCCAATAGAAGCTTTCCTGGAATTTATATTCTGACAATCTTCTAGCTATCTCTTTTTCAGCATCTCTATTATTCAGTATGAAAGGACCAATCTGATTTTTCAATTTGAATTGAGTTTTCTTCTTGGAGGCCAAGAAATTGATGGCATCAGCATTCAAAACCTGTCTCAAATACTCTAAAGCAAAGACTCTAATAGTAAAAAAATCAGGTAATTTGTATGGAAGAAAATTGGTTCCAAAGATTCTCAATTTAGTGTGTTTCTCATACAAGTACCAATCTTCCATCTTGCATTTCTCTGATAGTTGTAATATCCTTTTCATTTCTTCCCTTACCCTAGGTTGTTCTGATTTATGTAGCAAATTCATAGCTGGCATAATGAACAAATCTGTAAAATCTATTTAGCTGTATTCACTTCCTTCTTTTCTCAATAGTGATGTCCAAAAGACAACTGATAAAGGCTGGCCCTCTACATTCATTTTCTGTAATGCTATTGGAAAGTGATCAACTTGTGAGAATAAGAGCAAGTGAAATAAATATGAAGAATATCTGAATATTTCTTCAGTGGGCAACTTGGTCAACTGATGATGGATAGAATCAGCTATAAACCTGGCAAAGTCAAAAATCATAGCAGGAGGTTGACCAGGAGACAAAGTGGATAAAAAACCAAGGATGGATTCATCAGTGAAATAGCCCAATATGAAGGATAAAATTGAAATTACATGTCTTGAACCCTCAAGAAACTTGGAGTTGGAATAAGGAGGATTTAGCTTTGGAATATCCACATGACTAGGCATAAAATTCTAAAAAATCATGAATCTCTTAGGGAAATCCAATCCCAAATATAACTGAGTCAATGCTTCAATGGATAGGGGAACTGCCCTAGGTTCAAACTGTAGTTGCAACATTTCATTAATAGACTCTGCAGTGATAGAAAAAAGAATTTCCTTATCAACATTTACAATTGCTCTTTGGTCTGGAACATAGTACTTCTGACACAATCTTATCAGATCTTGACCAGGATGTGTTACTGAGACTACATATTTGGGTAAATTTGTATCCCAAAGAGGCATGTCATCTTTATCCAGGAATTTTTCATGACACCAATTGTGAACTTCTAATAAGTTGAATTCTACCACAGGGTCTGCAATTTTATAATCCACATCAATTAAGGGGATAATTTCTTCATTAGACACTGGTGGTTGAAGGGGATTAACAGACACAGTGGTTTTTGCAGTGATTGTAGGAGTATATTTTAGGGCTTTTATTGCTACAGACCCTGGAAGTTTGGATCCTCCAGGTTTAACAGGATTGGATCCTCCAACTTTAGGTGTCATTTGTTTCTTGGTCATATTTTAAATAACTAAAGCAAGATTAAATAGTTTTCAATAGTTGTATTTGTTGAAACAGAGGGTAATTGAGCAATTTTATAGGAAAAGATGATGGCAATGGGTACTTCAGTGCTCAATTAGGAATTTAGGACACATGCAACAAGCTTAAGACAGAAAACACAAGCTTTCTGAATGACTATGACTGCAAAAGAGGCTTTTCAGGTATTCTGTAGGTTTTAAAACCTTTTTGAGCCGTGGAATTAATCTTTCAGGGGTTTTGGACTGAGGATTTGGCTTTAAATGAAGCTTTTATGAATAAGAAAATTTTGGAGAAATTTTGTGAAGGTTTACCCTATTTTTTCAAGGGTTCAGACACACTAGGATGGACAAATTCACTAATTATAGCTCAATTGGTTCAATTTGGAGGTTTAAGTCGTGAATTTTGCAGGCTAGATTTGTGAAAATACTTTTTTTACAAGTATTTTGGTAGTCAGAAGGGTTTATGCAATTCATTGTAGTTGAATTTGAGCTCTGGTTTAGCTTACTGGTGCATCAAATGGCTTACCTGGTCTTCAAATGAAAATTAGTGGTCAAATCTGGGTTTTTAATGAAAAATGGGTAAACAGGGTCTTGAAATGGCTAAATACAGTCAAGCGGAGCTCTTTTTACAGTTCAAATGCATGAATAAACAGTGAAAATAGTGTTATCAAATGTTTTAACATTTGATATTGGTCGCCATTAATACATTAAATCGATGTCTCATCAAAAAGTGGGGGGATTTCTGTTTTCGAATGCAAAAAACCAGAAGTTGTTTTCGCGTTGGATTTGGGCTGTAAGCATTTTTTGGCAAAATGAACGCGACGCTATGAGGAGACATCATGTCGTAGGGGGTGGTTTCAAGAAAACAACCTATTTCACGCTCGATTTCTGTTTGGGAGAACGATTGGTTTGCGAGCGCAAAACTCATCGTCAGACGTTGGATCTGGAGCACGGGAGAGAATGGTTGGGATTAAATGGAAAGCTACGGTGAAAAGGTTGGGTAGGGCCCGGTTGACTCATGCGATGGCATAGGTAAAACTTTATATATATATGTTTATAACCAAAGTTTTTATTAAATGTTTTATACACAGACATAGTATGTACATATTTTTAGAAAGGGGCTTAATGTGAATGTTATATATATATATGGTCAAAAATGTGCGTGAGGCAGGTTATAAGGCTCTAACCATAGGTTAAGCTATTATTTTGAAAGTTTATTTATATTTATATTATATAGTTTTAGACCATGGAGGGGTCCAATACCCATATGGGGCGGGTTTATTTACATAATGTTAGTTTTATGCCAAATGGGATATAATTGGGGTTTTTTATTTAAACATGTGGATAATTAACTTTGGAAAAAAAGCTTATAATAGTGGGTTTTCAGGGATAATTAGATAAAATTGGTGATAATAGACAAGGTTTGTTTATAGGAATTTAATAAATAAATTAGAAGTTAATATGACCAAGGACAATGAAAAACACCAAAATATAATTATATAACTAAGTAAAGTGATAATGTAAAAACAAAGCTTTATCATTTATAATTTGACCACTTTGACCTATAATATAATATTTTTGGAGGGTTTTTTATGTTTTTATGAATAAAGGAGATTAATCAAAAGGGGATTTTATTTTTCATTAAGTAAAAAGGTCTTTACTTATGAAATTGAAGTGTAATGGATGAACGTAGGGTAAATGATGATAATTAGGGATTAATATAGGAATTCAACACTTTTAATCTTAACAGTCATTGAGCCTTGGGTCCGGTCCCAACAAAAGTCAGAGAAATGCTCTCAGCCTCTTTGAATAGAAGTTTAGAATGAAGAATAACTATAGGGGAGGGAAAATTAGTGATTCTTTCCTGGTAAAAAATATTACAATGATTTTCCCACCTCTTTCTACCTACCCAACTTTAATCTAACATTTTTTCTTCCATTTAGCAGGTGCATTTGAGCTAGCAACCTTGAACATTTTATTCTTTTGAAAGCATAAAAATATTTAAATCTACCTTATATCATCCGAGGGCTCAATTTAAACTGATGAGCTCCTCATTATTCTCTACCTATCTACTAATTAGTCAGGATTAAACAGTCTGACTAATCTTTATTCACTATTTACAACATGTAAATTGAAACATGACAAGTCAAGATTGAACAATTTAACTCATCATCGATTATGGCATTTATTGACACTCTGCCATAATCATCTGAAAGTAAAAGTAGTGGCATTTGGACTTGCACACTTTCATGTTTTATTTCTTTTTTCTTTGGGGCATATTATTTTTTCTAAGTCCTTTGATCTTTCTTTTAGGACTTTTACCCTCTTTTTTGACTTTCTATTTTTTTATTTTTTACAATATATGGGAAAACAACTTGCAGAAAGCAAGGAATGGGGATGGCATCAATATTTATAAGACTATCATAAGTCAATTCCAAATTATGAATCCTATATTTATAGGACCCTAACATCGGCTTCACATGGGGATGGCATTTCCTGATGAAATTTCAAGAACTCTAAGACTAGTAGCCTTCCATTTTGACCATGATGATCCTGTAACTGTCTTCTGATTTCTACAACAACTCATACTTATGAAATTTTACTCTTCAAAGCTTAGGGCCTTCACTCCGGGCTTCAACTTTGGAAAGAAAACATCCAATCCAATCTACAAACTGCAATGGATATTTACAATGATGTAAAAGGAAATTAGAACTAACTATTAGTTAACTCAGAAGAATAGTAGTGTTTGAGCATTCTACCATTCACTGGTCCTTCTGGAATGTCTGTTCCATCCAAATTCCTGATGAAAAATGCATTGTTACCTCTGTACCCATAAATGACATAAGGCCCTTTCCATAGAAAGTCAAACTTTCCATGCTTTCCTTTTTATTCTCTCCTGGAATACCACTTTAACACTTCATCTCCTATGGAAAAGTCATCTTATTTAGTTCTTTTATCAAAGATTTTCTTAATTTTCTCTTGAATGACTTGAGATTTTTCATATACTTCTTCCCTTGTCTATTGCAGATGAATAGTTTGATTTATCCTTCTTTGTATATCATTGATTTCTACTTGTGATTCTTGGATAATTTTCATTACCGGAACACCTAAAGATGATGGGAAAACTACATCCATCCCATATAAAATCTGGTAAGGAGATGTTCCAATTGAATTCTTGGTAGTAATTCTATCTGCCCATAAGGCATAGACTAACTTTTTATTCCAAGTTTTCTTGTTTTCTTCAAGTAGTTTTTTGATGATACTCACAAGGCTTTTATTTGAAGATTCAGCTAGGCCATTACCCTGAGGGTAATAAGAAGTAGAGTGGCCTAGTGTAATATGATACTTGTGACAAAAGGAAATCATTTTCTTAGATTTAAATGCTGTTGCATTATTAGTGATTATTTTCTATGGGCATCCAAGTCTAGATAAAAGGTTGTTTTCTATGAAAGAGATAATGACTGAATCAGTGGATTGTCTGGTAGGAATGGCTTCAATCCACTTGGTGAAATAATCTGTGGCAGTCAATATCCACTTGTGTTGGCCAGAGGATGGAGGATGAATTTCTCCATTGAAGTCTAAACCCCATTGTTGAAAAGGCATCTCAGTAGAAATAGGTTTGAGGGGTAAAGTTAACAACTTCCTTTTTCCTTCAAAAATATGACATTTGTGACATGAAGTAACAAATTTTTTAACATCAGCAAATAAGGTAGGCTAGTAGAAACTAGCCCTAAGAATCTTATCTGCTGTAATTTTCCAGTATAAGTGTCCTCCACAATCACCTGCATGAAATTCTCTAAGAATTTTGTCAGCTTCTGATTTTAGTAAATAGTTTAGTAATATCCCACTTTATTCTTTCCAATAAAGCACATTATCTAGAATACAATATCTCATTGCTTTAAGTTTGATGAATCTAGCTTTAGTTCTAGTTAATCCAGGAGGAGCTTGTAAATTTGTAAGTACAAAGATAATATCTAAGTACCATGGTGAGTCTAGAAAGGCTTCACTGATCAATGGAGTCGCCATCTCTTCCTGGTCATCAACCTGGGCAATAAAATTTATATCCAAAGCATTACAATTGGATTCAGCCATCAGTCTGGCTAAACATTGTCCTTTTATGAGCTTGGTTGGTTTAATCTCTATGTCACATTCAAGGATAGTGGCAATCCACTTTCCTCTTCTTCCATCTGGCCCATCCTGTGTTAAAATATCTTTGACTATGGAATTAGGGACATAGGCAATAATGTGGGAGTAAAGAATGTACACTTTGAAATATTTTATGGCTTTAACAAAGGCTAAAGCTTGTTTTTCCATTATGTTATATCTCAAAGGTGCATCTCTAAGGGTTTTACTGAAAAATGCTATAGGCTGTTCTAAACCTTGGTCATTTTTCTACAGTAGAACTGCAGCTATGGTATGTTTTGAGGCAAATGAAAAGATTATAAAATATTTCTTGAAGTCTGGATTGATTAGGACTGATGTTTTTGTTAAAGCATGTTTAATGGATTGAAATGATTGTTTTGCTTGAACTGTCAATTTTAAAACAAAGTCCTTTTTTAACATGTTGTTCAATTCTTTGATGATTTCTGCTAGGTTAGAAATAAATCTTCCCAAAAAGTTAATTTTACCTAAAAATGCTTGTAACTCTTTGATGTTCCTAGGTGGGTGAATTTTCAGTATGGCTTCTATCCTTGCTGGATCTATCCTAATACCTTCCTTTGAAATTATGTGTCCAAGTAATTTTCCTTCCTCTAGTCCAAAAAGAGTTTTCTTAGGATTTAATGATATACCAAATTTTCTACACTTAATGAAAAATTATCTCAGATGATCCAAATGATCATTATTTGTTTTAGAAAAAATGGTAATATCATCTAACTATATAACCAAGAATTCATGTATTTCCTTAGCAAAGGCTATGTCGATAATCTGAAAGGTAGCTCCAACATTCATCAAGCCAAAAGGCATTTTCACATACATGAAAGTGCTCCATGGAGTGGTAAAAGCAATTTTAGCTTGGTATTCTTTTTGAAAAAGTATTTGGTTATATCCTGAGAAACCATCCAATAAAGAAATCCCGGAAGAAACAACTACCCTTTGTAAAATATGGTCCATTTTGGGTAAAGGGTAATTATCCTTCAAAGACACTTTATTAAGATTCCTGAAATCTACACATAATCTGATTTCACTAGTTTTCTTTCTTGTAGGTACTAAGTTAGAAACTTAATCAGAATATTTGATTGGTGCAATGATTTGGGCATCATACATGTGTTTAATTTTTTTTTCAATCAAAGGTAATAAGATAGGATTAATCCTCAATTTTTATTTAAATGGTTTCTGATCATCTTTTATAGGAATCTTGTGTTGAATTATGTTTGTGTCATATGCTTTTAAATCTTCATAAATCCACGCAAAAACATCTTGGTATTCCTTTAAAAGTTCAATATATTTTTCTTTTTCTTGAGGGGGTAAAATTTTTGACAATTTGATCATTTTTGGTTTTGTTTCTGTCCCAATATTACACTCTACAATGTCAGACTTGACTGGTTCCATTTTAGGCTTTTTGGGCACATCATTGGAATCAAACAAGTCCTCCAAAGGAGTTAAACCCTAAGGTAAAAAATTATCTTTTAAATCTAACATCTCAATTTCATCTTCAATTATGTTCATATCTACCTTCTCTAAGTTATCTATGTCAGATTGAGTAAATACAGTGGTTTTGGTAAGTTTATGTACATCTATATTATTTATTCCACAATTAACATATGAATCTATATTACATTCTGAATCTAAATTACCATCTGTGTCTATCTTACAATTTTGAAATTCATCCTCATTATTAAAAAAAATGGTAAATATGTTCATCTTCAGAGAAAATCTGACAGTATTTGACATTGTCTGGGACAATGGGTCTATATTTAACTTCAGTAATATATCTATGTGTTGGTTGAAAAGACAAATTGCATGTGCTAGAAAAAGTTGCTAGGCAATGTGCTTGCAAATTTTGATTTCTAGGAATAATAGCAAACTTACATTCTAGTAAATCATCAACCAAATGAGTTGCTACATCTCTATATCTGGCTAATCTAGGATTATGAATAGAATATTCAACATTTATTTGTTTAATGTCTAATTCCGAATCTCCCATAATTAAAATTCTCTTACCTCCTAAATTTCTGATGATTTGGAGGCCTAAGATAAGTGCCTCATACTCTGCCATGTTGTTGGTGCGCCTCATACTCTGCCATGTTGTTGGTGCATTTGAAATTGAATTTAAAGGCATGTCCTTTCGAATGACTGGTCTTAATGTTTGTGATCCACACTCCAGCTCCTGCTCTTGACTTGTTCATTGAGCCATCAAAGTCTAAGTGCCAAAGGGTTTCATGAAAAATATTATCATTGTTTGGTTTAGGATTTATGTCAATTAATTCAGTTTGGATTTCATTATTATCTGAGTTACATAAAATGAAATAATCAAGATCAGTTGGTGTTGAGTAAATTGGGTAATTTATTGATCTCTCAGCACTGCTAACCATGTATTACATTAAAGTTTCTCTATAAAGTTTCTTAGGTTGTCCAAACACTGATATGGTGGCATATCTCATGTCTAATTGTAGAGATCCCTGCAACTTAGCTCCCCATGAGCGAGAAAGAAGTATACCATATTTTGGTGGGATATTAGCTACTACAATATCCATAACCATACTTTTACTGGGATACTAAACCAAATTAACACATAAGTCTTTTATCAGTCCTATGCACTTAACCTTGCTTGAATCAAAAGAGAACAAATCTTTATAAGGCCTTGTTATTTCTAAATTCAGAGTTTCCATGATAGTTTTTGGCATTAAATTGTGGGAAGCTCCTGAATCTAACATTGCATTGTGTAAAATCTGATCGTGAATAGTAAGACTAATATAGAAGGGAGGAACTGATCCATCTGAATGCTCACCATTTACATCAGGGCCAAAAATTAATTCGGGCTGATCATCACTTAAATTAATAGAATCTTCACCATCATTCATATTCAAAGTTTCAGTAATTGTTGATTTATATAAGTTATTTTTTACCAATTCTGTTAAAGGAATTGGTACTTTTAACTTAGCTATTTCAGTTTGAATATTAAATGATGGTTGAGACTTACTAATCTGAATTAGTTCATCTTTTGTGATAGTTACCTGAGTGGGTTTTTCATGAATTTCAGCAGACGTACTTTTATCTTGAGTTGTTCTTTTGTTTTCTGTCCAAGTTTCTTGATTTTTGTTGTCTTTAGTTTTCTTTTCGAGGACAGATTCAGGGGCAGTAGAATTTTTTTCAGATCTTGAACTTTCAGCAGAAGCTTTAGTATTAACAATTTTGGGATTTACTGATTTAGAATCAACATGATTCTTCTTTGGATCAGGAATTGCTGATTTTACTGAATTAGGGGCTTTGGTATTGTTGAGCTTTTCTGCATTATTGGAGGATTGGGCCACTTCTTCAGTGATGTCAACAATTTTTGACTTGGCGATTTTTTGGGACTGGGAGGATTGGAATTTTGCTTTTTTTCCCTTGGGAGAATTTGCAAAATCTTTGTTTTTGGTTTTTGGTGCTTCTACATTCTTTTCAGTTTGATTTTGAGAAGTGTTTTTGTCAAAGTTTCATTGTTTTTTGTATTTCTAAGGTTATACTGACTGTGAATTTCATTAATAGAGAAATCATAACCTTTTTTGAAATCAAAGGATTCACTAGATTCTACTTTGAGTTGTTGAAGCTCAAAAAGTTCTTGATCCTCCTGAGTCAGGAAAATAGTGTTTTCTTCATCTATCCCCATTATTAAATTGATGTTATCCTCATCTTCATCATTATTATGAGAACTCTCAACATAGTTCTCTTGGAATGGGGGCCTAATGTTTTGATCTAGAGCAGCTTCTTTAGCTTTTCCTGGGTTATTGTTTTTTCTGAAGTTGGGATTTCTGATTTGTGGTTAGTTATCCCATTGTGGTTTTATCTCAATATTTTCTAATCTATCAACCACCCTTTATAAAGTTTTAGCAAGGAAATCTAATTTGGCATCTGAATTTGATGTTTCTTCCTTGATTGTGACTCTCCTTTCATTCCTAACTCTGGATTTTTTAGCTAGAATATTTATTTCTACACCAATAGCATCTAATTGCATCTGTTCGAAAGTTTTAGCATTCCTTTCTCTTAGTTGGTAAGACATATCTGGATCAAATCCATCAGGAAATTTAAGAAGTACAGAATAGGGTGTAGGTTTAAGATCAACAGGAATGGCATTATAAACACTGTTATACCTAGTGCAGTAATCCTGAACAGACTCATTAGGAGATCTTTTTAAAGCATCAAATTCAGATAAAATATGCAGGGGGTTCTTTTTCTTTTCCCATTTATTTAAAAATTATCTATGAAATGCAGCTAAATTAGCTATACTACCAGCAGCTAAATTTTTAAACCATTTCTTAACCTCTCCTATTAGACTCTGGGAAAATAACCTCATTTGAACATCTGACTCATCAATTTCGTAGATTTCACAGTAGTTTGTTATTCTTGTGACATGTTGTTGAGCAATATATTGTGATAGGCCATCAAATAGTGGTATATTTTTCTGGTAATCTTGGGGCATATCATGGAGGTTTTGTGGTAAGACAAGGGGAGCATACATAGTATCCATGGCTTGAAGTTTTGCTGAAATAGGAGGTATAACAATAATGATAGGAGCAATGCTGGATATAGCAGCTGATGTGCTGAAAACTATACTTGAAGAGCTTGGAAAAGAGGATGGTATATATATGGAACTATTTGGAAATAAGGATGTAGTGCTTATAAAACTAGTGGATGCAGTGGATTGAGTGAATGAGGGGAATAATATCCTAGGCTGCAAAGGCAACTTAGGACTAAATTTTTCTGTGGATGAACTTGCAGTGGAATCTAAAAATGAGGTGACAACATACAGAGTTGAATCTGCTGCTGGAATTATTGTTGTGTGCAATTGAGAAACTGGAGGCTTAATGTGAGATAATAAATGGGCTAATTTAGAAGCTTCATCAATGTCTTTAATCAATGTAACATTAATCCTTTCTATTTGACTTTGAGATTCAAATTTATCTGATTTTATTTTTTCTAAAATAATATTTTGTTTTTCTTTTAAGAAAGAAGTAAAAACAGGATTTGTTACAGTATCTTTTAAATCAGTTACAAATTTATTTTTAAACAATGATTGTTCAAACTTGAAATCAAAATCAATATCAGATAAGCTCACTAATTCTTTGGGTAAAGAATTAGCTTTTGTTAATGGTACTTCAGTTTCTAAATTGACAATTTTTTTTTCTTTTTGTTTTTTCCAATCTGTTCTGGGTTATCTACTATAACTGCAGGCTTAAGATCTAGATTAGACCTGGTATAGTGGGTTTTCCTAGAAGCTAGAATGACTGTTTATGAATACCCACAACCCTTTAAAAATAATCTTAAAGTAAAAGATAAATGAAAGATCTTTCTTTAAGACTAAATTTAAAATTGGAGATTGGTTAGGTCCCCAGTATGGTCGCCATTATGTTATCACTCAGTAATTTCTCCAGGTTCAAGAGAAATAGTCTGAGGTAACCACAAACCTACTTCAAATCCTAAGATCTAGCCTTCCTAGAATTCAGACAGGGCTCTCTCTTTAAGATTTATCTTTGTTTAGATTTATGTTTTTTAGGCTAGTTATGATAGTTCAATTTGGTTTTGTTTTAAGATGTTTGGTGGGTAAAAATCACTTTGGATTAAACTAGAGAGATCTACTAGTCCATTGGGCTATGGATTATAAGTTTAGATAGCAGTACTAGAAAGCAAGGCCAAAAGGGTGCAAATATATTCAGGGCAAGGTAGATAACCCTCAGAGTTTTGGGTAAAAGGTTTTTGATGAAATGGTATAGTCGGGATAAAGGGAAATGAAGGATCCTTTGATTCGGACAATGGAGGAAGGAGGCAGGGGTCAAACAGGATTAGGAGCAATGAAGGATTCCTAACATCGGAAATCAACAAAAAACATTTAAATGGTAACTTAGTTAAAACAGGGAGAAATAAGCTAATCATGAAGTAATGTTCCTAGTTACTCATTAAGACATATCAAACACATAATGAAATTGCATGGAACTCAGAAATGAAACAATGACAAGAAAAGATGCACTTTAATCTTTAAATTATCGCAAGAATCTTGAATTATGATGCCCAATTAGCTTTTTCCAGCCTGCTACTTTGAAATCAACACATGTAAGCCTCCAATGTATAAGCAAAAAGTATATAGTAATCTTAGCAATTTTATTCCACCCTAAACACTTCACAAACTGAAGTATTTATACAAATGTTTATTACAAATATCCTAGAGAGATCTAAGAATAACTCTAGGAGATATAATATATCTTTACACATTAAGATGGACAGCTGCTTAACAACTTTAGCAAGCTATCCTCTTATCTAGAAAATATAGAACTAACTTATCTAACAAAAACTGTTTTTTGAATAGCTGTCCATGCTTGCTGGCACATTGAAAAATATCTTTTTGGAAGATGACTTAACTGATACTCTTTCCACTTATACTCTTTAACACTGTACTTCATCCCTGATGTTCTTTCACGTTGTTTATTTATCAGTTTACTGCTGTAAAAAGAGAAATTGCAACAGTCAAAATCAACTGGTTGTTGCTTTTCTCTCTGATACACTTTGACTCTGTTCTTTCACTCTGATACTCTTTTAACTGATATTTTAACCTTTAACTGCTGTAAAAAGAGACTTCTCAGCAGTAAAAAATCAAAATCAAATAATTGTTTTATTGTTTCCTTCTCAGATTCACTGTTTCTCTTGCATTTTCGTTCACTGTTTTGTTTCTTTGCTGCTACAACAAATCTGTAAACACCTGCCATTTTTCTTCATTTGGTATTTTTACACTTTTGAGTTTCCTAAAGTTCTCATCAGCATCTGTATACTTCGAAAAATTTGGTTTGATGACAAACATATGTTTGATTTCATTTTGAAGGAAAAACAAGTCTTCAATATAATGGAGAACAACCTTTCTAGTGGGAGAGCCCTGTGGCAGTGGCTTGTTGACCTGTTCTTTAGCATGATCCCTTATATAATTGTAATATTATTTTTGGTCCATCAAATTTTCATTGAATACATGAATATCTGGAATGCTAGCTTGTCTTAGCATAGTGTATTTTTCTAGAAATTTGGTAATAGAAAAATTCATGGCATCACACTTTTCTTTCAAATTGTTCATTAGAGTTTTCTTAGTCAAAAATTTCTTGATTTGCAATATTGTCTCTTTCCTATCCTGTATCTTCAATTCTTCTAGCTCTGTTCTGTTTTTACTGTTCAAGAAAGTGATTAGCTTTAATGCTTGTGCTAGTTTATCTGCTAATTCTTCTGTTGTCTTCTGGATTTCTACTTATGCTGCTAGAAGTAGGTATCTATGTTCATATATGATCTGGATTGATGGCCACTGAAGATGTATAGCCTCAATTATATTGGTCCATACATAATTTCTTATGTAAGAAATTTTTGGAGTGAAACTCAAGTCTTTTTGAAGACTTTTGACTTGCTCTTCAAGTCTTTTGGCCCTTTGTTCATAATTGTTGGCATTAATTAATGCTGCTTTGTTATATACTTTCATATTCTGAGTCATTTTCTTCAAACTATTAATTTCATTGTTTTTCAGCGACATCTCCTCCATAGCCTTTACTATTTTTCCTGCATCATTTGTCAACTGTACTTGTGTGGTTGAAGAATCTGTTGCTGATGTTGTGGCTAATTCTACTGACACTACAGTTTCCAATAACTCTTTTGGTGCCAATTTTTCTCCCAGTGTAGAAGGAACAACAATAGTAATAATAGGTATGACTGTAGGAATGGTGGAAGTATCAGTTTCCTTCACAATTTATTTTTCTTTTATAAGTATATCCATTTGACTTTCCATATCTTTGATTTGGAAAGTTAGCTTTATGATCAACTGCATCATATCCTCTTTTTCTTTTTGTTCTTGAAGTATCTCCTTACTCCATGGGTGCTCACTTTGAGGAAGTTTTAACTATTTCCTTAAAGCAGCAATATCATCATTTTTCTTCTTGATCAATACTTCAGCAGCTTGCACATTTGATGGGTCAACTCCTATTTGTAAAATCAAATCTTCTAAGGCCTTGATCCTTAAATCTTTGGCATACAAAGAGCCTTTGTCAAGTTTCATTTGGTCTTGCATGTTGATAATGGTATTCTGCATTTTTGCCACACTCATAGCCTTTGTTACTATTGTTGAATAAAGCATTTCTAAATTGTGCTTGTGAAATTCAATCTGGTCAAGTTCATGAATACTTTCAACATCTATTTCAAATTTTGTCTTCTTATAATCAGCCACTGTTTTTGGAGTTGAAGTGGTGGGTTGTAAGAAGGACATCATCATCTTGTTGATGGCATAATCATATGCTAAAAGTAACCTGTTCTGATTACCTTGTTTTTGTTTTAAGAATTGAGAGTAAATTTCACTTTTTATCTCTTCATTCTTTTGCTTGATCTGTTTATATCTTTCTTTAATGTCTAAGTCTTTCTCAACAGCTATTCCAGAAGAAGAAGAAGCTTCCATATTAACTTGCTTTTCAATCATTTGATTATCTGATTCTTTAGCTGCTACTTGTTCTTTTTCTATTTCTGTTAAAGTCTCTTTAATTATTTCAGTGGTCTCATCATTTCTTACCTCAGGCTCATTATTTGTTTCTTGGCCATTTGTATCATCAATTTCAATCACTTTGTCTTTCCCTATGAAACCAAATTTGAGCCTTTTGTTGTAGATGAGCTTGAATTTAGTCTCTGTAGTAGTCTCTGCTGTGTAGGCTACTTCATCCCTGCTTCTTTTGTTTGAAGTTTCTTGCTATTTTGAAGCTATCATGGCAAGTGTGGTATCATTTTTTTTTATTGGCTCTGTATTGATGACTGTATCTACCAATGTGTCTTCTACCCATTCTATCTGATTTGCAAATTTCTCAATTTCAGGCTTGGGTTCATGTATTAAAGGAGGCAGCTTACATTTAACCCTTATAATGCTAATAAGACCTTAAGGGTCATAATTCCAATAGAATCTTTCCTGGAATTTATATTCTGACAATCTTCTAGCTATCTCTTTTTCAGCATCTCTATTATTCACTATGAAAGGACCAATCTGATTTTTCAGTTTGAATTGAGTTTTCTTCTTGGAGGCCAAGAAATTGATGGCATCAGCATTCAAAACCTATCTCAAATATTCTAAAGCAAAGACTCTGATGGTCAAAAACTTAGGTAATTTGTATGGAAGCAGATTGGTTCCAAAGATTCTCAATTCAATGTGTTTCTCATACAGGTACCAATCTCCCATTTTGCATTGCTTCGATAGTTGTAATATCCTTTTCATTTCTTCACTTACCCTAGGCTGTTCTGATTTATGTAGCAAATTCATAGCTAGCCTAATAAACAAATCTGTAAAATCTATGTAGTTGTATTCACTTCCTTCTTTTCTCAATAGTGATGTCCAAAAGACAACTGATAGAGGTTGGCCCTCTACATTCATTTTCTGTAATTCTATTGGAAAGTGATCAACTTGTGAGAATAAGAACAATTGAAATAAATATGAAGAATATCTGAATACCCCTTCAGTGGGCAACTTGGTCAACTGATGATGGATAGAATCAGCTATAAACCTGGCAAAGTAAAAAATCATAGCAGGAGGTTGACTAGGAGACAAAGTGGATAAAAAACCAAGGATGGATTCATCAGTGAAATAGCCCAATATGAAGGATAACATTGAAATTACATGTCTTGAACCCTCAGGAAATTTGGAGGTGGAGTAAGGAGGATTTAGCTTTGGAATATCCACATGACTAGGCATAAAATTTTGAAAAATCATGAATCTCTTAGGGAAATCCAATCCCAAATATAACTGAGTCAATGCTTCAATGGATAGGGGAACTACCCTAGGGTCAACCTGTAGTTGCAACATTTCATTAATAGACTCTGCAGTGATAGAAAAAAGAATTTCCCTATCAAAATTTACAATTTCTCTTTGGTCTTGAACATAATACTTCTGACACAATCTTATCAGACCTTGACCAAGATGTGTTACTGGGACTACATATTTGGGTAAATTTGTATCCCAGAGAGGCATGTCATCTTTATCTAGGAATTTTTCATGACACCAATTGTGAACTTCTAATAAGTTGAATTCTACCACAGGGTTTGCAATTTTATAATCCACATCAATTAAGGGGATCATTTCTTCATTAGAAACTGGTGGCTAAAGGGGATTAACAGACACAGTGGTTTTTGCAGTGATTTCAGGAGTAGATTTTAGGGTTTTTGCTGCTTTAAACTTGGGAGGTTTGGATCCTCCAGGTTTAATAGGCTTAGATCCTCCAGCTTTAGGTGTCATTTGTTTCTTGGTCATCTTTTAAATAACTAAAGCAAGATTAAACAATTTGCAATAGTTGTATTTGTTGAAACAAAGGGTAATTGAGCAATCTTATAGGAAAAGATGATGGCAGTGGGTACTTTACTGCTCAATTAGGAATTTAGGACACATGCAACAGGCTTAAGACAGAAAACAAAGGCTTTCTGAATGACTGTGACTGCAAAAGAGGCTGTTCAGGTATTCTGTAGGTTTTAAAACCTTTTTGAGTCGTGGAATTAATCTTTCAGGGGTTTTGGACTGAGGATTTGGCTTTAAATGAAGCTTTTATGAATCAAAAAATTTTGGAGAAATTTTGCGAGGGTTTACCCTGTTTTTTCAAGGTTTTAGACACACTAGGATGGAAAAATTCACTAATTATAGCTCAATTGGTTCAATTTGGAGGTTTAAATCGTGAATTTTGCAAGCTAGATTTTGGAAAATACATTTTTTGCAGGTATTTTGGTAGTCGGAAGGGTTTATGCAATTCGTTGTAGTTGAATTTGAGCTCTGGTTCAGCTTACTGGTGCATCAAATGGCTTACTCGGTCTTCAAATGAAAATCTGTGGTCAAATTTGGGTCTTTAATGAAAAATGGGTAAACAAGGTCTTGAAATGGCTAAATACAGTCAAGAGGAGCTCTTTTTATAGTTCAAATGCACGAATAAACAGTGAAAATAGCGTTATCAAAGGTTTTAATATTTGATATTGGTCGCCATTAATACATTAAATGGCTGTCTCATCAAAAAGTGGGGGTATTTTTGTTTTCGAATGCGAAAAACTGGAAGTTTTTTTCGCGTTGGATTTGGGATGTAAGCAGTGTTTGGCAAAATGAATGTGACACAATGAGGAGACGTGACGTTGCAGGGGGTGGTTTCAAGAAAACAACCTATTTCACACTCGATTTATGTTTGGGAGAATGATTGGTTTGCGAGCTCGAAACTCATCATCAGACGTTGGATCTGGAGCATGGGAGTGAACAGTTGGGATTAAACGGAAGCTGCGGTGAAAAGGTTGGGTAGGGCCCAGTTGACTCATGCGATGGCGTAGGTATATATATATATAACCAAAGTTTTTATTAAATTTTTTATGCACAGACGAAGTATGTACATATTTTTAGAAAGGGGTTTAATGTGAATGTTATATATATATATGGTCAAAAATGTGTGTGAGGCGGGTTATAAGGCTCTAACCATAGGTTAAGCTATTTTTTTGAAAGTTTATTTATATTTATATTATATATTTTTAGACCATGGAGGGGTCCAATAACCATATGGGGCGGGTTTATTTACATAATGTTAGTTTTATGCCAAAGGGGATATAATTGGGGTTTTTTATTTAAACATGTGGATAATTAACTTTGGAAAAAAAGCTTATAATAGTGGGTTTTCGGGGATAATTAGATAAAAAGGGTTATAATAATAGGATAAGGTTTGTTTATAGGGATTTAATAAATAAATTAGAAGTTAAAATGACCAAGGAAAATGAAAAACACCAAAATATAATTATATAACTAAGTAAAGTGATAATGTAAAAGCAAAGCTTTATCATTTATAATTTGACCACTTTGACCTAGAATATAATATTTTTGGAGGGTTTTTTATGTTTTTATGAATAAAGGAGATTAATGAAAAAGGGATTTTATTTTTCATTAAGTAAAACGGTCTTTACTTATGAAATTGAAGTGTAATGGATGAATGTATGGTAAATGATGATAATTAGGGATTAATATATGAATTCAACACTTTTAATCTTAACATTCATTGAGCCTTGGGTCCGGTCCTGTTGTGGCCAGCAGCAACCCCCCTTCTTATTTAGTATTATCACTAATACTAAATAAGTGGGGACCCTTATTTCAAAAAATTTAAAAAATTGATTAGTGCTTGTATTTCCTTTTTCAATAAAACTTACTATCATAAACTTAGGAAAATATTTCTTCAAAAAATCTAAAAAACTTAAGTTTTATGATAGGATAGAATAAAAAGTCATTCTTTAAGGAACATCGCATCGCAAAAAGGTAATAGATATCTCCTTACAAGCGGAATTCTAAATATTGCGAGATCACGATGAGAAACTACGCACTAAAAGAACATTCATCGCATCGCATGCTTCAAATGTCATATCTTACGCTGAAAAACCTCAAATCACTGATGTGCGATAACATATATCGCAAATTGTGTCTCACAGAAAAATACATTAATGGATGTTTGTCATACGTTATGTCTTGCGATCTTGCGATATTGCGATATAGCGATTTCGCGATGTTACGATATTGTGCTATTGTGATATTGCAAATCCACGAGATTGCGATATGTGATATTGCGATTTTGTGATATTACGAAGCAAATCACAGATCGCCTTATCGCAGATCTTTAAAGGCTCATTATACAAAAAAAATCTTTCCATAAATCGAGACCTGGTTATGCGCTTTAATGTTAATCAATGAATTGGTTGTCACTCATTAATGAAAAATGGTTTCGTTCTGATTGAAGAGTTATTTCACGTAAGGTGGTATATTTTATACGTCTTCAGCATTTAAAACTTTCCCGTCACCTTTTCCCTATCATTATTCTCACTTAATTCGTAACTGCAGGAGTGAAGAACTGAGAACTATACAAAGAAGTATTCAGAGTATTATGGGAAAGAAAGACAAGGCTCTAAGTTATGAAGATAAAGAGATGAGGCCCCTATATACAGACACCGCCTGTAACAAAGACGCTGGTATCACTACTTCGGAGGGCATGTATAATCTACTTGAGGAAGAGAACCCCAGATTAATGGAGGTTACAGCTACTGCAGGCTCACACGGGTCTTCTAATGCGTCCATTATAGAGTTAGCTTGTTCATTCTTGCACCGAATAGTAGCGAGACCTAGAATTATTCCATACACAGACATGGTTAAATAGGTACTTGACAGTACTGATATTACAAACAGACAGTTTAAGACTCAGGGTCAAGAGCTCATTGGCTCATTTACTCCACAAGATTTGAGACTCATGTATCATTTGCTGGAGCCACAGGAAACTTATAACAAATAGTTTATGGAAAATTTTGCCAAAGAAAATGAAAACCTGGCAGAATGCACCAAGGACTGGTCAAGAAGAGATGACCCACTGAAGAAAGATAAACACGGTATGTATAGTACTGGTTCTCTCACTTCTCCATATTGCTTTGCTGCTGCTATGCTTTGTAGGCTTTTTGGAAAGCCAGACATTAATAAGTTTTCATCTGAATGGCTACCGTTATTGAATGCTGCTGTTAATGCTACTATTGTGGATTGGGCTAAGATATTATCTGAAAACTTAGCCACGGCTATTTTGAATTACCGGTCCAAAAGAACTGTTTCTCAGAGGATTTATCCTCCTTTTTACTTATCTGCTTATGTGATGGATCAATCTGTTATGTTTCTAAGTTTTCTTTAATGGGTTGGAAATGGAAAACTCAAGATCCCCTAACCATTCATGTTTATCACAAAGAATTGTGGGATTCAAAGTTCATTCCCTATTTTTACAAGATTTGCCATGGAATCATGTTGCCCCTGTACAGAATGTTGTATGATAAAGATGCTCCAAGGTTTTCTCCTGAAGCATAGGTAGACATACTACCTGTTGCGAGATGGTTTGGAGAAGAATTGTTTACATATGTTAGGGTTTTTGGAAGTTTTGTTTCTCCTCATGTTTTACCTTTGTATGTTCCTGATAATCTCATGGCCCGAGAAATCGCTTATCAAAACTGCGGAGAAGGAGGTTTGATGAAAGATTTGAAGGACAAGAAGAAGGCTATCTGGCCACAATTTCCTGTGGCCTGTGGGGCCTCTTCATTATTTGATGTTGGTCATGCATTTAAGAAAGTAAACAACATTACATGTTTACATCTGTTCAAGTTTCCAAGAAGACCATTCGACTCCTATGATATTGTTAAAAATTTCACTACTGCAGTCAAGATAAGAGTGTTTTCTAAAGAAGATGATCTTTTTGATGATATGTTCCAAGAAAAAGGCACACTTAAAGAGGTTTTACATTCAGCTCAAATACGGTTTCCTCTAGCAGAATTCCAAGAATTCAAGATATACAGGGAAAGGAGGTTAACTACTATCCCTTTGGATAAATTACGCTTGGAACCCGTAAGGGAACCAAATCCCAGTATCAGTCTCAGTAGAAGTTCAGGTACAGACAGGTCTAAGTCAAAGTCCGAAAGAGAAACCTCTAGACACTCTAAAAGTGAAGGGTCAGTAAGGGATACTGCCTTGTCAAAGGAACTTTCATAGCAAGAAGTTTTGATCTCTCCACAGTTAAATATTTCCCCTCTCATTGTACAGCAACCATTAGTCAGAACTGAATTAGATAAGGAATGGGAAACATTCAATGATTTGATTAATATTGAAGGAAAAAACACACATACACCTGTGAGTAATGTACAGACAACAAAAAATATAGTCACAGGAGTAATTACCAATGTCTCAGAAATAGAACATATTCCCATTACCCCATCCTCTGAACTCATGCTTAAAATAGAGGAAATTCCTCCTCTTGATGTATTCTATAGTCCAAAACACAAGGCAGTTGTAAGAAGACAAAGGAAGAAAAGGAAATTGGAAAATGTGCTATCTCATGATGTAGAACAGTTAGATGTCCTATGGCAAGATCCTACCACTGATCCAATTGAAAATCTCACTAAATTATCTCAGATCACAGGATCTTATGCCTATGCAGCCATTGATAAAGCATCTGAGGTTCGAAAATTACTGAATGAGAAAGAATATCAAGTACAGGTCTTGCAACAACAACTGCAACAAGCCAATTCTAATAATGAAGCTTAGAAACAACTTGAAAAATTACAACAGGACTTCCAACAGATGCAGATAGGATATCAGAACAGTTTGACTGAAAAAGAGAAACAACTACAGGTTATGCAAGAGATGCACAAGGATGATCCCAAGCTCACAGAATTTATCACATAATCTATTTCCTTAAATGACCAACTACTGCAACAACAGGAAATATTATGGCAAAGAATATTACAATGGAAATCTTATTGTGAAGAAAGTGATAAAATCACTAATCATGTCGTAGACTTACGACATGATTATGATTTAACTGATAAAAGAGTTACTGAATATTTGGCATGGAAAGAAACATAGGAGGGGAAAAAAGCAAGTGCACCTATATAATCAATGAAAATCATAAATAAATGCTCTTTAATAATTGGGATGCACAAATCAGGAAAGCAGAGCAAGCGGCAGAAGAAGCAGCCATAGCAGCCAACAATATTATTGATTGTATAAATGAAAATTTACACAAGGAAAATCTGATCTCTGAAACTACTCCAGGGTACCTACCAAAAGCACAGCAACTGCAGACAGACTGGAAACAGAAAGCCCAAGAAAAGGCAGAATCAATTAAAGGATTAACAAATTTAAATTGGGATTCTTACTGGGCATGTCTGGTAAAACCACACAGCCAGTGCATGACTCTCAAGTGTATCATCAATTCTGCCGAGAAGATGGCGCCAGCTCTTGCCGATTCCGTTTTCACAGGACAATTAAAGTCTGAAGTCGGCCAACCTATTATTCTCAAATCAATGCTGAACGCTTGCAATTCCAAAGAACAGATTCACAAGTAGTTAATTGTTAAATTTTAATTTTAGATTTAGTATTAGTTTTGCTTTATTTTTTGCCAAAAAAGAGGACGGTCATTTAAACCGTATCCTACATTTTTGTAATAAATTATTTTTAGATTTAGTTAGTAGTATTTAAACCCTTCTCATGCATTTAGAGAAGGGTCCTGAAATTTGTCAAAAACTTGTCCTCAGAACATGCACTTTTGCACCCTCAGAGGAGGTTTTGATGAATGAATGGAACATGATTTATTGATATCTGCGTTTAATATCTACTACTGATGTTTCACTTTTGTACTCTTGGTGGATGTTGGATTAAGAAGAGATAAGTCATTATTTCTTGAAGCTCATGAGTAGAACTAGTTATAAATGGTACTTTTATCTCTTAACTATTTCTACCTTTGTGTTAAAGTGATATTGATGTTTAGTTGTTTATATATTTATGCTTGAATTCTTGAGTTATCATTTGGCACTTTTGTACGATGATAGCTATTTATTTATGTTTAATATATGAGTAGCTTATTATATGATATTTTTTCACAACTGTTTCGTCTAATTTTTTATACGAAGTGGTTTATCTTTATTGAATTCTTTTCTTATAACAGTTGAATGATATTTATTACCAATTGTTATTTGAAATCATTTTAGGTCACATAATAGAAAGATTACATCCCGGGTTAGTTTAGAATTAGATATTTCTGTTTAATTAGAATACAATTTACATGTTATTAGATTAGAAATAGAATAAAAGCATTTCGCTTAGGAACTTTTTAGAAAGGAAATATCAATTCTCAACACACACACACATATTGGGAAACTGGTCCCATTATCCCCAGTCGGACCCACTACACCAAACGAAAAAGGAACTGCCAACCAAGGTCCGGACCGGGTGGGTATCCCCCTTGTTGTAGACTCGATTTTCGGGGCTTCAACAGGTCCCAACAAAAGTCAGAGAAATGCTCTGAGCCTCTTTGACTGGAAGTTTAGAAAGCAGAATAACTATAGGGGAGGGGAAATTAGTGATTCTTGCTTGGTAACAAATATTACAATGATTTTCCCACCTCTTTCTACCTACCCAACTTTAATCTAACATTTTTTCTTCCATTTTGCAGGTGCATTTGAGCTAGCAACCTTGAACATTTTATTCTTTTGAAAGCATAGAAACTATTTAAATCTACCTTATATCATCTGAGGGCTCAGTTTAAACTGATGAGTTCCTCATTATTCTCTACCTATCTACTAATTAGTCAGGTTTAAACAGTCTGACTAATCTTTATTCACTATCTACAACATGTAAATTGAAACATGACAAGTCAAGATTAAACAATTTAACTCATCATGGATTATGGCATTTATTGACGCTCTGCCATAATCATCTGAAAGTAAAAGTAGTGGCATTTGGACTTGCACACTTTCATGTTTTATTTCTTTTTTCTTTGGGTTATATTATTTTTTCTAAGTCCTTTGATCTTTCTTTTAGGACTTTTACCCTCTTTTTTTATTTTCTATTTTTTTATTTTTTACAAAATATGGGAAAACAAATTGCAGAAAGCAAGGTATGTACATATTTACAAGACTATCATAAGTCAATTCCAAATTATGAATCCTATATTTATAGGACCCTAACAGGTAGAAAATGACATTGATTCAACTGTTTAATCTGAATCAATAGGAGAAATAAGTGGTAGGATTGAATAGATCTTAATATTTCATAAAAAAAATGAAATATAGGTCTGCTAGTCTAAATGCACCCCTAGAAGAAGAAATAAAAATGTTAGCTTCAAAAAATAATTTGAGTTTGAAAGGGTAGGTAGAATTATTTCATTTGGAAAAATATTGAAAATGCATTTATCCTAAGTTTTAATCTTCATTATACAGCAGGTGTAAAAGGGATATGTATATGTTATAAAAGGTTTTATCCTAAATTTTTGATCCAAAAGCAAAGCGCATCTCGGAAAATTTTTTTTTGTCGCATATGATTAAAAGGATCGCAATTATCCACCACACGATCCTCCCGCTCTACAGATCAATGACACCTATCAACTTCTACCCCCCCCCCTCTCCATCCTTACTTTACCGCTGGGGGTGGGTGATTCTGAAAAAGAGGTTTTCCCAGCCGAGTCCCACGACCACATGGCCTCCCCTCCGATTTTCGCACCCCCCTACCTAAACAACAAACCGCTCACTACCCCCTCCAGAAACCATTTCCCCGTCAGTCTGTTACCACTATCCCTACCCTGCACCTCCACCACTACCATTCCACCATGTTTCCGAGCCGTTTCTAATCAAATCTTTTTCTAGGGTTATCTGTTGGGAATTTAATTATCACTAGATAACCGTTAATGCAACAGACCCGCAAAAATTCCAATGGAAACTATGCATTTGTTATATAAACCCTGTAACTAATCCTCTTTCGACCTTTTCTGTTACATTTCCTCTACAAATTGAATTATTCATAGGTTTTCTAGTGCGCTTAGGATTTTTATCAGTTGATCTACTTGCAATCAAATATCAGTGCCTTGCCTCCCTCATTCAATCAATTAGATACCTGCAACTCATTCCCAGTAAAATTTTACTCCAAATTCCAATTAAATTGTTCAGTATTAATCATGCCTCCTAAGAAGAAGAATCAGGAGGATCCTCTAAACCCTTTATTTCATCCTCCTATAGACTTATATCATATTCCACTAGCTGATGGGGATCATAAGATCACTGTGACACAGTCTGAGTTCGAATTGTTTGAAATCAGTTGCTAGTTGGAGGACAAATGTGTTGATAAAACAGATGAAATTGGACTCTAGGAGTCCAATCTCCCACACTACATCTTCCCTTACACCTTCCATGCCCCTGAATTCATCAAAAAATGCTAAGCATGCTACATTCCCATTCAAATAGCCATTATATTCCCTACTAGTGAAATCCTTTTGACCATCACTACCCAATCAATAAATCAGATGATGCAAGCTCCCTCTGTGGAAAAAAACACACCTTTTTCCTTAGAAGCCCTCACTGAACTTTATCAAAAACTTGATTTTTCCAAAAGAGCCAAGATCTTTGACATATTTTTACCAGAAATACATAATTGTCAAAGAAAAATCCTCCATACCATTCCTCCATCTTCCCCGATCAAGCTAAACATATCATAACTGTAATTTCATACATCCTTGGTTATTATTATAATCAGTGGGTAGATGAACCCATTTTAGGCTTCCTTTCCATATTTTCCAGAAATAGCAACCCATCCATTATATTTAATTTCAGCCAATTCCTAGCTGATAACATCCATGAGAAGTTTCTTAAATTTCAGACCGAACAAGTATTTAGATACTCTTCAATTTTGGTATATATTTTTTTGTATTATCAAGGAGAGAGGTTCAAATTTTCCATGTAAAATATAGATGAAGAGGGAAACCTACAATCAATGATATTTGGGACATCTCTAGTGATGAAATAGCAACAAGATTTTCTTGCAAGCACTTCATTGAAATTTTTTTTCACCCAGCCATGAGTGTCCTAAATAGTTCACTAGAACCCACGAAAAGTGAAGGCATCAATAGAATTCTGCACTTGACAGGTCATGCTAAGACAAGAGACTATTAATTGTACCAGAATTACCCTGAAATCAGAGTCTATGGATGCAAGATAGCACCTTCAAAGGTCCCAAAATAATTCCCCATGATGATTTTTTCTCTCGAATACATCCGACAAATGCTGAATCCAGATGAAATTCATTTTGTATCAGCTAAAAAGAAATCCTAGTTCAGAATAAAAATAGATTAGGTCTTTCATTTGTAACAACAGGTCAACAGGAGAAGAGGTAGATTAAATTCTGAAGGAGATGAAATTTAGCTTGAGTTTCACCTAGTCCTTTGACCCACTAGATATCATTTCCAAGCTGAGAGTAGAAAAAAAAACTACTCCTTACATTCATACCTAGAGGCGTGAGATAGAGAGATAAATGAATCGGTCAGTATGGGTAGAAAAAAAATTACAGGAAGCTGAGGAGAAGCTTGTATCTACATCAACATCACAGACTCTTGTTCTATAGGAAAAAGTAGTTAAAAGACAAAGGGAAGAAGAGTCACCTTCAGTGACTAACGCTGCAGGAAAAGAGTTTAAAATCATGTAGACATAGAAAAGAATTCAGAGCAAGAAGTTGCCATGGTGATAAAAGAAACACCATCTTCCTCTCAAGTAGGTTCCCAATTTGCTGCATCTCTCACAACATCTTCACTATCTGATGATTAGCAAGAAACTGTACAAACAAGTAAATTTGTCCAAGAAGAGAAGGAGAAGACAATGTTTGATAAATTCAGGGAAATACAACTTAAGAATGAGATTCTTAAGAACAATACTTATGCTCAATTATGGAAGGAGAATTCCATATCTCAAAGCATGTTACTATTAGTGTTTGATTCAGAGAAGGGAAAGATGTGGATGGCCTTCCTTGAGGCCCAAATTCCATAGCCAAAATCAACATCCAATTACAAGAAGAAAACATTCGAGTTTGACATAAAGGATATTAATCCCATTGACCAAATGGAGATGCATAAACAAACATGTGAAATGATTTCCTCAACTTTAATTAACACCACCATGACTCTTTCTAAACTACAGGTTTCATTAACAAATATCGAGTCACAGTTGAAGATGGAGAAGATTTCTTCTCTTGCAAAGGACACAAGGATTAAATCCTTATAAGATTTAGTAGTCAAGATGGGATATGACCCTACAAACATGAAAGCTGCAGAGGAAATAATCAAGAAGAAAAATGATGACATAACAACATTGAGAAAGAAGTTAAAATTTCCAGCCACTGAAGATCCCCTTACAAGATAATGAGGAGACAGATACCTGGAAAACTGATATGATGAAGCTCATCATGGAACATAGTGCATAGATAAGGCAAATGGAAACTTAGATGGAAAGATGATTAAAGAAAGGGAGCATAATGCAAAGCTAGCTATGATTCCCTTGGATGATGTACCTCTTACAACCATTCCTACAACAATAGCTACAAGTTCCACTCCACCTACTACACAATCAGTAGATGGTTCTAAACAATTGATTAAAGCTGTTGAAAATATGTCAATTTAGACAGAGGAAATAAAAAATTTGCAAGACCAGGACAAAGCTTTACAGGAAAAAAAGACAAGGAGTGAGAGAGATCAGAAGCAAATTGAAAGATTGCATAAATCTGAAAGGGAATCATCAATTGGACAAAACTTGGCCCAAGCCAAGGAAATCATTTGGACAAAAATCATGAATTTAATAGCTAAAATCTGGCTTTGTATTCAAATCATCTTTAAGCAGAAAGAGTTGGTCAAGAGAGAAACAAAGGCTATAACATAGATTAAACAAGAGTTGGGAGAAATGCTTGCAACAGAAAAAAATATCATCAAATTCCTAAATTCTAATAACATATATGAACTAGATGATTTAGGAGTTGATGATAGAACATAAACCATGCTGGAGGTGAAGAAGATTCTTACCAAAAAGAATATGGTTGTTTAGTTAGAGGAGAAATGTCATAAATTGGAGACAGAAGTGAACATATTTTTTACCAGAATTGAGCCTCTAACTCAGAAGGGGCTATCTATTTTATTTGTAATTAATGAAAAGTTAATTAATTATGAAGATTATGTTATAAAATTGAAAGAGGTAGCCCGAGACAACTCTAAATTTGAAAACATCATTGGCAACATGACAGACAAAGCATTCTTAGAAGCCATCAGTAATGATTTATTCATCCAACATGAAGTAAATCAGATTTTTGTGGTAAGGCCCAAATTTTCTAGATATACCGAGGTTGATGAAATTTACCGGAAGGTAATAAAATTAATCATTCTAGCTGAAGATAGGTGGGATAAAATTTGTGAGTTACAAGACTGAGTCGTAATTTGGGTGCAGTTAGAACACATACCAACATAACAGCCAGTGCAACACAAGAATAGGCCTATTTAGCAACTGAATCCTCCAAAATAGAGCCACCTTTCCACACTGTTGTACACCTTGCCTATTATTTTGTAGAAGATCTATTTTATTGTTTGATAATGCCAATAATACACTATCAGTTGAGACAAAATTTTTGTAATTTAGTGTATAATACTTCGCAGTTTGAAGTATTAAGGGGTGATTGGTAAGTACAATTTTCTCTAAGTATTGTAATTTTCTGGTTATTGGAAGCATCAATAATATAAGGACATTCTTCACAGGATTCATGTGGTGTACAAATTGGTGATGTTTTTCTTCTATTAATGTGTTATTCATTGTTTTCTTTCTCTGTTGTTTATGAAAATCTTAATTACAAAACGGTAATATTCCTAAATTTTCACATGAAATTTGGAATATTAGAGTTCTTAATAAACTTAATTACTTAAGTAAATAAAAGGGTGGAGGGACCCATTATCCTCAAATATGAATAAGATCCACCTTTTGATGTGTGAATGTCGATTAATTGAACATAGATCTACATAATGGAGTAATGGAGCAGCTACTAATGAGAAAGGAGTGGAGATTATGTCTCATTAATGAGATAGACCATAGAGGTTGAAGCAGTCAACTGAGATCATGAAGGGAATCTAATGTAAGATCATAGAGCATTCATGATGAAGTGATGGAGAAAGTAGTGAATTTAATGCACACATGATGGAGAGGGTGTACATTGCAGGTAGACATGATGGAGGACTTGGAGAGACAACACAATCAAACATGAAGGCTTATGTCCACATGCGTTGCGTAGTTTAGAGGTGGGCCAGGCTTGGGAAGGCTCACTTTGTATATAAGGAAGATGAAGCTAGAATAGAAGGCTGTCTTGGTATTATTGATTTGAGATCTGTTTAGATCTGGAATTTCCATTTGACATTCCATGCACTCTTATGCTATTTAGCTAAGTCTGCAGTGTTGTTTAGCACAGGGTGTTCACGAGCGGGAATCCCACCCTTACCCACGGGGGAGTTCGAGTGCCTACTCCGGAAATGTATTATGAGCTTCTATCATCATCAGGCATTGGTGCCACACTATTTCTACTCTCTGTAGAACATATAACTTTTGGAATTATGCATTTCTGAAGATTGGTTTGGGAGGAGGAGGTTGTCTTCAGTATTTCAGCTGAGGAACTGATGAAGGATTATTCCTGTCACCTTGGAATTCAAGATCAACAATCCTAGGGCCTCATTTCAGATCTAGCATTAGGCCAAAATTTTTCGACCTCCTATCAGTAGTAGTCCCATCAAGTATTGCGCAGTCCATCATTGTAGATCTAGAGGAGGAAGGAAGTTTCTAGCACATTTCAGCTAGGAATCTTGTGAGGGATCATCCCCTCACCTTGTCATCATTGTTTCCATAAGCCTAGATCTTATTGGAAACATATTTCAGCAAGAATTAAGTTTCTCCCTCTTGTACAACACAGTTTTCCCAGCAATTGCTTACTGCATTTTGAGGAGGAGGAAGAAGAGACAAGATCTAAAGTTTCTAGCTTGGAAATATGAAGAAGGGATCAACCCTTCAAGATTAGATATGGTTTTACATCATATTGCATCCATCATATGATCATATCTAGCTTCAAATCTGCAAACCCAATAGTTGTAGAGTGAAACCATAAGAGGGTGATTTTCCTAGACTCATAGATCTGGAAAATCCTTTCTGGGTTATCTTGGGATTCCATCATAGTGCCCAGATCCAAAATCTTGGAATCATCAGAGCTCCTGAGCTCCATATATATGCATTTTCCTTTCAGCCATAAGTGACATTTTTACCATCTATTGAAGTGACAACGAAGTATTGCTTCTTGCAGCTCTCCAGTTACGTAGTGCTTGTTGTAGCAGGCTTTCATGGTCATTCTAGGCCATCTCTTTGGCTAGAATACCTCATATTTTGTACACTGTTGTAACTAAATAATCTCCTATGAATAAAATGACTTAGCTATTTTGTCTATATCTGTATTCATCATAATATTACATGTACATTTTCTGTGTTTCAAATATTGTGTTTGTGCATCAATTCATTATTCCATTTTGGGATATTACAGTGGTATCAAAGCATGATCTTGGGCTTAGCTTGTGGACATTATTGAAAACATATGAAAAGAAGATAATAGAGATCTACTATAATGGAGGGATTAAGTTTTGCCTCATCTTTCTTGAGAACTATGAAGGATATCTCCAAGGAGATCAACGAAATGAAGAAAGAAAGGCAAAGAGAAACCTCAAGAAGGTTTTAGGATGAAGAAGGTCCCAGTACTTCGTATCAGCAACAAAGAAGACCAAAGAATCATAGATCTCCTCATAGATCTACTATGCCCACTTTCTTTGAAAAAGGTGAATGGTATAGAAATGAAGAAAGAAGAGAACCTGAGACTCATGAGACTCTCAGTCTATATCTAGGAGAGTACAAGGCACGATCTAGAGCATTCAAGGAGAATCTAAGTCTCCAACAATTCTTCAAACTCAAAGAATAAAGAAGATCCTATAGAAACAATAGAAGAAATAGGCACAATAGATTCTATTTGCCTACATTTGATGGATCTTCCTCAAGCACTATTAAGGCTTGGAGGAAAGTGTTAGATGCATTTTTTAGGCTACATCCTGTAGCTGAAAAAGAGGTTGTCCAGATTGCAATACTTCATCTTCTAGGTGAATCCAATGATTGGTGGTTTGGTCACATGGAGCATGAAAAAGTGACTAAATATTAAGACTTCTTTCACAAGTTGAGAAAGAAGTTTGATGTGAGAAAACCAGAGATGTGTCACAAAGAGACATTTCCTGAGAAGTCAAAGGAGGATGTCATTCTTTTCACTCTGGACAAAGAGTCACTACATTCTCCACCACTTACATCTTTGCAAGATAGTCTTAAGCTCTTGACACATAGAGTTCCATGCATGATTCAGGGGATGCATGAAGAAGAGGAGGTAGATTCCACCGCTAGTACATTGATAGAAGAGCAGCCATCACTCTTACCAGCAGTTGGAGAGATCATTGCACTAGAAGAGGAAAATCTTGTGTTCTTGAAAGATGTTTCTGAGTATCAGTTGATCTAAGGTATGCACCCACTCCCATCTCATATTGTTTCAGTACCTATTATTGAAACTTATGGGAACATGTCATCAGGGCCAATGCATAGCCAAGGGTTAGAACAACATGCCGACTTCAAGCAGCAACATATCACTATGCAGAGGACCCTTGATATAATCAAGGAGGAGATGAGAAGCTATCCCAATTCATCTTTTTTGAGCTACATCCAACCCTTTGAGTTGAAGTGTAGAGTTTCATAAGATAGGATGAGTATGATCCTATGTACAATGGCTGGCTATGAGTTCAGCATTGTGCCTTGCTTTGAGACAACACATGTTTTACCGTGCAGATCTACAATGATGTTAATAAGCAACAGTGAGAAGAAGAGGACCCATTCCTTATGGGAGCAATAAAATGGTAGCTTCACTCATGAAGAAATGGAGAAGAAGATAATAAATGGTAGACATCTTGAGATGGGAAATCTTTTCCCCTTTCAAGATGACTTTTTCTCAATGAGCATCTCATAGATCAAAGAGAAACTTCTACCTACAGCAGATCCAAAACCTTATTGGTTTTGGAGGGCCATTGATGAGAAGAAGGTCTCATGGAGAGATCTCATTTGAGGTGCACTTCAACATATCATGGAGTGCGAAGTTCTTCATTAGTTTGAGGTGGATGGTATTCTATAATGGGAGGATACCATGTTTTTGCAAAACATCATTCATCATCCACATTGGGATGAGTGGGTGAGGATGATAAGAAAGGTTTTGCATGACCACTTTCAGATATATGACATGGGCTAGCAAGAATCTTGGTTACGCAGGTTTCTCTTGGGTGAGTTTTGTTACTACTCGAAGGCTCCTATTTCGTTGATCCATGCCTTGAATAACACTCATGTAATGAAGAAGGAGGCATGGATGCGCTGGATGATCTTGGGTGAGTATGGTTACCACCCAATAGCTCATATTTCTTTGACTCATGCCTTGTGTATCAATGACAGAATGCAGCAAAAGAAGGCATGTTTAATTTTGCTAAGAGAGTTTGGCCACCACATGACATTTCCTATGTCTATGTGTTTTGGATTGTGTAGAACTTGGCATGGTACTCTCATGATGTGTAATGATGGTGTTTGCTGGTATTGGGATGATGTGACATCCATATGTCTATCAGCATGTTTTTAGTCCATGATGCACATGAGGAGGTGAACAAGCAACAAAATCTCTTGTTGCTTTGGTTGCTTTTGGGGGAGTTTGGCTTATCCATCTTGTATGGTGGAGATGGAGGATGGCAACAAGAGGACTTAATCCAGTGGTTACTATTGGGAGAATATGGTTTGACATATTTTTCTAGCCATATGTCTCTATTTATTCTTTTGCATAATGTTGGAATGATGCTTGGATCCAACAAGGCCAACAGGGCTAAGGATGAGGGCATGTCAATGCTCAATCTACTTCATAAAGCATGGGATTAAGAGATGTTTTTTGAGATGGAGCTTCTCCTTTGTGGGAAGAACCACTTTATATTATGTATCTCATGTATTAATGATGATGTTGAGCAGATTTTGGTTGTCACTTGGTACTTCTTGGAGAAATAAGGACATCTAACTACATAGTTGGAGGTCATTCTATGCATTCTTGAGAGACAACTTTGGAACCAAACATGCATAACACATTGTAGCAGATGGAGGAGGCCTTCCTTATATGGATGCCATTTGGAGGGGAATAGATGACTTTGCATCTAATTTTGTAGTTGTTTGAGGAAAAACAACATTTTTCCAGGGAGGACTGTAATATTCCTAAATTTTCACATGAAATTTGGAATATTAGAGTTCTTAATAAACTTAATTAATTAAGTAAATAAAAGGGTGGAGGGACCCATAATCCTCAAATATGAATAAGATCCACCTTTTGATGTGTGAATTTGGATTAATTAAACATAGATCTACATAATGGAGTAGTGGAGCAACTTCTTATGAGAAAGGAGTGGAGATCATGTCTCATTAATGAGATAGATCATAGAGGTTGAAGCAGTCAACTAAGATCATGGAGGGAATCTAATGTAATATCACAAAGAATTCATGATGAAGTGATAGAGAAAGTAGTGCATTTAATGCACACATGATGGAGAGGGTGCACATTGCATGTAGACATGATGGAGGACTTGGAGAGACAACGCAGTAAAAAATGAAGGCTTATGTCCACATGCGTTGCGTAGTTTAGAGGTGGGCCAAGGCTTGGGAAGGCTCACTTTGTATATAAGGAAGATGAAGCCAGAATAGAAAACTGTCTTGGTATTGTTGATTTGAGATCTGTTTATATCTAGAATTTCCATTTAACATTCCATGCACTCTTATGCTGTTTAGCTAAGTCTGCAGTGCTGTTTAGCACAGGGTGTTCTCGAGTGGGAATCCCACCCTTACCCACGGGGGACTTTGAGTGTCTACTCTGGGAAGGTATTCTGAGTTGCTATTCATCATTAGGCATTGGTGCCACACTATTTCCACTCTCTGCAAAACATATACCTTCAGGAATATCGCATTTCTGAAGATCAGTTTGGGAGGAGGAGGTTGTCTTCAGTATTTCAGCTGAGGAACCGGTAAAGGATTATTCCTGTCACCTTGGAATTCAAGATCAACAATCCCAGGGCCACATTTCAGATCTGGTGTTGGCTCGAGGGGTCCTGACCTAGGTTTGGAGTTCAAGGTTTGCCAACAAACCCATATACTACTGGCCCTTTCGGCAGTGACCTACTTGCGCAGGTCAAAGTCTCACCCGAAGTAGTATGGGTGGGTGCTGGAACCGGGTTTCTACACCCTGAGAAAGGAAAGGTAAGGGAAGCAGAGCTGCGTCCTACCTCGAGATTTCCAGATCTCCCCAAGCAGGACTTATAGGCTTCTTTTTGCATCTACGTGCTCAAGGTCGATTATACTATGGTGCTCAATAATCATATACTTTCAAGAAAATAGCTCACCATTGCATAAAACAAAACAAAACAGATCTAGATGCAGTAAAAAACTTACACAGAACTTTCGTAGTTGAATACAGAATTCACATAAGACAACAATTACCAATGATTCGCATAAACAGTACACATAGATTAAGTTCTCAAACATCCTTTCATATTCATTAATTCATCAAATTCCTCTTCCAATACCCATCCCAGCCTGCGCACACAGCAACAGGGTCTGCACATAGTAGGACTCTGGATCTCCGCGCACACAACCAGCAGGAGTCCTTCCCCAAAAACCCAAACTGACTTACTAAACCACAATTTGCATCAATAGCTCTTCATTTTCTTACTTAAAACCCAAAATTTTCCTCTATTTATAAAAATCTAGCCTAAAATTTCATACGATCCGCAAACCGTGGTTTTCAGACCCCAGGTTTCCCCAGGTTTACCCTTTGACCCATTGCAATGATTTCTAGGCCTTGACCCACCCCAAAACCCCTGTGCTAGACTAAATATAATAAAAAATATACAAATTCGGACCAGTTTTGCAGCTCGTAGGAGACCTTGTTACAACATTTGGCATCAGGCCAAACTTTATTGACCTCCTATCAACAATAGTCCCATCAAGGATTGCGTAGTCCATCATTGCAAATCCAGAGGAGGAAGGAAGTTTCTAGAATTTTAGCTAGGAATCCTATGATGGATCATCCCCTCACCTTGCCATCACTGTTTCCATCAGCCTGGAGCTTATTGGAAGCATATTTAAGTAGGCATTGAGTCTCTCCCTCCTGTATAACGCAGTTTTTTCCAGAAGGTGCATTTTGAGGAGGAGGAAGAAGAGACAAGATCTCAAGCTTCTAGCTTGGAGATATGAAGAAGGGATCAACCCTTCAAGCTTAGATCTGGTTGTACACCATATTGCAACCATCATATGATCAGATCTAGCTTCAGATCTACAGAACCGACAGTTTTAGAGTGAAACCCTAAGAGGGTGATTTTCCTAGACTCATAGATCTAGAAAATCCTTTGTGGGTTACCTTGGGATTCGATCATAATGCCCAGATCCAGAATCTTGGCATCATTAGAGCTCCTGAGCTCCATAAATCTAAATTGTCCTTTCAGCCAGTAGTGAGATGTTTACCATCTACTGATGGGACAATGCAATATTGCTTCCTGCAACTCTCCAGTTACGTAGTGCTTGTTGTAGCAGGCTTTCAGGGTCATTCTAGGCCATCTCTTTGGCTAGAATACCTCATATTTTGTACACTATTGTAACTGAATCAACTCCTGTGAATAAAATGGCTCAACTATTCTGTCTATATTTGTGTTGATCATAATCTTACATGTACATTTTCTGTGTTTCAAATATTGTGTTTGTGTATCAATGCATTATTCTACTTTGGGATATTACAAAAATATAAACTATGATGAATAGGATATGTTATAAAGAGAATGCTATTCTGGCTGTTTCTAATTTATATGTTTTCTGCTGAAGTCAAATTGAGGAATACTTCATTGCTCCTAGTTTATTCTGAACTTTACATTTCTTCTATTTCATAATTCATTTAAAATCTTGAAAGATCCAATTATTGCAACCTATCTTTCCTTGTGAAACTCCTTCAAAGTTTGATTGAGATCCAATTAATATTTAGACTCCATGGCCCAATGATTATAAAAATTTAATAACCAAACAATCCAAATAAAAATCACAAACAAACAATGAGTACATAAATAACTAGCCTAAAATTCACATAAAACATAGCTAAATGTTACAGAGAGATCCCTCTCTGTAGCTGGCAGGGCTAGATCTTAACCTCCAAAGTGGTTTTGATGTTGTCCTCTATGTTTATTATCACAATCTCATAAATTACAGAATGATAACATAGTGGCGACCATACTTGGGAAAAATTTGAAAAATTTGTGATTTTCTTCGAATTCATTACCCTTGTTAAGAAAAGTGTATGATAGGAATATTTTGATAGATTGTTTCCTTTTCATTTTTTGTAAATAATAAGTGTGTGTGTGCCTCATATTTTAATTTTGGCTCCCAAAAGAGCTTACACTATATCTCATCTTGATCCAAAACTTGCAACAATTATTGATGATATTGAAAAACCGATGAGAAGAAAAAGTATAGTTGAGGGCCAAGGAAGTAGCAGTCCTTCCCATAGGACATATTCTCATCGGAAGGATTTTTTTACCCTAAAGATATTGAATTTGATTTACCTTTTGAACATAGTTTGTTTAGAACTAAGTCAACCAACTGGGTAGATGAAACTGTGGTAATCCACATTAATATGTCATTCTATTGAAGTACAATCTACCCAAATTGATATTAACCTTCAAATCCTTCAAGATTTTGATAAATTGCAAGGTTTAGTTTCATGTCTTGAACTTTCTGTTCATGAGGCATATGTCCAACAATCTGTTGAAATCTCTTCCCTAACTTCTTTTGCAGTTTCATCTACCTCATCACAATATGTTCATCCAAGATCATCTAGTCCTACCCCTTCTGTAGTTTCCACTACTACCCCTATAATTTCTCATCAAGCAACTCAAACCCCATCTTCTCCCCAACTCTCAACTTCACCACAACCTCAAACTTTAGTTCAGCCTGCACCTCTGATTCAACCTCCACCTTTCATCCAAAAACCACCTTTAATCAATCCACATATTGTCCATCCTCATATACCTATAATGGCAGCCAAATATGCTCCACTTGTTCTTCAAGGTCCTTTGGAAAACATGCCATAGGATTATCAAACTAGGATTCCTCAGTTTGATGGCACTGAACCTATCCCTTCTCAACAACCTGTAGATAGGATGAAGGATAGTTTTGACCTTCAGGAAGTAGATGAGGAAAATTCCGAAATGAGGTTGTTTGCACAAGGTCTCACTAGAGAAGTTAGGGAATGTTTTAAAGCCTTGCCACCTGCTAGCATCAATGATATCCCTGCATTCCATCAGTCATTCCTTAATATATGGGAAGTTAAAAAGAAACATCTTCAGATTCTATCAGAATATGAAAGCATTAGGAGGGCACCTGGGGAAAGTGTTCAAGATTATTGAACTACATTCATTAGTGTTTACAATGCAATTCCCATAAATATTAAACCACCACAAGGTGTAGCTTTATTAAAATTCCCAGATGGATTTGAGGCAGACATGTATTATCAGCTAAGAGAGAGAAACTCTTCAACATTAGAAGAAATGAAAAGAGATGTAGTGAGTGTAGAAGCCAATTTGTTAGCAAAAAGGATTAGGATAAGAATTGAAAGAAGAGTGACCATGAAAGAAGAATCCTCAACTTCTTCTGCTGATGCCAAAATATATTCATTAGTCAAAACATTAGAAAGAATGATGGAAAATATTAATCTAATAGAAAGGTCTGCTCCAAGAGAAAACTAGCCTGCACCTCAAAACCGTAATCAATTTGTTAGAAGAAATCCTCCCCAAATCAAACAGAGGGAACAAACGGGACTGGATCAACAAATTAAACCTCCATTTTAGGATAATTATGCTGCTGATGATGGAGAAATTGTAGAATAGGTAGAAGATAACCAAATAAATTTGATGGGTATTAATGATGATGAAACAATTTTTCTCACTCAAGAAGAAAAAGAGCATTTTCAACTTTCCAAATTTGAGCTTGATTCAGAGGAATCAGATGATTACAAATAGGGATTTGAAAATGATATTATGGAAGTCAATAGGAAATGTAACCTTAGGAGTAAGAAAACTTCAGACATCTCCAACAAAAATAATTCTGAGAGTCCTCCTAAGAAAACCTCTGATATTGCTGTTAGGAAAATCACAGAGAATTCTGCTAAGAAAACTGCTGATAATTCTGGAAAAAAGACAATAGAAACTCCTGCCAAAAGGATAGTTGATAATGCTTCTAAAACTACTCAAACTGATATCCCAACCACTAGTCAGCAAAAATAACCTATATAAAAAGAAATTTATGATAAATCTGATTTTTTGAAACTGAGTAAGATTCAAACGTCATTCAACATTGAAAATGAATTAACAAAACTAAAAGTTCCCATTCCTCTAAGAGATTTAATGAGAAAAAATCTATACAGATCTTAAGTGATGAAAGCTATAAACATAGGGGAAAGCATAGACACTATTAATTTGAATGATGATCAGCCTGAACTATTATTTGGGTCAGAAGTTGATGGAAAACCACAGGAAGGAGGTGTTTCTCCATTCCATGTTAGCTTAAATGTTCATTATAATATTCTCCATAATGCTATGTTAGATTTGGGTGCTTCACACAATTTAATGCCCAAAGATGTTATGGAAAATCTTGGACTTGAAATTACGAGACCTTATAAAGATTTATATTCATTTGATTCCAACAAAGTAAGATGCCTAGGTCTCATCAAATATCTATGTGTTACTTTAGCTCAAATCCCAGCCAAAAGTTTAGTAATGGATATAGTGGTTGTAGATATACCCCCTAAGTCTGGCATGTTGTTGTTATGCTCATGGGGAGAAAAGTTACAAGGGACCGCACAAATGGATATGACCTTTGCTACCATACCAGTGTTTGGTTAGCAAAGAAGATTATATAGGGAAAATTTGATGAAATTCATGGTGAGTAGTTACGATAAACCACACAACTATCCTCTTTACTTTGTCCACTCAGATTTAGACTCTTTCATTCCTTATAATGACGGAGATATCAATACTCAGGTTAAAAATGCAGAAATTGATATTTGTGAAACAGATGAAAACAAAACACAAATAGTGGAACAAAACACTTAGCTTGAACCACTTTGGAATATTACCTTTGATGGGTCTTGTAGCAGAGAGGGCTTTGGAGCAGGAGTGTGGGTTTCAAATACATGAAACAATCATGCTAAAGGTCATTCATACAAGCTCAATTTTCAATGTACTAATAATATAGATGAGTATGAAGCACTTATATTAGGATTTAAATTGTTAAAAAATTGGGTGCTAAAATAATTTCCATTCCTTGGGGATTCTGAGTTAATCATAAAACAAATTAAAGGAGAATACTCTGCAAAACACCCTAGATTGAGAGCATACAGAAATGCTGTAATTTATTTTCTAGAGTTTTTTGTGGAATATGATCTTTCTGCAATTCCTAGAAATTAGAATATCCTTGCAAAGAGTTTGGCTTTTTCAGCCAACACCTGTAAAATGCCTCACCCCAATCGACAATATAAAGTGGAAGCAAAACATTGACCAGATGTACCAGACAATATGCAGTATTGGCAAGTGTTTGGAAACGATAAACAAATTGAAAACTTTCTACAGTCTAAGGATGAATATGAAGAAGATAGCATATATTTAGAGTGTGAATTAGAAGATCAAATAGTTGTACATTCTAATGTAGAAAAATAGTTAGATGAATCATATGTGAATATTCATGTAGATAAATTTGTAAATAAATTAGAATTGCTTGAAATAGATGGAGAGAAAGAAGAGTTTGAAATACTTCAGTTAAAGGATAATGTTTTACCTAGAGGTTTAGTTCCATTAGAAGAATTGTTTGATTTCAATGATGTAGCTAAGAAGTCTAAGATTGAGCCCACAGGGGTAGATGTCAAAGAGTGCAATATAGGTAGTGAAAAAGAACCTTAAATGATAAAATTGTCCAAGTCAGTGCCAACTACTGAAAAACAAAAATACATTTTTTTATTCAAATAATTCATTGATGTCTTTTCCTGGAGCTATGAATATCTCAAAGTTTATGACACTAGTATTGTACAACATAAAATTTGTATTAAAGAGAATCAGAAACCATTTATGAAAAAGCTTCGAAGAATAAATCTAGTTCTGATGCCTTTGATTGAGAAAGAAATTAAAAATATGCATGATGCTAAAATCGTAGTTCCTCTTAGGTACTCTAAATGGGTTTCCAACATAGTACCAACTAGGAAGAAAACATGAGAAATCAGATTATGCATATATTTTAGAAACCTTAATAAGGTCTCTCTAAAAGACAACTACCCTTTGCCAAAAATGGATCACTTATTACAGAAGGTAGTTGGATCTAGTAGGATTTATTTATTAGATGGTTTCTCAGGCTACAACCAAGTCTTAGTTCTCCCTGATGATCAAGATAAAACAACTTTCACTACTCCATGGGGTACCTTCATGTTTATGAATATGCCCTTTGGGTTAATGAATGCTGGAGCCACATTTCAAAGAGCAGTGGATATTGCCTTTGTTGATGAAATTGGAAGGTTTATTGTGATCTATCTAGATGACATTACTTTTTATTCCAAAATGGATGAGGAACATTTGTTACATCTGAGAAGAGTGTTTGAGAAATGCAGAAGGTTTATAATTTCACTAAATCCTAAGAAAACACTTTTTGGCCTTGAAGAAGGAAAACTTCTAGGTCATATCATCTCTAAAGATGGTATTAGGATTGATCCCAATATAATTGAATCTATTTTGAAAATCAGTCATTCTAGAAACATTAAGGAACTTCAATCATTTATTGGAAAGATAAATTTCCTAAGAAGATGCATTCCCAACCTTGCAGAACTTCTCATAAATATAACAAATATGTTGAAAAGAGATTCAGAAATAATATGGAACATTGAAGCTAGGAAATCATTTGATCAAGTTAAACAAGCAATGACAAAAGCACTGGTCCTGATCAGCCCAAATTTCACTAAAGATTTTATAATCTTTTCATTTGCATCTGAACACACTGTTGCAACTGTTCTTTTACAAAAAAAAACAATGAAGTATTTGAACAATCCATTGCATTTTTTAGTAAGGCTTTAAGGGATGATGCATTGAAATATAACACAATGGAAAAAATAGACTTTGCATTAATAAAAGAAATCAAAGATTTCAGAGTGTATATCCTCCATTCTCATATAATTGCTTATGTACCAAATTATGTGGTCAAGGATATTTTAACTCAAAATGGAACAGATGGTAAAAGAGAGAAATGGATTGCTATCATTCTTGAGTATGACATAGAAATGAAACCCACTAAGCCTATCAAAGGACAAGGACTAGCCAAATTGATGGTTGAGTCTAACTTTCATGCATTAAATATCAACTTTTGTGCTGCATTAGATGATAAAGAGGAGTAGACAATTCCACATATTTATGAGGCTTTTATGACCTCACCCTGGTATGAAGACCTCATTTTTGTTTTATTCAATTTAAATTCTCCTCCTGGTTTAAACACGAAAAAGGATAGATTTCTAAAGTTAAAAGTAGTAAATTTTGCGTCATAGATAATGTTTTATATTGAAAATATGTTGGTGGTATTTTACTAAAGTGTCTATTGAAGGATGATGCAGAAAGAACCATGAAAGAATTCCATGAAGGTGATTGCAGTGGACATCTATATTGGAAAACAACTGCTAACAAGATACTTAGAGCTGATTTTTAATGGCCTACTCTTTTCCTTGATGTCCATAAGAAAGTAACCTCTTGCCAAAAATGCCAAATATTTGAGGGAAAAAGAAAACTATTGCCTCTACCTTTAAAAACCGCATATGTTGAAAGTCCTTTCCAACAATGGAGATTATATTTCATTGGAGAAATCCATCCACCATCCTCTGCCCAACATAAATGGATTCTCACAATGACCGATTACTTCACTAAATGGATTGAAGCCACACCTTCCAAGTTAGCCACTGATGCTATTATTATTAAATTTCTGGAAACCAATATCCGGTCTAGATTTGGCTATCAAAAGAAGATAATTATAGATAATGACGTAGCCTTTAAATCCAAGAAAGCGATAGATTTATGCTATAAATATCATATCACTTTGGGACATTCAACTGTTTATTACCCATAGGGTAATGGGTTAGCTGAATCCTCAATTATGAGTTTGGTCAACGTTATCAAAAAGCTACTATAAGATAACAAAAATTCGTGGCACAACAAGTTAATTAATGAAATTTGGGAAGATAGAATTACTACAAAAAAATCAATTGGCATGCCACCATACCAATTGGTTTATGGGATGGGTGTTGTTTTTCCATCCTCTTCAGGAGTTCCAGTTATGAAGGTAATTCAGGAATCACAGGTTGGGCCAAATGACACTCAAAGGAGGATTAATTAGAATATTCAATTGTAGCAATCCAGGGAAGAAGTCTACAATAAAACAAAATTTATCCAGGAGAATGTCAAAATGATTTTTGACAAAAGAATTAAAGCAGGTGATTTCAATTTGGGTGACAGAGTTTTAAAGTGGGATTCCAAAAGAGAGGACAAAGGCAAGCATGGGAAATTTGATAATATTTGGAAATGACCTTACATCATTTATGCTTTCAGAGGACACAATGCATTATTTATTAAAGACCTATATGGAAAAGAAATGCCAGGTGGACCTGTGAATGGAAGATTGTTGAAGAATTGCTTCTCTTAGAAATAGAGGTTTTTGTTACATGAAATCATTGTAAATATCATGATCTTTATTATTTTGATTGGGTAACATATTGAAAGAATTTGAAGCCCGCGGAGAAGGCCCTAAGATTTTGATTGATATGATACCATAATTACTCCAACAACAAAAAGAAATCAGGTGCTGACATTGTTGAAATGGAACACTCAACGCTACCGATCAAATTTTCTTGGAAACTCATATGGAGAGTGCCATCCCTAGCTGGAGCCACTGTTAGGGTCCTATAATTTATAAGATCTCAAGGTGATTGAGCATTTTATTTTATAAATTTCATATTGTAAATAATTTTCAATCTGTAAATGATTTCCAAAAAAAATATAGAAGAAAATGAAAAGAGGGTATATTTAAAAAAAAATGAATAAAGAGAAAAAGAAGAAAAGAAAGAAACATTGGAAAAAGAATAAAAATGAAATCAAAACCCCACAAAGGAAAAACAAAAGAAAATAACATTGAAAATGCTGCAAATTCAAATGAAACTACTGATAGATAGTTTTCTTTCTGTCAAATAAAATAAGATTGTGTGCAACTTTTTTAAAATGCCATAATGACTAGCTATTTTTTTAACCATACAACTCAACATGGTTAAACACATTTAAATTTCTATAAATTAGATCAGAGAATAAATATTTGTTAAACAGTCTAATGTTGGTAAATCAATAGTTAGGTAGAAAATGACATTGGTTCAACTGCTTAATCTGAATCAATAGGAGAAATAAGTGATAGGATTGAATAGATTTTAATGTTTCATAAAAAAAAGGAAATATGGGTCTGCATCTAAATGCACCCCTAGACAAAGAAATAAAAATGTTAGCTTAGAAAAAGAATTTGAGTTTGAAAGGGTAGGTAGAAGTATTTCATTTGGAAAAAGATTGAAAATTCATTTATTCTAAGTTTTGATCTTCATTATACAATCAGGTGCAAAAGGGATATGTATATGTTATAAAAGGTTTTATCCTAAATTTTCGATCCATAAGCAAAGTGCATCCCGACAAAAATGTTTTTGTTACATATGCTTAAAAGGCTCGCAGTTATCCACCACACGATCCTCCCGCTCTACAGATCAACGACACTTATCAAATTTCACCCCCCTCTCCATCCTCGCTTTATTGTTAGGGGAGGGGGTCCGAAAAAGCGGTTTTCCCCACCGGGTTCCATGACCATGTGGGCTCCCCTCTGAGTTTCGCACCCCCATGCCTAAACAACTAACTGTTCACTACCCCCTCCAAAAACTGTTTCCCCCTAGCTCTGTTACTAGTGTCCCTACCTGACACCTCCACCACTACCATTCCACCACGTTTCTGAGTTGTTTCCAATCAAATATTTTCGCGGGGTTATCCGTTGGCCATTTAATTAGAACTGGATAACCATAAATCCAATGGACCCATGCCAATTCTAATGGAAACCATGCATTTGTTATATAAACCTTGTAACTAATTCTCTTTCGACCTTTTCTGTTACATTTCCTCTGCAAAATGAATTATTCACAGGTCTTCCAGTGCGCCTAGGATTTTGATCACCTGATCGATTTGGGATCAAATATCAGTGTCTTTCCTCCCTCATTCAATCAATTAGATACCCACAACTCATTCCCAGTAAACGTTTCCTCTAAATTCCAATTAAATTGCTTAGTATTAATCATGCCTCCTAAGAAGAAGAATCGAGAGGATACTCTGAACCCTTTAGTTCATCCTCCTATAGACTTAGGTCATATTCCATTAGATGATAGGGATTACAAGATCACTGAGACATATTCTGAGCTTGAATTGTTTGAACTCTATTGCTGGCTGGAGGATAAATATGTTGAAAAATAGATGAAATTGGACTTGGGAGTCCAATATCCCACACTACATCTTCCCTCACACCTTCCATGCCCCCGAATTCATCAGAAAATGCCAAGAATTCTACATTCCCAATAAAATAGACATTGTATCCCCTACTGGTGAAATCCTTTTCACAATCACTACCCAATCAATAAATCAGATGATGCAAGCTCCCTTTGTGGAAAACAACACACCTTTTTCCTTAGAAGCCCTCACTGAACTTTATCAAAAACTTGATTTTTCCAAAAAAGCCAAGTTATTTGACACATTTTTACCAGAAAATACCCAATTACTAAAGAAAAATCCTCCATACCCTTCCTCCATCTTCCCTGATAAAGCTAAACAGATCATAACTATAATTTCATACATCCTTGGTTATTATTCTAATTAGTGGGTAGATGAAACCATTTTAGGCTTCCTTTCCATCTTTTTTGCATATAGAAAATCATCCATTATATTTAATTTTAGCCAACACTTGGCTGATAACATCCATGAGCAGTTTATTAAATTTCAGACTGAAGAAGTATATAAATACTCTTCAATTTTGGTATATATGTTTTTGTATTATCAAGCAGATATGTTCAAATTTTCCATGCAGAAGCTAGATGAAGAGGGCAACCAACAACCTATGATATTTTGGACATCTCTAGTGATGAAAGAGAAACATTAATTTTCTTACAAGCAGATCATTGAATAGTTTGCTCACCCATCCACGAGGGTCCTAAATAGTTCAACATAACCCAGGATAAGTGAATACATCAAGAAAATTATGCACTTGACAGATCATGCTAAGACAAGAGATTGGTACTTGTACCAGAATTACACCGAAATCAGAGTCTATGGATGTGAGCTAGCACCTAATAAGCTCCAAAAATACCTCCCCATGAGGATTTTTTCTCTCGAATACATCAGGCAGATGCTGAATTCAGATGAAATTAATTTTTATCAGCTAAAAAGAAATACCAGTTCAGAATCAAAACACAGATTGGGTATTTCATTTGTAAAGGTAGGTCAACAGGAGTTTCACTTGGTCCTATGACCCTCTGGGTATCATTTCCAAGCTTAGAGAAGAAAACAAAACTACTCCTTACATTCATACCCAGAGGCGTGAGATAAAGAGATACATGGACCGGCCAGTATGTGTAGAAAATACATTACAGGAATCTGAGGAGCAGCTTGTATCTACATCAACATCAAAAAATCCTGTTCCATGGGAGAAAGTAGTTAAAAGACAAAGGGAAGAAGAGTCACCTTCAGTGATTGATAGAGCAGGAAAAGAGCTTTAAATCATGTTCAGTATCCCATGATCAGGAAGAAACTATCCAAACAACTAAAGTTGTCTAAGGAGTGAAGGAGGAGACAATGTTTAATAGATTTAGGGAAATAAAGCTTAAGAATGAGATTCTTAAGAACAATACTTATGCCCAATTATGGAAGAAGAATTCCAACTCTCACAGTAGGTTACTATCAGTGTTTTATTCACATAAGTGAAAGATGCAGATAACCTTCCTTGAGGCCCAAATTTCATAGCCAAAATCAGCATTTGATTACAAGAAGACAACATTCAAGTTTGACATAAAGGATATTCATCCCCTTGACCAAATGGAGATGCATAAACATACACGTGAAATTATTTCCTCAACTTTAACTAACACCACCATGACTCTTTCTAAACTTCAGGTTTCATTATCAAATACCCAGTCACAGTTGAAGATGGAGAATATTTCTTCTCTTGCAAAGGACAAAAGGAATAAATGCTTAGAATATTTAGTAGTCAAGATGGGATATGACCCTGCAAACATGAAATATGTAGAGGAAATAATCAAGAAGAATAATTTTGACATAGCAGCATTGAGAAATTAGTTAGAATTGCCAGCCATTGAAGATCCCCTTACAAAAGACATTGAGGAGACAAAAACCCAGAAAACTGATATGATGAAGCTCATCATGGAACCGAATGCAAAAATAAGGCAAATGGAAACTGAGATGGAGAAGATGATTAAAGAAAAGGAGAATAATTCAAAGCTAGCTATGATGCCATTGGATTTTTTTACCTCTTACAGTTTTCCCTACAACATTAGCTACAATTTCCACTCGACCTACTACACAATCAACAGATGGTGCTGAACAATTGACTAAATCTGTTGAAAATATGTCAATTCAGACAGAGGAAATCAAAAAGTTATAAGACTAGGTTAAAGCTTTAGAGGAACAAAAGACAATGAGTGAGGCTTCCCACTCAGCTGAATCATAGAGAGCCCAAAAGCTAATTGAAAGATTGCAGAAATATGAAAGGGAATCAACAATTGGACAGACCTTGGACCAAGCCAATGAAATCATTTGGACAAACATCATGAATTCAATAGCTTAAATCTGGCCCTGTATTCAGATAATCTTTGATCAGAAAGAGTTGATCAAGAGAGCAATAGAGGCTATAACAGAGATTAAACAAGAGTTGGGAGAAATGCCTGCAAGATCAACAAATATCATGAAATTCCTAAATTCTAAGAACATACATGAACTAGATGATTTAGGAGTTGATGAAATAACATAAACCATTCTGGAGGTGATGAAGATTCTTACCAAAAAGAATCTATTTGTTCAGTTAGAGGAGAAATGTCATAAGTTGGAAATAATAGTGAGCATATTTTTTACCAAAATTGAGCCTCTAACTTAGAAGGGGCTAGGCTAGTTTATTTTTAATTAATGACAAGTTAATTAATTACGAAGATTATGTTATAAAATTGAAAGAGGTAGCCCAAGACAAATCTAAATTTGAAAACACCAAAGAAATCATGATAGGAAGAGCATTCTTAGAAGCCACGGGTAATGATTTCTTCATCCATCATGAAGAAAATCATGTTTTTGTGGTAAGGCCCACATTTTCCAGATATACTGAGGTTGATGAAATTTACCAGAAGGTAATAAAATTAACCATTCCAGATGAATATAGGTGGGATAAAATTTGTGAGTTACAGGACAAAGAAGTAATTCAGGTGCAATTAGAACACATGCCAGCACATAAGCTAGGGCAACACAGGAATAGGCCTATTCAGCAACTGACTCCCCTGAAACAGAGCCCTCTTTCCACACTATTATACACCTTGCCTATTATTGTGTAGAATATTGATTTAATTCTTTATGATAATGCCAATAATACACTGTCGGTTGAGACAACGATTTTGTAAAAGTTTTTGTAACTTAGTTTATAAATACTTCACAGTTTTAAGTATTAAGGGTTAATTGTTGAATATAATTTTCTCTAAGTATTGTAATTTTCTGGTTGCTTGAAGCATCAATAATACAAGGACATCCTTCACAGGATTCAAGTGGTGTAAAAATTGGTGATGTTTTTCTTCTATTAATGTGTTATTCATTGTTTTCTTTCTTTGTTATTTCTGAAAAGCTTAATTACATAACAGAAACTGTAACGAATAGGATATGCTATAAATATCACCCTATTCTGGATATTTGTAATATATATGTTTTTTGCTGAAGTCAAATTAAGGAATACTTCATTGCTCCTTAGTTTCTACTGAACTTTACATTTCTTCTATTTCATAATTCATTTAAAATCCTGAAAGATCCAACTAGTGCAACCTAGCTTGCCTTGTGAAACTCCTTCAAAGTTTGATGCAAATCTAGTTAATATTTAGACTCCATATCCCAATGGAATTATAAAAATTTAATCAAACAAACAATCCAAATCAAAATCACAAACAAAAAATCGATACAATAATAATTAGCCTAAAATTCACATAAAACATAGCTAAATTTTACAGAGAGATCTCTCTCTGAAGCTTGCAGGGCTAGATCCTAGCTTCCAAAGTGGTTTTGATATTGTCCTCTATGTTTACACTCACAATCTGATAAATTACAGAATGATAAGAGGATAGTCGAAGCAAGGGATGAATGGAAAAATGACTAAGAAGTGTGGACACTCATTCAAAATTTGTAGCAAGATCTCAATACATCTGATACATTTAGCTGGAAAAATGATTCATTGTGGTACAAATATCGCTTATATCTTTCTAAGAATTCCCAACCAAAAAAAATATTCTTTTGGAATTTCACACCTAAGAAGTATAATAAGTTATCACCAAATTACTATGGTCCTTACAAGGTGTTGCAAAATATTGGTACTATGGCATACAAATTGGAGCTTCATGCACCTTCCCGAGTGCACCCAGTTCTACATGTTTCATGCTTAAAGAAGGTTATAGGTGACAAGCTCCTAGTTCAAACAATATTGCCAAAACTTGATGAAGAACGAAAAATATTATTGGAATCTGAAGTATTCACAGAAACAAGAACTTGACACCTAAGAAATCAATCAATTTTAGAGTATTTCATAAAAGGGAAGAACTTACCTGCTGAAGATTCCACATGGGAGGATGAAAATTTTATGCAAAAGCATAAAAAACTAATCAAGCGTTGAAGATAACACTTTTCTGAAGGAGAGGGGAATGTTAGGTCCCTATAATAGTAGCGTATCCCCTTATTTTCATTGTTAGTGTAGCCCCCTTGTTGTTATTGTTGTGCCCATGTAGTCCCCATATTGTTATTATTGTGCCCCATAGAATCCCACTATTGTTATTGTTATGCCTTTACATTATTAATGTTATGTAGGCTATGATTATATTGTGAACCCTTTGAATCCTATATATATAAACGAGGTCTTGTAATTTTGTATCATCCAAGAATTGTTAATTTGTGTAATGTAAAGGAGGTTTCCCCCTCGAAGAGGATATTTTTTAAGTTGTTGATTTATTATTTCTATTGTTTTTTGAGCTGGTTACATAACATTGATTCTTGGCCATTGTTGTCCCTAGAGATATACTCAAATATATGTATATTTTATTCATCAGAGTGAACCAGAACATCCATTAATTTCTTGTGAGCTGTGTTCTCATCAAAGATGACATCCCTGCTTACTTTGATTCAACGATCCTCCTTGACATATATTATATATGCTTTTTATGAAGCATTATATCCCACAAAAATGCCCTTTAAACTAGTAGGATATAGCTTCTTCCTCTTGTCCTTGGGTATAGGAATATACATAGGACACCTAAATATCCGAAGATGATCCAAAATTGTCTTCTTTCATATAAATTATTCTTCCAGAGCCATGTTGTTGATAATCCTGTGAGGATTTCAATTTTGTAAGTAGATAGTTGTAATGCATGCGTCTCCCCATAGGATTTGAGGAAGATCTTGATCATGAAGCATAACCATTAAAAATTATGCAATAGTTCGATTCTTCTTTACTACCACACCATTTTTTTTAGGATATAGGGAACAATGAGCTGTCTCTTGATTCTTGCTTCCTTGTAGAAAAAAATCAAATCTTTGGAGTTGTATTCTCCACCATTGTTTGACCTTAGGATTTTTATATTTCTCTCGGTTAGGTTTTCCACTTCACTCTTGAACTCTTGAAACTTTTTGAATACCTTGTACTTGTTCTTGATAATGTATAACCAAGTATTCGTTGAGTAATCATCAATGAAGGTTACATACTATTGATGCCCACCAAAAGATTTCACTGCCATTGGTCCACATCCATCCAAGTGCATGAGATTTAAAATTTTCTTAGATCTGGGGTCACTGCCTACAAATGGTTCCTTTAAATTCTTTCCTAGAGAAAATCCCTTATAGAACCCTTCATGATATTACTTTATTTTGGGATTCCATTAACCATTTGACTCAAAGATGGAAATATCGTGTAATGAAGGTGTCCATACCTTCTATGCCATAGTTCAGAAGGACCCACTTCTAGTTGAACTAGGGCTTGAGCTAGGGGTGTGTAGAGTCTATATGATGTGCCCCCATGGATCCCAATCATCCTTGCTTCATTACTATTAGATCCCTTACTCCAAAAAAAACCCTTTATATCAACTAAATAAACTCTTTCACCCTTATTCTCTAGACAAGAAATAAAAACTAAATTTTTTAAACCTGGGACATATAGGATTTTATTGAGGTGAATGCTTCCACCCTACTTGAGCTCCAATTATGTAGACCCAATTCCTTTCACTGGATGGCTTTTATTGTCTCCAACTTTGATAGAGTGAGATGAGTTCTCGTTAGATATGGTTTGGAGTTTATTGAATTATCCCATCATATGTCTGGAGGAACCACTACCAATAACCCATAAATTATCATCCTTGAATGTTCCAGATTGATCCGTAAACTTCAATGGATATTCCATTGGACAATTGATCACAACAAATGTGATAATAATATATTAAAACATTGAAATTTTACACTATGACAATTATATTACGAATTCTAGTTTTATATCTTTAACTGTAATTAGTGCATGCATGCAAATGGAAATTATACATACATGATCTTTGTGTGCTCTCTAGGAAACCCTTTCGAGAGAAAATCTAGCTAGAAGGTGAGGTTGCTTCACTCTATTTCTCTGTTTGGAAATATGGCTATAGGTAGAAAGAAGTAATGCCTATGGCTCCTGTGCTGCTACAATGCACATATACACTTCATGTGCTCTACCTCTTATCTCTTATAGTTATATTTTCTTAGTTATGGAACAAAATTCTCTCGAAAGAATGTAATGCCTCTTCCTCCTAGTAGCCTGGTTATAACACAACTCGATAGCCTACTAGTGGTTAATTTTGACTACATCAATTCTTAACTAGAGTTAGAATATAAACTCTTTTATAGTATTTTACATCAAAATCATGTGGCTAGCCCCTTTTCTAGGAATAATGGGGGCTGACGCGGAATCATCCTGAATTATAGGTGCGAAAACACGAAGGTCAACTTCTAAGTGGCATAAATTTTGCATACAAGCTCTGATTGATGTGCTTCATAAGCTGTTGGAAATATATCTATGTGTATAACAACATGAAAAGGTGCGGGAGTAAAGTGGGTAATTTTTACCCTCAAAATATGTGGTTTAATGCCTCAAAAATCTCTTGGAAGGTTTCAGACCTTGTTTTGCCAGACTGGGTCCCAACGGTAAAAAAGGTCCCGTGGGTTGATTCTTTCACTTTTTCCACTCCAAACGCCGGGATGGATGAAAAAAAATATAATGATACAATACGGATCAAACCTCCCCATTTCGGGAGGCTTTTGGTCCCCAAAAGCGTCTACTGAGTGAGGTGAGGAAAATTTTCCTCCACCTTCTCTTTGGTGTACCATTTAGCTTTGCTTGGAAGTTGTCCCTTCAACCCAATCTGCCAAAGGTCATGTTGCCTTTGTCTTGTAGTTTTGGACCTCTTCTAAAAAATTGTGTATTTTTTTAACTCTACATGATCATTTGGTGCCAAGTCCTTCACAGAAGGTAGGACTTCTTCCTCTTCCTGATCTAGCATGGAAGGCTCGTAAAGTTTCAAATTATCTACATTCACAACTGAGTAAATGTGCATATATGGTGGTAAATTGATTCGATAGGAATTATCACCCACCTTTTCTAGTATCTCAAAGGGACCATACCTCAGAGCCTTGATTTTATTACCAGGCCCCTAAAACCTCTCCTTGTTCAACTGTAGCCATAGTCTGTCTCCCACCTTGAATGATTTTTATGTTCTGTGTTGATCATGCCTGGCCTTATACTTTTCCTGCAACTTATGTAGTGTTTCTTGTACCTGCAGATGGATCTTCTTGGTCTTATATACAATTTTTTAGCCCTTAAATAATCTCCTATAATATTTTACCTCACTCCTCCTTGTTTCCCATATGCAATATCCAAAGGTGAAGGTGGAAAATATCCAAAAAAATATTCAAATGGGGACTTTCCTATAGAAGTGTGGATTGCTCTATAATAAGAATGTTGTATATATATCATATTTTCATCCTAGGTCTTCAGATGATTTTGGTTGCATCCCCTTAAAAGTTGCACCAAAGTCCTATTGAATACTTATGTCTTCCCCTCTTCATGTGGATAAAATGTTGTAGATCTCTTCTACTTAGTTTTCATCCTCCCACAATGTAGTCTATAATGCACTAAGAAATCTTGTATCCTTGTATAAAATTATGCTCCTTCGTATTCCAAAGTGCACCTAGACCTTTCCAAATAACAAGTTTGTCGCTTATTTCTCACTGATGGTCTTTTTACAAGGCTTCAGAACAAACATCTTGCTAAACCTGTAAACTACCATGAACAAGTAGTCATGTCCCTTCCTCGTTGTCATTAAACCTCCCAGAAATTCCATGGAAATACTTTCCCAAGGATGAGTAGGTATAGGTAATGGATGATATAGACCCTGTTTTCTGTTGCTAGGCTTGTTGGTACAACAAAGCATGCATCCTCTTATGAACCTAGCTACCTGCTCTTACATTTTGGGTCAATACACATACCTCTACAATTTAGCCATGATCTTCCCTACACCAAAGTGCCCTGCAACATTAGAGGTGTGAGCCTCTATAATCAGTTGCAATCACTCACCTTTAGGAACACATAGTGTTTGATTGATGGGGCCTAGACCCAGGTTCAAATGTGGCTGTGCGAACCAACAAACCCACTATTACCGGCCCTTTAGGAAACGACCTGCTTGCAAATACGGAAGTCTCACTTGAGCCAATATAGGGGGATTATAGAACCAGGTTTCTACATCCAAAGGGACATTGGATTGTGGCTTTAGGTATTTTCTTCCTTGGAAAAGCTTCACAGAACATATCTATTAATTATAGAAGTGCTATTCAACAAATCTGTTGAACATACTAGCATACTGCGTGATCTTACTTAATCATGCATAACACAAGGAAATTAACCATAAACAAAAGTACACTATGCAATTACAGATAAAAACTCTTAATTAGCATAGATGTTGGAGTGGGCCCCCCTGGGGTACATTTTTGAGTAAGTTTTTGGTATATATTTTTGCATATGTGCACTGCGCATAAAGGTCAAGGGGCTTTGGGGTGAGTCAAAGTCCCTCTTTTCTGTAAATGGGTTGTAAGGGTAAACTGTGGGCCTCAAACCATGGTTTGAGACCATAGTACCTACAAGATAAGATAGATATAAATAGAGATAGATCAAGTCTAAGTAAGAAATTAGATATGTTATGTTTTGGATCTAAGTACGTTTTGCTTCTGTGATACATTAATGTGTAATCCTGGGTTGGGTAGAAAGGCTCCTGTTGGTTGTGTGCGTGGAGACCTAGTCCTAGCTGTGTGCGGACTTCGCTAGTTGTGTGCACACAAGGGTAGTTGTAAGGGGAAATTATGTTATACTGAACTACTGATATAATACAAAGACTGGTTCTGGCGAAGCACTGTGTTATGTGTCTAAATTATCTACTTCTTTGAGATCTCTTTACTTATGTTATGCTTAATTATATCTGCACGAGTAAATATTTATGCATGAGTATATGTTAACGGTTGAATACATGAGTAAATATACTTAAGTTACTGTGCATTGAAAAGATCTGGTTTTCTTATTATATATCTACGACAAAGTTGATCCGTGATTCTTCTGTATATCCATTACTCTGTATATACGCGCATTTGTTTTCGATATGCAACGCATTATGTTATAAACCTTTTTAGGGCCACCACATTAATTTCTTCCTCAGGGTGTGGAAACCTAGTTCGAGCACACCCCCATGTTGCTTCGGGTGTGACTTTGATCTACGCAAGCATGTCATTTCCAAAAGGGTCAGTAGTTGGAGGGTTTGTTGGTTACGTGATAAAATTTGAACCTGTGTTAAGACCCCTCAAGCCAAGAAATGGTTCCATTTCTGGGACCAGGATACTTTTGAGGGATATTTAATGTTGTGGCATCCTACGTAGAATGAATTGCAAGATTGGTTGGATAGAAATATCCTTGAATTCATGATACAAGACAATCAGAGTTCTAAGATATCTGCTAAAAAATGGGTTCAGAAGTACATCTATACAGAAGTTCACGAGACATTTTTTTGTTCCTTTGTACCTGAGCTGCATGAGTGGTTGACATGATTGATTGAATTCAATACCTACATGAAGGATGATGCAGTCACTGAGTGGACTCCTGAATTAATACAACAATTAATAGAAAAGATAGATAATAAGATCACCCATGCAATAGATCATTGGATCAATCGTGTCTTGGGAGGATTTGTGACTGAATTTTCCATTGATTAGTTTGTGTCATACTCTGAAGCATAAAGGATATTTTTCAAGGGTCATAGAGGTAAGTTCCTGCGCTCTTTGAAGTTATTGTTGAAGATGCTATTATGTGAACATGGCTCTCTGTGCCAACATATTGCGTGAATGTCTCGAAGAGGCCCGACTACGCGCAATGGAAGAATTTACCACATAAACCTAGAAAAGGGATTTATTTATATTCCTCTTAAGCATAGATCTGATAGTGACGGTGAACCATAAACTAGTAGCTCTAGTTAATCTATGCACTCTAAAGATGATGAAGTGTCCTGAGAAGAAGTTTCATCAAATCAGAACAATCAGGGAGCCTTGACCATCTTTCAGATCCCATCCACTCTACTTCTACACTCATCTCACAAATCATCCACTCCACCTCCACCTCCACCTCCCCCAAGTGTAGATATGGATGCGTCTATGAAGATACCTACTTTCAGAGGTATTTGGAATGAAGATACTGAGCATTTTTGGTTTGTGACTCATGCTGTATGGAGAGCTAAGCAGGTTAATAATGATGATGTTAAGAAATCTTAGTTAGCCCCTGCTTTCCAAGATTGTGCGTTGGATTGGTATATCAGATATGTCCAAGAAAACCCTAATGCCACCTTGGATGAAGTGAAAGATGCCCTAAAAGAAAAATTCAAGAAGCCTAAGTCATTTGCGCAGTTGGTTACAGAAATGAAAGAGATTCACTAGGAGGTAAATGAATCTATGGGAGGCAGATCAGAGGCTTAAGCACACTATTAGAGATGGTGGGTTCACTATTGATGATACCTAACACAAGGAGTGGTTTATTTCTATGCTTCTCCCACATCTGTGCCAACCCTTGGGTCAAAAGAAGATTGCCACGCAGGCTAAGGCTGTGGAGATTGTGATAAAATTAGAAGCTACCCCAACACCTATCACGCTTGGAGCTCAGCATATTCAGAGTAAGTTGGAAGCAATGCATTTGGAGATTTAGAATATGCGCAAATATAAGGGAAATGAGGTATGCGTAGAGGTCTAGTGCATAAAATGTAAATTTGTTGGGCACATAAGGATCAATGTCTCATCTTCAATAATTATCTAAATGCTGGAGGACCTAGCCTGTTGAAGAGTGTAGCTGGTCAGTATGGTGCACAATCTATCAAGTTGTGGGTTTTCCTGAAATAGATTTCTATCCAAGGGTCAGAAAGTATCATCCTGAGTTGAAGCAACTATTTTGTAGATTTTGTTCATCACTGTGGCATTATGATCAACATTGTCGAACTTATGATATGATGTTGGGCACGACTGAAATATATAGAATGAAGGCTGAGCCTACCTCACCAGCATCCCCGTTTAGGTGCGGTGGATTTCAGAATAGAGGAAGAGGAAGAGGAGGTGGATCAACTGGTCGAGGAAGGGGGAAAGTTATTTGCTACAACTGCAGAGATGCTGGTCACTATGCGTTTGAATGCCCAAATCTGACGTGAAAATCATGCAAGTATTATAGATAGTTTGATCATGTAATACAAGATTATCCTGTTTTAATTGCAAGATGCAGGAGAAAAAGACACAAAATTCGACACAGAATATTCCGATGGTCAAAGCATAAATTTGAGAGGAAGATCCTAGCATGAATGTGGTCACTAGGAGTATTGCAACCACTAATGAGGATAAGGGAGAAAATATGGAAACTGACCTCTGGATTCGTAAGGCACCTGAGAAAAAATATGGATTTGATTTACATCATGAAAATGATACTTTTGTTGAAGCACGAAAGGAGTTTTAAGAGGGAAGCACATCGAGATTCAGGTAGACCTATGAAGGAGGCAGTGGTAGATGAAGAAATCAAGCCATTTTTTCAAGCTTGAATTAAGTTACTACACAACAAAAAGGTGGTAGAAAAACTTCAGGACCTGATAGATAAATGCACAGAGAAGGAACAACCTCCAACAAAGTAGAGAGCTGTTAAGAATATACAAGAATAAGAAGAGGACGGGGTGAGAGATGCACATGACCTCTCAAGTCGGTGCTTATGAAATGGATTAGGTTATTCTAGATCTGGGATCTGATGCAAATGTATTACCTAAGAAAACTTGGCAGTGCATAGGAGAACCCAAGTTGGAATGGTCTAAAATTCAACCACGCATAGAAAACCAATAGAAAATCATTCCATTAGGAAGGATGTTGCATGTCGTAGTTAGTATTTAAGGTGTTAAGGTATTTGTAGATTTTGAAGTTATAGAAATTGTGGATGATACTAATCCTTATCTTGCACTGTTGGTATTGGACTGGGCTATTCATATGGATGGTTTCATAAACCTGAAGAAGCGAAGAATGGAGTTTGAAAACAATGGAAAAGATTCATCACTCCCCTGGATCCTGCAGAAGGAGAAAGATACACAAAACCTGTGTGTGCTGATGATGACATTGATCATATCTATAAGTTGAATTACGTGAAGAAGATTGGATTAGCCCAATAACTGATGAAAATATTAATTTTGGAGAAGGAAAAATCTTGTTTCTCATATTCTGATGAAGAAATGGAAAACTGGCAGAACTAGTTGCATGAAGTATCTGCGCTGCGCTGCAATCTAATGACCAGATCCCTTCGATGCATAACATCAGAGGTAAATTAATTACCGCATTATGATGATTTAACTGGTGTAAATATATTTTTAGGAGAAATTGAAAGAACTTTACCAGAAGTACAGAGATTCCATGCCCTAGATCTCAGACTGTGCGCTACTCCAACATGATGGTGGGATATTCATAAAGAAAACATGGGCAAATGGAATGAATGTGCGTGAATTATGAGATTACTCTTTGAATGTCCAACTATCAGAATGGAAGAAGTATACTTTAGAAAGGATGGTCTGCGCGGACATTTGGCTACATGGAGTGAGGTATGGGGCATAGAACCGAGACCTGAATGTGTCCACATGTTCATTCATACATTGGGGAAGGTACATACTGATTGGTATCTAGAGACAAAGCTGCACTGAGGTACTACTGAATGGTCTGCGCTGAAAGAGAGCTTCATTCTAAAATTCAACTTTGAGAGTGGGTTTGTCAAGATTGGTAAAGCATTGCATAACATTCAAGAACTCATATTTGACACAACCAAGCCAATGGTAGAGTGCGCTTTTCCATCATGGGATGCATAGATGAAGGATATTGTGAATTGCAGAAATCTGACGGTTGAAGAAAATGAAGAAGATCCAAGAAATATCACAATTACAGAATCTGAGGGACAACACGCAGTTGCTAGGCCCTCGATTACTTCAGTAGATGTCACAAAGCTCTAAAGATATAACAGGTGAATATTTTATTCGAAGAGCAACCAAAGTTGGAAAAGATTGGAGATTATTGGGAAGATGACATAGTAGGAAAATTTGTTGAAATATGGACAGAGTATCAGGACCTATTCCATACAAAGTTCTCAAAATTGAAAGGAATAATTGGGGAGCTTGGAGTCATGAAGATCAATTTGAAACCTGATGCGCACTTGGTGAAGCAACGCCCATACAAATTGAATCCAAAATATAAGCAGAAGGTAAAGGAAGAGTTGGATAGGTTGGTTGATGTAGGAATCATAGAGCCAGTAGAAGAGTCTGATTGGGTGAGTCCCATGGTAGTGCAAGAAAAGAAGAAAAAAGAAGAAATTAGGATCTGTGTAGACCTGCGCAAGTTGAATGATGCCTGTGTGCATGATCCATTCTCCACTCCATTCTTTGATGAGATCCTCGAAAATGTCGGAGGAAAATAATCTTACTCATTCACAAATGGTTTCTCAGGTTGTCATCAGATCCAGATTGCACCAGAAGATTGCAGTAAGACTACTTTTGCCAAATAATGGGGATCTTTCTAGTATACGGTCATGCCCTTTGGCTTGAATAATGCGCCTGCCATCTTCTTGCGCATAGTAGTAGCTACTTTAAAGGCATTTATCCATAAGTTATTGGAATTATACTTTTATGATTAAAATGTTTTGGGTTGTTGAAAAATCATGTCTCCAATCTGCGCTTAATGCTAGATACCTGTAGAAAGTATCAGATCTCACTGAACATGAAGAAATGTATATTCTGTGTGACATTCAGGATATTGTTGGGACACATTGTCTGTCAGCAAGGATTGATGGTAGATCCTGTGAAGATCACAGTAATTTTTAATTTGGAGATACCTATGAATGTTAAACAACTTCACTCAATGTTGGGGCACACTGGGTATTATCGAAAATTCATTCAGGGTTATGTGCTGATAACTGTGCCCATGAGGAAACTGCTCAAGAAGGATGTGACATTTTGTTGGGATGAGGAGTGTAAAAATAGTTTTGAATTTTTGAAGGAAAATATGGTCACTGCGCCCATATTGATCTTTCCAAATTGGTTTAAGGTGTTTCATGTGCATGCTAATGCAGCTTGTATCGCGCTCGGAGCCATTTTAGCACAACCTAGAGCTAGAGAGATTGATCACACTATCGCCTATGCCAGCTGAAAACCCTCAAGTGCCGAAAAAAATTATTCAACCACAGAAAGAGAAGGATTAGCAATGGTGTATGCATTGCAGAAATTCTACCACTACCTGTTAGCTGGAAATTTCAAGATGTTTACTGAACACTCTGCTTTCTAATACCTGGTCAATAAGCTTGGGTTGGGGGGGAAGATCTGCAGGTGGTTGTTACTATTCTAGGAGTATGACTTTGAGATCATTGTGAAACTAGGAAGATTGAATGTGGGGCCAGACCATCTGTCGTGCATTGAGACTGGTGAAGAACCTATGAGCTTGGAGGATGGATTACCAGATGTGCAGTTATTTGCGATTAAGGTAGTTGATGATCATTTCCCTGATATTATTCAGTTCCTGATTACAAAAGAAAGAGCTTGTGGCACACGCAACAGAATTCACTATTATTGCTGGTCCATTGTACAAGATGGGCACAGACAAATTTCTGCGAAGATATGTATTGGAGTATGAAAGACGTGCAATCTTAGATGAAGCTCATGGAGGGTTTTCCGGTGGTCACTATGCACGGATGGAAATCTCACAAAACTTTTTGCGATTTGGGTTATGGTGGCCCACATTGCACAATGATGCCTATGCGCATTGCCGCACATGTGATGTATGCCAAATGACCAAAAAGTCATCACACAAAGATGAGATGCCCCTACATCCCCAAATGGCACTAAAAGCATTTGAGAAATGGGTCATAGAGTTTGTCAGACCTATTAACCCTCTAGGAAAGAAGAGTGGTGTGCGTTACATAATCACTGTGACTGAATATGTAACCAAATGAGCTGAAGCTAAGCCTGTGAAAGATTGTAATGCAGATACAACTGCACAGCTCATCTTCAAGAATATTATGTATTGGAGCGATGTCCCCTGAGGCACAAGTTTCGAAGACATTTTTGTATAATTTTGTATGTGTGTGTTGCTTAAAGGGAGTCAAGGGGCTTTGGGGCAAGTCAAAGTCCCTAATATTGATGTAAATGGGCTTAAGGGTAAACAATGGACCTCAAACCATGGTTTGCGACCATAATATTTGCACGCTGGGTGTATATAAATAGATAGATCATGTCTAAGATAAGTAATTCTGAGTGAATGAATGTACTAATATTGATGTTCTGATACGTTTATGTGTCTATAAGGGTTGTCGGGTTGGGTTAAGAGGCTCCTGCTCACTGTGTGCACAGAGACCTAGTCCTGGCTTTGTGTGCACTCCGCTGGCTATGCACGGAAGGGTTTTATAAGGGTTTTGTAAGGAACAGTTGATGTATTGATTGAAAAATCCGAAGCTAATATACAGGATAGTTTTTGGCGAAGTTTACTGTGTTACGTATCTGCATTTTTTTCTGTTTATGCTTTGTTAAGATCACATTATCTGTATTACGTATTAATGTTTGCGCAAGGATATATTATATGATTATGCACGATTATTGATAGTTAATACATGTGTTTAAGTGTTCACATTGGTTAAGATATGGATAGGGTTCTGTTCTGTTTATCTGCGCTAAGGCAACAACAATTTTGTGTTATTTTGTTAACGACTGCGCATTCTCTATAATTATGTTATATATTGTTTCACACATTTGCATAAGTTTGCATTGGGTCTTGCTGAGGACCACTTCATTATTTTCTCCTTCAGGGTGCAAAAACCTGGTTCCAACACCCCCCCATACTGCTTTGGGTGAGATTTTGGTCAGCGCAAGCTGATCACTGCCAAAAAGGCCAGCAGTTATAGGGTTTGTTGGTTTATCTATAAGATCTGAATCTGGGTTAGGACCCCTCAAGCCAAAAAATGGTTCCGTTTCTGGGACTGGGATCATTTTGAGGGAGATTTGATGTTTTGGTATCCGCCATGAAATGAATTACAATATTGGATGGATAGAGAGATCCTTGAATTTTTTCTCCAAGAGAATAGAAGTACTAAGTTGTCTAACAAACAGTGGGTATAGAAATATATTTATACATAAGTGCATGAAATTTTCTTTTGTTCCTTTGTGCACGAACTACAGGAGTGGTTGTCGCGCTTATCTAAATTCCATCATGAAATAAAAGATGACATAGTCACTGAGTGTATGCCTGAATTGATCCAGGAAGTAGAGAATTTTGATAATAAGATCACTCGCATAGTAGATCATTGGATCAATCACCTCTTGGGAGGATTTGTGACTGAATTTTCTATTGACCAATTTGTGTCATATTTTGAAGTAGAAAGAAGGTTTTTTAGAGGCCCTAGAGGTAAGGTCCTGCACTCATTGAAATTATTGCTAAAAATGCTATTGTGTGAATGGGGTTATGTGTGCGAACAGATTTCTTGAATGCATAAAAGAGGTTCAATTACGCGCAGTTGAAGAATTTACCATGAATATTTTGAAAACTTAAATTATAGCCCTCTGAAGCCTAGATCTGATAGTGAACCTAAACCAAAAAATGATAGCTCAAGTGACTTTGAAGAAGAAAGCTCATCACATCAGAAACCCTTGAATCTATTTCCCACTCCATCCACTCCAATTCTGAACTCACATCACAAATTACCTACCCCACCACGCAGTCCATCTCCACCACCACCTCCACCTCCCTCTGATGTAGATATGGATGCATCGATGAAGTTACCTAATTTCAGAGGCATTGGAAATGAGGACACTAATCACTTCTGGTTTGTGACTAAGGTCGTATGGTAGGCTCAACAAATTAACAATATTGATATTAGAAAAGCGCAACTGGCTACTCCATTTCAATATCTCGCATTAGACTGGTACATTAGGTACACGAAAGAAAATCATAATGTTACCTTGAAAGAAATTAAAGCGGCCCTAAAGAGCAGTTTAAGAAACCTAAGTCATACGCATAGCTGGTGAGAGAAATGAAGGATATTTTTCAGGAGCCTAATGAATCTATTTGGGAGGTCGATCAGAGGTTGAAGCACACCATCATAGATGGTGGATTTGTTACTGATGATAATCAACATAAGGAATGGTTCATTTCTATGTTACTCCCACATCTGTGCCAACCATTATGTCAACAAAATATTGCCACACAAGCTGAGGCTGTGGAGGTTGCAATGAAATTGGAGGCTACCCCAACACCTATTGCACTGGGAACTCAAAAAATTTAGAATCAGCTGGAAGCTGTGCACTTAGAAATTCAAAGTCTGCACAAAGAAAAAGGCAAGGAGGTTTTCACAGAGGTGTGATGTATACAATGCAAAGATTCTAGGCACCATAAAGACCAATTCCCTATCTTCAACAATTATCTGAATGTTGGAGGTCCTAGTCCACTGAAGAATTCTGTATGGTGTACTATCTATCCCATCTTCAAAAATTATCTGAATGCTGGAGGTCCTAGTCGATTGAAGAGTCCTGTATGGTGTACTATCTATCAAATTTTTGGATTACATGACACTGATTCTTGCCCAAGGATAAAAAAATATTAACATGACTTGAAGCGGTTATTTTGAGAATTCTGTTCATCATTAGGGCATGATGAGCAACATTGTCATACCTATGATATGATGTTGGATAAAAAAGAGATATATAGAATGAAGGTTGATCCCACATCACCAGCATCCCCTTCTGGGTGTGGAGGATTCCAAGGCAAAGGAAGAGGTCGAGGAAGTGGATCAGCTGGTTGAGGAAGAGGACAAGTAATTTTCTATAACTGTGGAGATGTTGGCCATTATGTGCATGACTTCCTGAATCCAACATGACAGTCCTGAGGGTCCTGTAGACAATTTTATCATGTTACAGAAGATTTTCCTGTCTTGATTGCTAAAAATAAGGAAAAGAAGACCCCAACACAAAATATTCAGATGGTTCGCATAGAAACTCGTGAATAAGATCCCTGTGTGAATGTAGTTACGAAGAGTGGTGTAGCTACCAATGAAGATAAAGGAAAGAAACCGGCCACTGATGTATGTATCTACAAAGCACTTGAAACCAAATAAGGTTTTAATCTCCAACGTGAAAAATAAACCTTTATGGAAGCACGAAAATAATTTGCAGATGGAAGTACATCAACATCTAGTAGAACACTGAAGGAAGTAGGAGGAGATGAGGAGATTAAAAAATTTCTACAAGCATGTATAAAGTTGCTGCACAACAAGAAGGCTGTCGAAAATTTGCACGCATTAATAGATAATTGCATAGAGAAAGAACAACCCATGGTAGAACAACAAGCAATCAATAAAATATACAAGAACAAGAAGAGAACGGGTAGTGAGATGCCTATGACCGTGAAATTGGTGTTTATGAAATGGACCAAGTTATTTTAGATTTGGGATTAGATGCTAATGTTCTACCTAAGAAAACATGGCAGTGCATGGGAGAGCCAAAGCTGGAATGGTATACTATCCAACGACGCATGGCCAATCAACAGAAGATCATTTCTTTAGGGAGGCTGTCACAAGTTGTGGTCAATATAGAGGGTGAAGGTGATGACAGAATTTGATGTCAAACAAATTGTAGGTTATACTGATCCCTATCCTCTACTACTAGGATTAGATTGGGCCATTGACATGGATGGTGTTATCAATCTAAAGAGAAGGAGAATGGAATTTGAAAGCAATGGAGTCAGGGTAATCATTCCTATAGATTCTGCAGAAGGCCAAAGGTATGCTGAACCAGTGTGCACTGAGGATGAGATTGATCAAATATATAAGCTAACTTTGTGCGAGGAAGACTATATTAATCCAACAATAGATGGTACTCTTAAATGGGAGAAGGATAGTTCTCATTTTTCAGACTTTGACGAAGAACTGGAGAATTGGCAGAACCTACTGCATGAGGTTTTTTCACTACGATGTAATCATGTGACCCGATCACTCCATTGTATAACATCTGAGGTACGTGATTTACCACACTATGATAGATTTATTGATGTAAAAATATTTATAGGAGAGTCGGAAAGGACTATGCATGAAGGACACAAATTCCATGCTTTGAATCTTGGCTTGCATAGTAATCTAGCAAGATGGTGTGAAGTGCATAAGGAGAATATGGGAAACTGGGATGAATGTGCGCGCATGATGAGGTTACAGTTTGAATGTCCAATAATCAAAATGGAGGATGTATACTTTGGCAAAGAAGATCCGCAAAAACATTTGGTAAGATGGAATAAAGTATGGGGTGTAGAATCAAGACTTGAATGGGTCCATATGTTTATTCACACACTGGGAAACATGCCTACTGAATGGTACTTGGAGATAGAGCTGCACAGAGGCACTAGTGAATGGTATAATATGAAAGAGTGTTGTATTCTTACGTTTATCTTAGAACATGATGACCAAGCTTTAATCCTATAAATTATTAATGCACTGGTAACACAGACTATGAATTATGGACAATTGACACTTGTATAATCTAGGGAGCCATGTGTGATGCGAAGGAACCTTGATCGCCTCGAATGTCAGCCAAGTGCGCTCCATGCTGCACCTTGTTGGATATTACATAAAGCACATTCCAAGGTACGAGTTGATAACTAAGCACACGACCAGATTACTTAGAAGAGGTACGCCATTCCATTGGGATGACGAATTTTAGCGAAGTTTATAGTTGTTAAGGGATGCAACGGACACCAATCGATATTATTTGAATTACCTGGTCAACAAGCCTGTGTTGGGGGGGACGGTATGTTAGTGGTTATCCTTAGCTCTAGATTATATGTGCATTAAGGTGTGACGCACACATGGTATCTGCGCGAGGAGATTGACTGGTGCATAGAGGTGTCAAAAACTAGCAGTTGGAACAATCAAATTGGATAAGACAAATTTATTACTGTTTTTGGGAGCATCTGGGATGCATTCAATGAAGGTATTTTTCCATATTTGGGACCGTTTTGTTAGTAGTGGAACCTCATTAATGCACAAGGAGCCATTGGAGATGCGCCACAAGTATAAATATGAACTATAGGGTCACAATAGTTCCCTTTGCATTCTGTGTGTTTTTTGTGCTTTGAAATCTTTGTTTGCCATAGCATTTGATGCGTCTATGTCTGTTTTGGATCTAGGATTTGAGGACACATTGTGCCAAGCAGGGCTAGGGTACGCAATTCCTGAGAAGATGATAGCCACGAGACTAGATGATGACCTTGCTGCGTCTAAAGTCCCTATTATGGAAACACCCGCACCATCTAAAAATAAGAAGGGGAAATCCTTTGGAATCCACATATATCCCCGAGAGAAGACTCCCTGACTGTGGCATTCAGCGGGAGAGAAAATGAAACAACCCATGGCAGAAGTTCCAGAAACTATTGAAGAAGAGGACGAGGAGGTCATTGAAATAGCCCCATTCACATGGTTGCCAAGCTACATTACACTATGCAAACCCATTGTCAAGGTACCTAAGGACTTGGAAAAGGTGCGCACAAGCATCCAAGTCCCTTTGATCCCTGAGAATGTTCCAATGGAACGGGACATTCTTGCGAAGGTTCCATAGCTAAGGTTTGATTATTGGGACATCGTGGATGTCAAGAAATTCCCTGAGCTTGCGTCAAAATTATAATTGGATCAAGTCACCTATGAAGGAGGCGTTGTGTGCCTCAAGCCAAAGAGGGGGGTGTTATGTCTGTACAAGGAAGGCCTGCTCAATTTGCTGCAGATCCCTCATTTTGGGTGCAACCCCATCAATGAAATCTGTGTCAGGAAGTTGTTGGCTCTAGTCCATGACGACGCGCTCTAGTTTGGAGAGCGCATCCCCGTTGATGCAGAATTAATCCATAGAATTATTGGCCTGCCAGTCAAGGGAGATGAACCTATAACTGATTTTGGCGGGAAAACGCAGGAGGAAGATGTGGCAGATCAAATAAAGAATAATTATGATGTCACACGGAAGACCTGGGGATTTTTAGTGGAGGAAATTAATGACCCCATGGTGTGTTTTGGTACGCTCATCTTGGCCTGCAAGATGATGCGTAAGTGAAGACCTAAGGAGGTTCCCGTGCATGTGATTGCACTCGCAGGTCGCTGTGAAAATGGCATAATTTAAAACTGGTGCAGTTATCTCTGCAAGGAATTATTAGAAAATGTGCAAGAGGCACATGAGGAAGGCAAGTCCTTACAATATGCTTGTCTCCTGTTATTTATTGCGCTTATTGGATGGAGAAACCTGGAAGACACACAGTTTCCCGAAATTGAGCCAAAAATGTGCGAAACTGCGCGCTACACAACTCTGTGGAACTTGTGAGACCCGGTGTGTGTGAAAGAAAACAAGATCTTTTGAGTTTTATATCATGCCACTGTGAACCAAGTAGTGCAGTTGAAGCTGTGATTGTCACCTACCCTGTATGATTAATACAAGATGATCACGTATTTTAAGGCCACATTTCATAATATTCATATCCGCGCAAAGGCGCTGTAGAGGGTGTCTGGTATGAGCTACCATATCTAGTAACTGAGGATGATCTAGTAAGAGTGACAGCAGAATGGTCGTCGACCTGGTTAACACCACCTACCCCGATGAAGCAACGGACTACGATAGGAAAATCTATAGAGAAAGGCATTGAAAAACCTAGAGAGATAGTTCCAGCGATAGTGAGAGAGAAGGTCACCGAGAAAGCCACAGAGAAGGAACCAATCCCTACTACGACTGGAGAAACTGTTGACACATTAAATGTGCCTGAGAAGAACAGATCTGCACCTAAGGAGACATGCAAAGTTGAGACATCCAAAGGCACTAAGCTCGATGCTCAAGCCGTTGGTGGACCGTGCAAGAAACAGAAAGGATCCAAGAAGGCAGGGAAGGAGGTCCTGATGCTGACAGAGGATGACCTAACTGAAATAGCTAACACTATCACGTCTGCGACTTAGGATCACTGGAAAGAAATGGAAGTTCAGTACAAGTCCGCACTAGAACTTGTATAAGTCATATTGCAGGAGCTAAAGTTTCAGGCAAGTCAGATTCAAGAGAGCATGATGCAGGCAATCCAGACCAACGCGCACGTCATAAGCACACAACCATTGGTTGTTTCTCTACCAGCATTAGCGGATTCCTGATTTTTCCACATCCCCCTGCTAGTAATTCATATGGATGCTAACCAACGCGTTCAGTTCAGTGGTTCAAGTGATGTGCATGTTAATATTTCGGTGTCGCCTGCAAGTAATTACATCTTCTACATTCAGTGATCGCAGATGAGCTTCAATACAGAGAGGCTACTGCACATGAAAAGAAAAAGGATGCACAACAGAAGGCCACACAAGTACACCAACAACAAAAATGAGCAGAAGCAACTTGAAAAGAAGTAGAGGCCCAATGTGTTGCGCTGGAGGCTAAGATCAACCAAGTATGCCAAGAAATTCCAACTATCCTGGCCATAGTTGCGCCTACCTAAAAGTTAGAAGGATTGGCTGGTGCAGTGAAAGTAGCACGTCTGGAGGTGCAGACCATACAAACAGATTATGTGTAGCAGATCGTAGACCTCTAGACTAAATTGCAGCTCGAGACGCCACCAGAGGTTTGTGCACAACGAACAATGGAAGTAAAACAGGCAAGGGATAGCATTGATGCTGCGGTCACCCAGTGTGACAGTTTATTGAATAAGGCCATGGATGTTTGGGCCTATTTCCAAAATGATCCGGTAGTAGAGAAGCTACATGATGCATTCAACTAGAAGGAGCACCAATTTTAAGAAATCAGTACAGTGGCGCCTATATTGGTCCTTATGTTGTAACATATTTTGGCACCACTAAAATTTTTAATTTTCGGTGAAAATTTGTCAATTTCTTACTAAGCTTAAAAATGGCAAGAGATATATTTATTATTATTTTTAAAGGTTTATAGCATGGAGTATTATGGTTTTCCGAAGGCCACAACTGTGTTTTCCCCAAAGTTCCAGAGGTTTCAGAAAAAAAATGTGCAGTGGAAGGTGGACGGATGTAATCAAATCCCATCGCAATTTCACATCGACATTGTTTTTATTTATTGATTAAGTATTCTGAGCTGTATGTTAAATTTTGTGATCTACGAAATGTTATATTTTGTGATCTGTGAAATATTATGTTTTGCGATCTGTGAAATGTTATGTTTTCCAATCTGTGAAATGTCATCTTTTGTGATGTGTGATGAGTTACGCACGGTAGGAAATTTTGCGGGTCCATAACCCACAGGTCCGCACAAATTTTGGTAAATATGCAGTAATGCTACATCAAAGTCACTTCCCTCACATTTCATATTTCCCAATACTTTATAAATCCCGACCCCACCATTCCATGTCACCCTTTCCCCGCTTCGCATCGCATCACAAATTTATTTGTTTAAACCATATTCCAAACTTATATCCAGTCCCGATTGTGATTTGAAATGCGGTTGGCCCACCATAACTGTCTGACAGTCCTATGCTCATCTTTCAGCATCCGACGACTTTCATAGCCTTTCAGCCCCCCTTCACTCTCCAAACTTTATCACTATGGGTGGGGGGGAGGGGGTGGTGTACGAATTCAGTAGTAAAGCAAAACCACCTACCAACATGTGTCATTACCTCAACTTTTCGGACCCCCCATGTGCAAAACCTAAAATCGTTCAACCCCCCTTCGAAAGTGGATTTTCGCAACCACTTACCATTTAATTGACTGTTGCACAATTACCCGTCCACTACTCCGTCGCTACCACTTCATCCATCGATTAATCAAATCCCATCACATTCATTCCCTCCATAATCCCATTAAGAATTTAATCTACCTAACCATTAACCCGTGCCATTGTTTAACAATTCAAAGCAGCAACAAATCAACGGTTTAATTGGCAGATTCTGAGAATCATCTTCAGGTTTCGAAACAATGAATCCAACAGTCAAAGATCCATTTCCAGAATTGGAGGCAGAATATTTTCCAACAATTCAAAATATTCTGCAATTTTCTAGAGATACTCTTTATTTTTAGTTTCTTGTTCATGATTTTGTTCCTAAAAAGTTTGTATTAGTTCCTGAAAGTTTATATATATATATAATTTTAATAAGAAAGGGTGGGATTTTTGAGGCAAAGACCTTTCAGCTTTGTAAAACTTTTCTCCAGATTAATTTACAAGGCTATCTGTTATTGTAACTTCCAGTTGAAATCTAAATTACACAAGGTTTATGTAATGACTTGATTATATTTTGTTTATTATGAAAACATAGTTTTCATAATTTCTGAGAACTATAATTGTTTAAAGAGATTAGTATATCAGATTTTCTGTCTGATCAAGCTCCTCTTTGAAACAAGTTATTTTTTGTCCTTCTATCTTGTCCTGTATATGTTTCGTTGGGTTGTAGAAATATTTTACACGCATCCAAATCTCCCTAGCGGTTAAGTAGTCAGTATGGCTGCTACATTATTAAGGATCTCCTTACATTCTTTTGTCAAATTCTTATACAAATCAAGTCGTTGTGTTAGGTTGGAAGCTGACACTTTAAGAAAGGTCTCTGCAAAGGAGGGATTTATTCATGAATAGGGATTTTCATTGATAGCCAACCATCCCCAATTAAAACCATAAATATGCCCATTGTGCTTCAAAGGCCGTTGTTCGGTTATAGTGAACAACGTTAAACAAGGCCTCGTAATTATTGAGGGAGCCCCCTCTAGTTCAAGGGCCAACTTGAACCTAAAGACTGGTTGAGTTGGTTTCTCAACGTAATTTCTGCAGCCAAGGACTTCCTACAAGAAACAAGTACAATGCATTACACGGGGCCTCACTCGTCTGTAGGAGTGCAGAATGATTCAGATAGAGATTGCAGACTTGCATAGGAAGGAACATGTATTGAAGGAGCACATGAAACTGTGGGCAAAATAAGCGTTGCAATTATCACAAACATTGTACAACACTTTGAAAATCATTTAGCAGACTCAACGCAATGCAAAGATGGCCACTGAGGGGCATACTACCAAAAAATGGTTTATCAAGCGCAGAGTGCAGCAACGCAAAGTCTCGAGTTTCTGCCGCCTCTCCAAACTTCTGTCAAAATTCTTCAGGCCAAGACTAAGGAGCCAACGCCTTCATGACTCGGGATGAGTCACATGTTTGTGTTGGGGGCCTGTTGGAGAGGGGTCCCCTTAGGCACAAGTTCCAAAGAAATTTTTGTATAATTTTGTATGTGTGCGCTGTGCAAAGCGAGTCAAGGGGCTTTGGGGTGGGCAAAAGTCCCCAATTTTGATGTAAATGGGCTTAAGGGTAAATTGTGGGCCTCAAGCCATGGTTTCAGACCATAGTATCTGTGTGCTAGGCATATATAAATAGATAGATTGTGTCTAATCTAAGTAGTTCTAAGTGAATGAATGTACTGATATTTATGTTATGATATGTTTATGCATCTGTAAGGGTTGTCGGGTTGGGTTAAGAGGCTCCTGCTGGTTGTGTGCGCGAAGACCTAGTCCTGGCTGTGTGCGGACTCTGCTGGCTGTGTGCGTGGAAGGGTTTTGTAAGGAACACTTGATGTATTTATTGACAGGTCTGAAGCTAATAGAAAGGACAATTTTTGGCGAAGTTTACTGTGTTATGTATCTACATTGTTTACTGTTTATGCTCTCTTAAGATCACATTATTTGTCTTACTTGTTAATGATTGCGCAAGGATATATGATTTGATTATGCATGATTATTGATAGTTAATAAATCTATTTAATTATTCGCATTAGTTAAGATATGGATCAGGTTCTGTTTCGTTTATCTGCGCTAAGGAAACAACAATTATGTGTTATTCTATTAATGACTGCGCATTCTTTGTAATTTTGTTATATATTGTTGCGCGCATCTGCATAAGTTCGCATTGGGTATTGCTGAGGACCACTTCATTATTTTCTCCCTCGGGGTGCAGAAACTTGGTTCCAACACCCCCCCATACTGCTTCGGGTGAGACTTTGGTTTGTGCAAGCAGATCACTGCCAAAAGGGCCAGTGGCTGGAGGGCTTGTTGGTTTATCCATAAATTATTAACCTGGGTCAGGACCCCTCAAGCCAACATTGTGACTCGATTTGAATGTCAAGAGATTCTAATAAGTGATTAAAGTACACACTTTGTGAATGAAACCAATGAAGCATTGACAGACAAATTTTGGATATCATCATCAGAAGAGCACTCCATATCACCCTCAGATGAATGGTGTAGTGGAAGCCGCTCAACAATATATTGGATACTGCAGTTACGAAGGTTTGCAATGGGAACCGAAATGATTGGGATGAGTGTGTACCTATAGTCCTCTGAGCATATCTACCCACATGTAAAAAATTGACTGGAAGGACACCGTTCAGGATGGTATATGGGCAAGATGGTGTGTTGGCAATTGAGTTCATTGTTCCCAGCTTGCGCATCACAACATTCACAAATATGGAAGAAGCAGATGTTATGGAGGAATGATTGTTGTAGTTGGTCACACTTGAGGAATATCACTTTATTGCAAATTACCATCAAAAAGTTCAAAAGGTGCACAGAAAGGCATGGCATGATAGGCACATCAGGAAAAAGGTGTTTAAGGAAGATGATTTGGTCTTGTTGTATGAAATTTTTTTTGCACACCACCCAGGGAAGTTGAAGATGCATTGGCTAGGGCCATATATTGTTAAGGAGATCACCGATGGAGGTTCAGTGTGCCTGGACACATTGAGCAGAAAATATATTCTTGTGTATGTCAGTGGAAGACGATTGAAGCGGTACAGGGATGACCCTCTCCCTGCGTGCACCAAATGACTATATGGTTGGAGTATTGGATCTATGTAGATGGGTTGGAAGATGCACAAAAGGGTGCGACGGGCATGCGGTAGATGCTTGAGGTTGACTACGTTACAGAGGTGTCAAAATCTAGTCGTTGGAATAGTAAATCTAGAAAATAAAGTTTTATTATCGTTTAAGGAGCATCTAGGATGCATTTAACGAGGAGATTTTTCTAGATTTGGAACCATTTTGTCATTTATGGAGACATATTAATTCTTAAGGGACCATTGAGGACACGCTAAAACTATAAATATGACCTATAGGGTCGCAATAGTTCCTTCTTTTTTTTTTTTCTGTGTAAATTTTCTGCTCTGAGCTCTTTGATTTCTACAAAATACTCATTGTCTATGTCTAGTATGGATTCAAGATTTGAGGAGGAGTTATGCCATAGAAGTCTTGGCTACGTTATCTCACCAAGTCTGATAGCTACGTGCCTAATAGAGGATCATGCTGCACTGACCGCTGATACACCTACCCCTGCAAAGATTAAGAAGGGTTAGATTTCAGGGACCCATAAATCCCCTAGGGAGAAGACTCCGAAGCTGTGGTCCACTGTAGCTGAGCACTAGAAGACACCCATGGCAGACTTCCATGAGACCATTATGGAGGAGGAGGAGGATGTGGTCGAAGTGGTCCCATTCTTGTGGTTTCCAACCTATGTTGCAATGCGCAAGGAATTAGTCAAAATTTCGAAAGATCTGGACAAAGTGCGGTCGAGCATTAACATGCCCTTAATTCCTTAAAATGTCCTAGTTGAAGGCAATATGTTCTCGAAAGTTTCGCAGCTAGATATGGAGGATTGAGACATAAAAAATGTTGATAATTTTCTTGACCTTGTGCCTGAGCGCTATCTGGATCACGTGCCTTATGAGGGGGGCCTAGTGTGCCTTGAGCCGTAGCAATGGGTGTTGGGCTTGCACAGGGCATGGATCCTAAACTTATTGTAGGTCCAACATTTCAGGTGCAACCTGATAAATGATATATGTGTGCACCAATTTCTTGTGCTTGTGCATGATGAAGCACTCTGGCTGGGAGAGAACATACCTATAGATGTCGCGCTAATCCATAAGATCACTGACTTGCCTAACCAAGGCGCAGATCCCATGGTAGAATTTGAAGGAAATGGACATGAAAATGAGGTGGTAGAAAAATCAAATCAAAGTACCAAGTGTCATGCCATAGAAGAGGATTCGTAGTAAGCGAGATCAATGATCCAATTGTTCAGTTTGGGACGCTCATCTTGGCTTGCAAGATGATGCGAAAATGTAGACCTAAGGAGGTTCCTGTGCAAGTCATTGCACTTGCAGGACAATGCGAAAAAGGAGTGATCTATAATTACACTTAGTATTTATGCAAACAGTTCTTGGAAAAAATGTGCCAAGCACAAGAGGAGGGAAAGAACTTTTATTATGCATAGTTCTTGAGATAGATCTGCAGATGTGTGAAGCTACGCAGTACACTACATTGTGGAATTCTTCCATCCCCATGTGCATCATGGAGAATAAAATATTTTGGGTATTGTTCGATGCCTAACTCTTTCAGGCCTATCTCTAGCTTTGTACAAGTAGTACAAGATCATCACAAATTTTAAGGCCACCTTCCACAATATTCACATCCGCGCAAAGGACACGGTTGAAGGTGTTTGGTATGAATTGCCCTATCTTGTCACTGAGGATGATTTACTACGCATCACTGTATAGTGGTTTCCAGCTTGGCTGGAGCCAGGTGCATCAACTTCTATTCCAAGGAAGCCTACCAAGCCTCACACTGGTACACAAACAATTAAGAAGACAATAGAAAAAGAGGCCACGCCGATTACAATTGATGAGACGATTGATCTAGAAATATACACTGCACTTGAGAAGAATGGTGCCAGGCCAAAATATACAAAGGAACAGGTGAAAGTTCAAAATTCCAAGGGCACAAAGTGCAGTTCTCAGGCCGTGGAATGTTCCAAGAAGAAGAGAAAATGCTCCAAAGTCACTAGAGACGAGGTCCTGACGCTGATCAAGGATGATCTCAACCAAATAGCCAAAATGGTCACAACAAACACTGAGGATATGTGGATGAACATGGAAACATAGTACAACGCTACGCTTGATGAAGTATAGGTTGGTATTCGCGAACTTAAAGTTCAAGCGAGCCTGATTCAGGCGAGCGTTGCATAAACGAGCCAGATGCAAGCGAGCGTGCATGCCACCAACGCACATCCACTCAATACACTCCTAATTGCAACTGGGGAAGCCACCTTATTCAAATCCATAAGCCAACCATCAATGTAGAATCAGCCAGTTGGCGCATGCAACTAAGAGGTTACGGTGATATAAATGTTAACTTATCTATTTTTCCTACATGAAAATTACATATAATCCATAGTATGATTGTGGATGAGCTCCAGTTCCGTGAAGCCTATGCTCACACCACTACAGTAGAGTTGTGCAGCAAGTTGCCAACGTGCACCAGAAACAACAGACCTTGGAGGAATCATGCCGAGTGGCCGAGGCTCAGTGTGCTACACTTGAAGAAAAGATCAACCAAGTGTGCAACGACGTGATAGCCATCCCAACCACAAAAACCCCAGCAGAGAAGTTAGAAGGGTTGGATACTGCATTAAAGGCCTCGCGCATAGAAGTTCAAACTGTTAGGGCTGAATTTGAGGATCATATTGTTGACTTATATTTAAACTTGCAGCCAGAGACCCTGCTAGAAGTCAGAGTGAAGATGGCTACCAAAGTAAAACAAGCAACATAGAGCATTGCTTCCACAGTTATACTTTGCGGTTAGCTTTTGCACGAGGCCATGGGTGTATAGAATTTGGTTTAGAATGACCCTATGGTACAACAATTTTGCAATGAGTTGTGTGTCAAGGAAAACCAATTTGTTGATATTCAGATGGCAGTGCCTATCCTTGTCATTGCACATCGCCTCGCCTCCCTATATGAGGGATGAGTGATTCAAACTGAAATCAAGGAATTGTGTCGACGAGAATAGTTGCTTGAGACAAGAATGCAACCATGGGCCAAGAAGGCTCTACAACTGTCGCAAACATTGGATGGTACGTTGAAGATCCTTCAATAGATGCAACATAGCATTGACTTGGCCAATGAAGGGCCCAATACTGAGAAGTTGGTTACCAAAACATAGGGAGCTGCTGCGCAGAGCCTTGAGATGGTGCTACCACTGAAGACTTCTGTCACTGTGCTCCAAGACAAGATGAAGGAGCCGACCCCACAGTGACTTGTGATGAGTCCAATGTTTCTGTTGGGGGCCTGTTGGAGCAGGCCCCCTTGGGGCGCATTTTTGAGTAAATTTTTGGTATACATTTTTGCATATGCATGCTATGTAGAAATTTCAAGGGGCTTTAGGGTGGGTCAAAGTCCCTCTTTTATGTAAATGGGTTGTAAGGGTAAATTGTGGGCCTCAAACCATGGTTTGAGACCATAGTATATGCACGATAAGATAAATATAAATAGAGATAGATCAATTCTAATTAAGAAATAAGATATGTGATGTTTTGGATCTAAGTACATTTTGATTTTGTGATACATTGCGTAAGTCTGGGTTGGGTAGAAAGGCTCCTGCTGGCTATGTGCGCGGAGACCTAGTCCTGGCTATGTGCGGACTCCACTGGCTGTGTGCGCGGAAGGGTAATTGTAAGGGGAAAGCCTGTTATACTGAACTGTTAATCTAATACAAAGGTTGGTTTTGGTGAAGCACTGTGTTATGTGTCTGAATTATCTACTGCTTTGAGATCGCTTTACTTTTGTTATGATTAATTATATCTGCACAAGTAAATATTTATGCATGAGCATATGTTGATGGTTGAATACATGAGTAAATATACTTAAGTTATTGTACATTTAAAAGATATGGTTCTGTTATTATATATCTACGATGAAGTTGATCCACGATTCTTTTGTATATGCATTGTTTTGTATATGTGTGCATCTCTTTCCAATATGCAACACATTTTGTTATAAACATGTTTAGGGCCACCACATTAAATTCTTCCTCAGTGTGCAGAAACTTGGTTCAACACCCCCCCATATTGCTTCGGCTGAGACTTTTATCTACGCAAGCAGGTAATTTCTGAAAGGGCTAGTAGTTGGAGGGTTTGTTGGTTGCACGATAAAATTTGAACCTGGGTCAAGACCCCCGAAGCCAACAATAGATATTCATAAATAGAAAATAAAGTAAAACAAATTAACATAAACACAAATCTATCTCAACATTTCTTTCATTAATTGCTCATATCTTTCTCATACATTCATTTCCATGTCGCGCACTCAGCTACAAGGGTCTGCGCACTCAGCTGCAGACTTCCTAAGGTCTCTGCGCACTCAGCTATAGGAGCCTTTCCTCTAAACCAAAACCTCAAACTCAAAATAGTCTTACATCCAAATGAATCTCATAAATTCTATCATTTCTTAGTCTCCCTATGACTTCTATCTAGACTCCTTATATAGTTTTTGAATTTACAATACCATGGTCCGAAAACCATAGGCAGAGTGTTAAAAATGACTGGAAGCACTCATATATTTCACACAAAATGTGTATGCATCAACACACACACACAAAATACATTCAAATTTCTCTAATATATAGAGTTTCTCAGATCTAACTTATTCCTAAGTTAGAAAGAGAGGTTGAGAGAATTTCTCAACCATCACAAACCAACATCTCAAATATAGGATGTAAGCATTAATTCCAACATCCCCTCTTAATGATTACATTACATAATTTTATCGAAATCACCCATAAACAAAAAAATACACAATAATTCTTTATTTGGTTTACAACTTATCAATATAGGCTCCATCAAGTTGGCTCATAACCCTCGTAAAGGTGAAGTCGACAAGTTGGATTCCTGAGTTCGACTCTTGAACTCCCAAATCAAGGACCTCCCGAAGGTAATTACCGGACAACGTCCCATGCTATCACATAACCTCATTAGAAGACCACTCCACGTCTTCAACCAATGAGGGATCCTTCCCTAGATCAGAAACTACCATACTATCTGGACAACCATCCATGTTGAGCCTGAACTGTAGCTGGTTTAAAGAAGTTTAAGAGGTTCATATTCTTCATTGAATTCATCATCAGAATTCAATGCATATTCATCTATGGCTATATTTTCTGATTCTTTCCCTTTTAATAGATCACTAGCATGCCTTCTACAATTCCACGTTGTATTCCTAATTTTCCTGTAATAATAGCATTCAATTTCACCTTTGTTTGCATTTTTCTTTCTCATCATTGTCTTTCTAAATAATGCATTTTATACTGGAGATTTCTCTTTTGTATCCTTCAGTTTTAGCCTCTTTTCCTCTACCAGAAGTGTTGTAATTGTCTCATGTAATTTTTGTGAATATATTTGAATCAAAGTGAAGACAAAATTACTATAATGATCAGGAGATCAAGTCATATGCTCAAAAATTAAATTTCTCGAAACAAGTTCGAACCTGAGCGACCAGAAAGGTCTCGTCCTTGTGATTCCGATGCCATGAATGGTTCGAAAAATCGATGTCGTATGAGGAAGATATCGCGTTCTCTTAGTTTTCCAAAAAAACAAACTTTTGGTAATTGGATGCCCAGTTAGCTTGCAGGTACAGTCAACAGAATATTCTGGGAATATTCCATTTTCTACTGAGCCAATGTGGTGGTGCCACGTGGCTCTTTGTGGGCCATTGGATGTTGAGGGTACGGAAGTTGATCTTGGCCATTGGATGTGTTTATAAATGGGTGAATGATTGAGTGACATGTGGTAATATCGCAAGCCACCACGTCTCCTCACAAGGTTGGTGTAAATTTTTGTGGTGTCGAGGGTGGTCGAACCCGCGACCTCCTCTCTACATGCAAGACCTCTTACCATTCTACCTGTGGGGTGTTTCTTACCCCTATAGGCTTCCAAACATATTTAAAGTTTATTAAAGAATGCACTAAGGGCTTGGGAGGCCAGCCCCAAAGGGCCAGCCCCCCCTCGCATGTGACCTTAGCGCTAGAACCCTGGATTCATGTTAAAATTCAACATCAAATCTGAGCCACTGGTGGGTGATCTAACCTGTTCACATGCATAAAGTTAAAGTTAAATGCGACGATTTCAAAAGTTCAGAACATCGTACTCCAGGTTCCAATGGGTTGTCTAACTTCCGGTGAGAAGAATGATCACATGATAGGGTAAAAATTTAAGGCGACGGTTTAATGTTATGGAACATGTAACTTCTGGTTCCAACCTTTATGGCGGCTTATAACAAACAGTTAGTGAAAGTTATGACAGGGTGGCATGTGACCACCCCACCACTCACAATTATTGCCATATTTAATCGCCCGACAGTTTTGGAGCGTGCCCCCAAAATTTGGGGTTATCCATTAAATTATCTATAGTTAACTTCCAGTCTCCACATTTAGTGGAGCTTTTCTAGTTGTCATTGGGAAAAATGCATTGGGAGGTCAATTTTTGACCAATTTTGGTAAAAAAAGAGTCTACCTAGACTAATTTGAGCATTCTCGAGCCATTCGTGCAGAGAAAACAACCATTAGAGGCCTGCAAAAATATGTAATTTACAATTTTGAGCATAATTACAAAGAGGGTCATGCCATTGGGCGCTGGACTAGCAGATGTAGCCCAGGAGGGGTGAACTGCTTCATCATGCCTACTGTGTAAAACTTATGTATTGTTATGCATTATTTTTCAGTGTTTTTAAGGCTTATTTACATGCTTAAAGTTCACTAATTCATCTAATTTTCATGGTTAAAACTCTCATACCTTAAAAAAACTTATGGAGCCAATTTGTACATGTTTATTTAACTGAAAGGACACTTAGCACAATAGAACTAATACACTCCTTACAAATCAAGTTGGTATCATAGCTAGAGTTTTATCTCTGGTGCTTTTATGTGCAAGGATTTTTTAACTGTTTGCAAGGGTTTTTATGCTTACTAGGCTCAAGATTAAGAGAGGAGAAGGCAAATTTGTGGAAGCAAGAGGTTCTCAAAGTGAGCCACAGCAAAGGAGGGCAAGATTGCCACATTCTCCACCACCTAGTTCACCTCCAAGAGAAGCAGAAAAAACATCAAGCATGCCTCTAGGAGAAGAAGAAACCCATGAAGAGTTGGATCCCAAAGAGGAAGAAAGAGTGTTTTGGAAAGCATTCCTTGACATGACTAAAATGGTGAGAGTCCTTTATCAAGAAAGGAATGAAAGACTAGAAGGAGAAGGATCTAAACTTCACAAGGAAGATCAGGGATCATCAGGATGTCACAATGATGAAGACAAATCAAATAAGGGAAATGGAGGAAATGGAGGCAGTGGAAAGGCACCATCCTCACCCTCATCATCATCATCCTCTACTTCATCTTCAGTACATCAGTCACACAAGTCAAAGAACACTAGTAAAATTCCTTCTCTAAAACTTGATGTTAAGTTTGAATTGGTAATGTTTAATGGTGAAGTCAATGCAGAAAATCTTGATAATTGGATTAGGCAATTGGAGGTTTATTTGAGAATTCAGAACCTTTATGATGATGACACAAAAATCCAACTAGCTTCATTGAGGATTGAAGGTGCAACTCTTGTTTGATGGGAAGCCAAGACAAAGGAGGAGATCAAAAAACATGGTAAGATTATTCTATCATGGATTGATTTCATTACTGCAATAAAACAATAGTTTTATCCATTAGCTCACATGCAGAAAGCCATAATGAACTGGAAAAATTTTAGACAATTGAAAGGACAAAATGTACAAGACTACACCCAAGAATTTAGGAGAATAGCTCTCTTATTAGAGGTAGATTTGCAGAGTCAAGATACTTTTCTCAAGTACATAGGGGGCTTACATAGCTACCTTAGACATACTATCCTCATGTTTAATCCTACAAGTCTAGATGAGGTATGTGTTCAAGCTACACATTTAGAAGCTAGAGGGAAAAATACTTTTGAAGAGGGTAGAAAAAAGCCTTTTAAGGGGAAAAACAAAGAGAATACCTCAAAAGGAAAAGGTAAAAATAATTAATTTTTCAAGAAAGAGGGAGAGAAAATGGTTTGTAAACATTGTTCAAGAGAAGGCCATGAGGAGAAAAATTGTTGGAAACTACATCCTGAAAAGAGACCCAAATTTAACATTAACAAAGGGAAGCAAAAAACTGCAGTTAGAACTCAACATGACTTAGGAGAAGATTCAGGTGATGAAACTAAAATTACAGCCATGGGATTGAAGAACTTGAAGGGGAAAGAAACTGAAACAAAAACCAAGACTAGTACTTCAAACTGTCACATAGAAGCTCCAAATGAAGAAGAGAGAATTGATTTTTTTCTGAGGGTCATATCCAAACATACCAAGGTTGATACACTGTTTGAAAGTGGTTCACAAGAGAATTTAATCTCTGAAGACTTGGTCAAGAAATTTAATCTTGAGACCCTTCCACATCCAAAACCATATCCACTTGGGTGGATTTGCAAGGATGCAAATTTACAGGTTTCAAAAAAGTGCATATTGCGCTTTGCAATAACTACACATTTTGTTGACACCATTGAATTAGATGTGGTTTCACTTGATATTATAGGTGTTGTGTTGGGAATTCCTTACTTGTATGACAGGAAAGCTATCTTCCATTTCCATGAGAAAAAATACCATTTATTCAAAGATGGCAAGGAGTACATTGTTAGAGCACATCACAAGAAGATGAATATTGCAATGGTAAATGCCAGATAGGTAAAAAGGTTGGTGAATTCAAGTAAGAATTTGGTTCTTCTAATGATTACGCCTAAAGATGATGTTAATCATGATTCATTTGAAGATTGTGATCCTAAGTTGAAATCAGATTTATATGATGTAGTTGATGCACATCATGAGATGTTTGAGGAGCCAACAGGTTTACCTCCTAAAAGGGAGATTCAACATGAGATTCAGTTTCAGCAAGCTTGTCCTCTTCCAAACATCGACATGTATCGCATGTCGATAATGGAGAATGCTGAAATAAAGAGGCAAATAAAGGACTTTTTGGACAAGGGACTCATAAGGCCAAGCACTTCGCCATGCGGTTCACCTATAGTCCTGATTTCAAAGAAAGATGGGACTTGGTGCATGTGTGTCGATTTCAGAGCTTTGAACAAGATAACGTTAAAAAATTGATACCCACTCCCAAGGATAGAGGATTTGTTAGATCAGATGAAAGAAGAAAATTATTTCACTAAGCTATATTTACAAAGTGGATATCATCAAGTAAGAATTGCAGAAAGTGACATATGGAAGACTGCATTCAAAACCAAACAAGGACTCTTTGAATGGTTGGTTATGTCGTTTGGTTTGTGTAATGCACCAGAAACTTTCATGCGTGTGATGGATAATGTTTTGTGTCCATTTCTTGATGACTTTGTGATTGTGTATTTATATTATATACTCATTTTCAGCAAAACAAGAGAAGAACATGTCTTGCATGTAAAGAGGGTACTTGATGTTTTGAAGAAAGAGCAATTATTTCTTAAGATGTCTAAGTGCGAATTTGGAAAAATTTCTCTGGTTTATTTGGGACACATTGTAGGAGGAGGTGCATTGAGAATTGATCCTTATAAAGTGGAAGCCATTGTGAATTGGCCCACTCCCAAATCAGTAACAGAGGTAATAAGTTTTTTAGGCGCAACTCAGTATTGGAGAAAGTTTATTGCTAACTTTTCTGCCATAACAGCTCCTATGCATGCAGTGACAAGTGTGAAGAAATGCTTCCAATGGGTAGGCAAACAGTAGCAAGATTTTGAAGCTTTAAAAGACAAGATCAGTTCAGCTCCGGTTCTTGCATTACTGGATTTGAGACAACCATTCGAGATACAGACCGATGCTAGTGATTATGCCACGGGCGCAGTACTTTTGCAGCATGGTAAGCATATCGCTTTTCATTATGAAACATTCAGTGGTGCTGTAATCAATTATCCAACATATGAAAAAGAGTTTTATGTGTTGGTACAAAGTTTCAAGAAGTGGAAACACTACTTGATGGGTAAAGAGACTATTATTCATACCGATCACCAACCGCTACAGTACTTGCAGTCGCAAAAAAAATTGCAACAATCATGACATTTCAAGTGGATGGGATTTCTTCAACAATTTCACTTGGTTATAAGGTACAAGAAAGGTATTTTAAATAAAGTTGTTTATATGCTTTTAAGGCCTATTATAAGTTCTTCTACTTTGCTTAAAAATGATTCTATTTTACATGAGAGTTACATAGAACAGTATGCATCTGATGCTGATTTTAAAGATGTGTATGCTAGTTTGAGTGAAGGGAATCAAGTTGAGGAAAATGATTATCAATTGCATAACAATTTTCTGTTTCATTTGGGCAAGTTGTGTATACCACAATGAGAGAGACTTAGTGTCATGAGAGAGGCTCATTCATCTCTTATTTTTGGTCACTTTGGGGTAAGCAAAACAGTGGTGCATCTACAAAGGTATTGCTATTGGCCTCACATGATAGATAATGTGTCACATTTTATAAGAGGATGTTATATGTGTGCAACAAGCAAGCCTAGAAATAGGAATATTGGGTTGTACATGCCACTATCGGTACCATCAAGGCCATGGGAGAGTGTCTCCATGGACTTTGTTGGAGGTCTACCCATGTCAAGAAAACAACATGATTATCTTTATGTAGTTGTGGATAGATTCAGTAAAATGTGTATACTTATGCTATGTGAGAAAACCATTACTACTAAACAAACTACTGAACTTTATTTTCAACATGTATGGGTTCATTTTGGTTTTCCAACTTCTATTGTTAGTGACAGGGATTCCAGGTTCGTTGGGAATTTTTCGTCCAATATTTGGAAGATGATGGACACAAAATTGAAAAAGAGTACTGCTTTTCATCTACAAACTGATGGCCAAACCGAGGTGGTGAACAGGACCATTGTGCATATATTGAGAGGATATTGCAGCAAGCATCCCAAGTTGTGGGATGAAAAACTGCATTACATTTAACATGCTTACAACCAGGCCAAGCACTTTTCTACAAATAATTCACCTTTTGAAGCCTGCTTTGGGTATTTGCCTAAATTTCCATTAGAATTCATCTATGAGAAGAATGTTGCAATTGATGGGCATAGTGATATTGACAAGGCTCGAAAGTTCATTGAGCAAATTAAGATTATTCATCATCAAGTTCAAGAAAAACTTGAGAAGAGTCAAATAAAGTACAAGGAGAGGCATGACAAACATAGATTTTATCACAAGTTTCAAGAAGGAGATGAAGTATGGTTGCACATAAGCAAAGAAAGGATGCAAGGAGAAGGTGAAAAGATAAAGCCTATTCTTTATGGTCCATTCAAGATTATTAAACAAGTTGGTAATAATGCATTTCAACTTGACTTTCCTTCATATATGAAAATGTATTCCGTTGTCAATGAGGAGATTTTACGTTTGTATGAGCCTCCATTGATTGATGATCAAGGGAGTGACATTCAACTGCCATCAATAGAATATTTCTCGCCAGAATTTCTGGACGACCTCAAGGAGGATGCCATCCTTGATAGGAGGACACACACTTCTAAAAGGGGAAGTGTCGATTATCTTTAGATTGGGCTCAAGGGCAGCAAACCAAGTAAGGCAAGATGGATGGAAGTGGAAAAGGTGAGGGAGTTGTTCCCTCATCTTTTGAACAGGTGATTAAAGTATTTTGGGGTCCAAAAGTTTCCCAATGGGGAGGTGTGATTAGGAGATCAAGTCATATGCTCAAAAATGAAAGTGCTCGAAACAATTCCAAACCTGAATGACCGGAAATTTCGGTGCCGTAAATGGTTCGAAAAACTGATGTCGTATGAGGAAGATATCACGTTCTATTCATTTTCCCAAACAACAAATTTTGGCAACTGGATGCCCAGTCAGCTTGCAAGTACAATCAAAAAAATATTTTGGGAATATTCCATTTTCTTCTGAGCCAATGTGGTGGTGCCATGTGGCACTTTGTGGGCCGTTGGATGTTTAGGGTACAGACGTTGATCTTGGCCGTTGGATGTGTTTAGAGATGGGAAAATGATTGAGTGACATGTGGCCAGCCAGCAGGCTGCCACGTGTCCTCACAAGGTTGGTGTAAAATTTGTGTGGAGTCGATAGGGGTCGAACCCGCGACCTCCGCTCCGCATGCAAGACCTCTTACCATTCTGCCTGTGGGGTGTTTCTTACCCCTATAGGCCTCAAAACATATTTAAAGTTTATTAAAAAATGCGCTGAGGGCTTGGGAGGCCAGCCTTGAAGGGCTAGCCCCCCTCGCATGTGACCTTAGCGCTGGAACCCTGGCTTCGTGTTAAACTTCAGCATCAAATCTAAGACGCTGGTGGGTGGTATAACCTGTTCACATGCGAAAAGTTTAAGTTAAATCCGACGTTTCAAAATTTTGGACATCGCACTCTAGGTTCCAATGGGTTGTCTAACTTCTGGCGCGAAGAACGATCACATGGCAGGGTAAACATTTAAGGCGATGGTTTAATGTTATGGAACTGGTAACTTCTGATTCCAACCTTTATGGCGAGTTATAACAAACAGTTAGCGGAATTTACAGCGGGGTCGCATGTGACCACCTCGCCACTCACAGTTATTGCCATATTTAACTGCCCAACAGTTTTGGAGCGTGCCCCCAGATTTGGGGTTATCCATTAATTTATTTGTAGTTAACTACCAGTCTCCACATTTAGTGGAGCTTTTCTAGCTGTCATTGGGAAAAATGCATTGGGAGGTCAATTTTCGACCAATTTTGGTAAAACAAGAGTCTACCTAGACTAATTTGAGCATTCTGGAGCCATTGGTGCAGAGAAAAAAACCATTAGAGGCCTGCAAAAATATTTATACAATTTTGAGCATAATGACAAAGAGGGACATGCCATTGGGAGCTGGACCAACAAATGTAGCCCAGGAGGGGTCAACTGCTTCATCATGCCTACTGTGTAAAACTTATGTGTGAATGTTTTTCTCTATTATGCACTGTTGTTGAGTGTTTTTAAGTCTTATTTACATGCTTAAAGTTCACTAATTCATCTAATTTTCATGGTTAAAACTCTCATACCTTAAGCAAACTTATGGAGACAATTTGTACATGTTTATTTAACTGAAAGGACACTTAGCACAACAGAACTAATACACTCATTTTAGATCATATAACTTGAAGGAAGACTATTTAGTAATATTCCTTTAACATATTCATCTTCCACCTTCGCACCTACTTCAACTAGTTGTCTTAAAAAAAACATTAATTATTTACATGACTGGACATAGATGTCTCCTCATTCATTTTCAGTCTAGCTAATTGCAAATTTATGGAAATTTTTTCATTTGTAGTTTGTACACCAAATAACTGAGCCAAATGTTCCCATATTTCCTTAGATGGTTTAATGAGATCTACAAGATGTAATTGCAAATTTGAAAGAGAAAGTCCAATAATGGACTTAGCTTTGTCATCTCTATTTTTCCATTCAATTAACTCTTTCGAATTTTTAGGTGCTATTTCTAAACCATTCATTATGCCCCACAATTTTTTATTCATTTATTGCATTTGTATTTTTACTTTCCATGCGGGAAAATTTAAGCCAGTAATTTTTTCTAAAACCATAAATTCCATGATTAAAGAAGAAATTCAAAACTAGACAACAAATACCTTTTAAACTTCAACACTGGTGGACCCTTCTGCAATTAAAAAAAATGCTTCAAGTTTTATATGATAAGTTGATGCATTATTGAATGTAGCACTACTGTTATGAAGATATGAAGATTCTCATTCCACCATTCATTTATGTGGGCCAAAGGATAAAATGATATGTGGTTCCTCAGAATTATTGTCAGAGGAGGAGTTTTTTTCCTTGTCATATGTGGATGGTTTCAACTTGTAGCCAAGGTAATACAAAATAAAAAAGCTTCCAATCTGCTTCACAAGGGCCTCCGTATAACAGCGGTCCAGTAATGTATGTTTAGGTGGTGTTATCAATCTTCTTGGTGCTAGGTGGTCCTTCCATTTCCATCGACATCGAGAGTAGGTGCACTGATTGAAGCACTTCAAGGTATTGCTCTTCCATTTATAATCCCTGCATGATAAGTAGAAGCTTCCACTCTTCTTCTTTGTTCCTTTTTAGCTTCAATTTTACATACACAATGCAATGAGGTAAGGTTTAGGCAACCACTTCGCACTTCATCCTACGCACTGAAGTAGACCTGAAGCTTGAAGTGTAAAGTGAAAGATTGGAGTGGAGAATGAACATTTGAGCTTAATTCATTTAATCCATCAATATTGGGGTCAAAAGACAATTCACAGAAATCACAGTTCATAGAAATCACCACTTTGTCACACCTCTTCCACAGACTCAGCACGAGCTTGACGCTTTGATACCATGTTAAAAATGAATGGAAACACTCATATATTTCACAAAAATGGTGTATGTGTTAATACAAAAACACATATTACATTCAAAATACTCTAATATATAGAGTTTCTCAAATCTAACATATTCCTAAGTTAGAAAGAGAGGTTGAGAGAATTTATCAATCATCAAAAACCAACATCTCAAATATAGGATGTACACGTTAATTCCAACACAGAGTTCAACGTTCACAAAGTGATCCCATCCCATTACATAATAAGGGGATTTGACTCACCCCAAAGCCCCTAAGACTCAAAATGGACTCCGTGCTGCATGCTCCACTCCTTGATCCGTAGAGTCTTTTCTCTAACTTCTTTCATCAAGGGGTCCCATTTCCAACATGCTCCCAACACAAAACTGTGACTCATATTGAGTCCCAATGCTAGTGTGCCATTGATCTTTGCTTTTATTCTGCTCAAGGCATCCTTGAATGGTGGAATCTCTTTGGCACACTGCTTTTCAAAATATTTGACTTCGCTGAGTAGTGTCTCTATGACTATCTTGGTTGCCTTCTGCTCGAATCCTCTCTGTGCCTTCTGTAATGATTTTAGCTTCTTTTCTACAGTTTGGGAATGTTGGCTGGCCTCAAATTTCCATGGCTTCATTCTTTCTGGAAGTAGTTTCTCCCTCTTGCGCAACTCATCGACTTGTTCTTGTAAAAATTTACCCTCTTGGAGACGGGTAAACCGCTGCATTAGTGCTAAGGTCTTGGCAATGACCTTAATCTGATACATTTTCTCTAGATTTTCGCGCACTTCAACCTCTATATTATGTACATGAGGGTACTCCTATAGTGAGGCCCATACATCCATTACTTCCATAAATACGTTTGCGCACTCCTATATACGGTGCTCAATCTGTTCCATGCCAGCTTTGAGCTTTGATTTGCATTTCTCCCGGCCTTCTGGTGGAGTGGCTGATTGCAATTGCAACTGTAGCTCAACAATTTTAATCTGAATTTCTAGAAACACCTTGCACCCTTGTATTTTGAGTCCTTCATTGCTCTCATGAGCTTCACCACTTTCTCCTTTGGTGCAACTACAACTTGAATTTGGAGCTCTGGTAGCTCAATGCAAGCCTTGGAGATAACTTCCTCCAGCTTTTGTTTGTGTGTGATCTCAGGATCATGCTACTGTACCACCAATTTTTTCTACTCAGCCATACTTTGGCATTCTCATTGAACATCTTGAATGACTACGAGAGTGCGCTGCTCTTTAATCTTCAATTAGTCGGCAATACCCGGGTGGAACTCATGCAAATATTGGAGTGGCAGTGTGACAATATTAAACTTCATGTTTTGCCAGTGGACCACCTACTTCAGCTGCTTTTCAATGTCGAAACATAATGTTTCTAGAGGGATATGCATTGTGCGGGTATCAGTTGTCATTGCTAGCTCATGCATATCCATGCTTGTGCCTGCTAGTACCTTGCTTACTTGAATTGTGCTCGCTTGCAGCCTGCTCACTTGACTCATGCTCACCTCAACTACGCTCGTCTGAACCTGCAAGTCCTTTATCCCCTTATGGATGTCTACCAATACCTTATTGTATTATTTTCAATGCTGCCCCATAAGTGCTCCATGACATTTTTGACAGTGTCACCAATATCATCAAGGTCCCCTTTAGTAAGGACCATTGCCTCTGGGCCGACAAACCTATTAGACTTCACCTTCTTCCTTGCGCTTACCTTCTGTTGCTATCGGATTTTGACAATAAAATGGGAGGGGGTTTAGATGCATCCGTACTTGTATCATTACCAAAAGCATCACCCCCTCCTGTCTCCTGAATCTTTGCCTCTCTCTGCAGCTTCGCTTTAGTTTCTTTATCAGTCGCAAATGTGACTTTCTTTTCCTTCTTTCTCATTGATGTGGAGGGCTTCACACCAGTCATCCCTGCTTGCTCCGTGCCTTCAGCAAGCAGATTTAACCAATAAATTTTCCATTTATTGATGATGGCTTCCACATCCTCTTCTTTGACAAGTTACGGTAGCTCGTACTAGACCTCAGCAAGGTCCTTCTTCGCCTGAATGTGAATGTGGTGGAAGTCAATTTTTAACTTCACGATTTTCTGATACTGATTCATAATGTTGTGTGACAATCAAGGCTTTTAGTTAATCATCTTCTGTAGACTCATCTCAAATCCAACCCCAAAAATATTATTTTCCATGACCTTGGTCGGCTCCGTCGAATGCCACAATGAGGCATATCTGGGTCCACAGTGGAGAACTGTGACTCCTCAAGCTCCCTCCAACCCATCAATACAATGAGGAGCAAGAGCCACGCCTAGTGGAACTTCTTGTTTTCTTCTTAAGCTGCTCTGCAATCAATGAGGAATTCACTGCATAAATATTATGCCCAGTTATAAACAACACCTTTAACACAATATGCAACCAAGGATATTACCGATGTAGAAGCCTCCTCTTGCGACTCTTTCTCATATTTTTCCCTGCTAAAATGTGTGCGGAAAAGTGCACGATTCTATAAAAAATGGATTTAATTGAATAACCCGGGGTTCCCTTCGTCAGACTAAAGTCTTTCTTCATTTGGTCCGTGAGTTGCTTGTCCTGATATTTTCCCACAAAAGCTTCTGTGGGGTCTAATACAAGACAAGGAAGGGCCGTAATTCTCCTTATGAGCATCACGTCAATAGGGATCTTCTTCCCTAGCCACAAAAAATCATCGTGCACCAATCCCAGTAGTTGGCACACACAAATAGTGTTAATAACACTTTGCCTGAAGTGTGGAACATACAACATGTTCAATATCCCGACCTCCTAGATATTAGTCACCCATTTCATTGGCTCTAGCCTTTTCACTCCTCCTTCATATGTTCATTGGCGCAAATACCTAATGAGCTTGAACTGCGGGTATTTTCTTCGATCATTGAAGTTCGATTACTCCATACACAGCTGGGGTAATTTTGCCAATAAATCTCCTTCAACTAGCACTTCGTTTGAAATCAAACACATAAAGACCTTGTATTTCACTGCATTAGGATCCTTAGTAGGTTTCTTATTATTCGACTGCCAGGGTGGAATATACGAAGGCAACCTAGAGATAGGTTCGACCTCCTCGGCATCGATTTCCTCTAGCACTACTTCTTTTTCATTAGATTCTATCTCCACAACCTTCTTCTGCCAATATTGGGCCCCCTTACTCTGTTGTTCCTTAGGTTTTTTCTTCCAAGGTGAAGATATTGTCACTGGATTCCGCAACATTTTGGATGACGTTGCGCCCTTAGTCTTCTACTGCCTGGGCAACCTCAGCCCTGTGACAATTCCTGGCGGGGTAGCCATCATTATAGTGTCTAAACCTGGTCGGATTGTGTGGTTGAGCCATGCCTTGATAAATGCTTCTCTTAATTCTTTGAAACTATAATCATAATGCAATAGCTTGCTTGGTGATCTCACAAACAAAAAATCTCACTTCTAAATATTATTGTGCAAATTGCTCGAATAGGGAGCGGGATCCCTGATTTATAGTGAAATTCAAATTATAACTCCATCATCACTTTCATATACTCCTCATAAATGCCGATTTGGTGGCAGATCCACATATATATGCCCATTAAATGCATCCCTCCCACTCCTTTTAATGGCCAAGTCATTTTCCAATCAACTATTACTGTTCCAACAGTCACTTTTTGGATGAACTCCGTTAGACTCACCCCTTTAGCAAAGTCCTACCTCCCTTGGTGTCTCTCCCGCTACACCTGCTTTCATTCTGCTACATAGTACTTCTACTTCAATGCACCCACCCTTCAACTGAACCTTTGATAGTCCTATGCACCTGGGAAAATAGGCACCCACAAATTGCCTCCCCCAACACAAACCTGTTGACCAGGTATTTCCAAGTGGATTGTTTGTAACATTCTCATGCTTGTTCTAATTACACAGCCCGAACAGGCTATACCAACGTTCATGTCTCCTTGGTAATTCGAAATACTCCCGCTTTGACCTCCTGAAGAGCCTCATTAATACACTCCCAGCCATCAATGAACCTATAAGTTAACAAGAATCCTTCCATCATCTCATCCCAATTCGTAGTGCCATGGTGCAACTCTGTTTGATGATACCATTATTGAGGTATCATATCCAAGGAATGAAAGAACATGTGCACCCACACTGGTTCAGATTATGGACCCCGAGCTGCTGTCCAACGAGATAAATGCTCGTGAGGATCTTTCTGACCATCATACTTCTCCATGATATTAGTGTCTACCTGACCAAACCTCAGCCTAATAAATTTGCAAAACTCATTCCATCCTCCTAAAATTTCTCTGTGCGCGCCCCACCATCGGGCTAGAGTGAACCTCAATGCAAAGTCCAAGGCTTCGTATCTCTAATCCTCAGGCATCTTTCTCTCAAATTCTTCCAGAAACAAGACAAAATTCCTTGTTCCATCATAAAAAGTAAAGTCATGCACTCTGATTTGACATAACGCAGAGATTCAGTAACTCTATCACATTGCTTGGTAGTTACTTCATGCAAGAGATTCTACCAATGCTCTAGGTCTTCATTGGAAACCGAAACACACAAATTATCGCTCTCCCAACATATTTAGCTACCTGTGGTTGGATTAATCCTATCTTCATCCTACACAGTAAGCTTATAGATATGGTCAATCTCAGCATCCCCATACTCATGCTGGATAGGTTCTGTATAGTGCACACCTTCAGAAGGATCTAATGGCACAACAAGTCAGGTACCATTATTTTCAAATACCATCTACCTCTTCTTTAGGTTGATTATAAAATGCATGTCGTAAGCCTATTCAAATCCAAGAAATGCATGATACAGATTTCTATCATCAACAATCTCAATAACTTTGAAGTCAACTAACATGCTTGCTCCATCAATATCTATGTTGATTCCCTGCAATCACCCCATAGGAATGATCTTCTGCCGATTTTGCATCTGCAGCTGAATTAGTGACCATTGCAGCTTAGGCCTTCCCATCCGCTCCCATTTCCATTTCAAAAAAATGTTGGCATCTGATCCCAGGTCAGAATGACTTGATCCATCTCATAATCTATGATTTGTGTAGTCAACCGCATCTCCTGGCCGATTCTCTTATTATTTTGGTACACTTTATTTACAGCATACTGTTCCACTCATGTATCTCCCTTGCCAATGCAGTTATATATCATATCTTGTAACTCTTCTACGACCTTCTGATCCCTTAACAACTTCATGCATGTCTAAAAAAATGATGCTAAGATAGACATGTCAGTTTCCTTCACTTTAGCATTCTCCTTAGGCATATTCTTTAGCGGAAATAGTTGTCTCTGCATGGTTGATTTTGAAGATTCAGGGTTCATAAATTTCTTCACTTCCATGAATGTCTCCTTCTCGCACTGTACATTAAATCCAACATTATTATCTTCATCCTTTTAGACCCATGTCTCCGTCACAGGCTTCTTTCCTTCTGTGTGGTTCGTTCTATTATGCACACTGTTGTGGATCATTTGCATATCCTTTTATTTTTCAAATATTTTTCAAATATAAAAATTAGAAATTGTTGAAAAATATGTTAAAGTATCAAAATCCTTATACTTTAGCATGAAAAATATTTATGTTCGCTATATCTAAGTTATAGTTTAAGCATTTAAACTTTATATAAGTGGGTTCCACATTTGATGTTTAAAAATTGATTGATTTGTTGGGCGGAAAGCGCTGATGATAAACTTTTCTATCAAAAGGCCCAAATCACAGGCACAATCAGCGCACAAGTTATCGAGACGAGTGCCTCCGCAGTTGACTGGGTTGACTGTGGGGACAATCGAGATGAACGGTGGAGATTGAGTGTGGGGGCACCAGCTAAAGTTTTCTTCCGTACCCCGAGAGCCCCCGTAGTGACGTGAGACGCTGAGTTGTTCACAACTGTCTTCCATGTCGGATGGAATCAATGGCTCGCTGGCGTGTATTGTTATCATTAAAGTTAAAAGCTGCATTGCACCCTGTTTCAGTTTTCCATCACCTTCATGAATTTTACCACCCTGTGAATTATTCTTGCGTAAATTTTCAACTATGGCTAAATGGTCATCTCTATCAGGTTTAGCTAGTCATATCCCTCTCATGGATACTGAGAGGGATATTCAAGATACCATATGTTCTGTATTCACCTTCCTTTCTATTAGCAAGTCATCTTGAATGATAATGCTTCCCCTGTTTATTCTGCCATAGTCAAGTCCAGAATTCTTTCTGCATGCATTCCAAAACCCATCTTTTCCCAAAATTTATTTATTGGTTGGTGTCAGTCATGTATCCTGGGAAGTGTTTTGTTATGAATTCCCAAGGAGAGAACGTTCTACAAGTGTCCACCCAGTTAATCCGCTAAGCCCTTTGCTATCCTGAGTCAGAGACATCCATATGAAGAGTTTAATTGGTTCATGTTTTATTTGAAACCTAACACGAAGTATTTTCAGCCAGACTGTAAAGAGTTTTCTATGGAGGTCTTTGACGCAAAGACTCGTCCTGTATTAAGTAACATTGAAAAAATTATGGGTAAAATTGATGATAATATAGGGGACAAATCGGTCCTATGGATGTTTACTTTGATAATGAAGCCAGGAATGGTGCTGGATATTCCATCATATTGGCAGGAAGTAGTCAATTCATAGCTAATGAGCCTTTCATTAACAGGTTCTTTCAAATTTCCTTCATTGATAGTATACTTGTTCTTATATGACAATGTGGAAGAATTCATGCATTTAGGTCTAAATATTATGGATGCAAACAAAATAACGCAGTCAGTGATATTATGGACATATATAGTTAGAAGAGAGAAAAATGAGGCTGGATTGTTTTATTTTGCTAACTATTACATGTCAGTTGCATATAATATATTGAATGGAGTTCCTCCTCCCTGTTTTTTACCTAAAGCTCAAGAGTTTTTGTATTTAGGAAACAATTGCAAATTTGGAGATTGGTTTGTTTTTGAGGATTACTCTAAAATAAGGCTGTATGGAGAAAGTATTGAGCCTTATAGACTCCAAATGTTTGTACCAATGAGGATTTTTGCTTTAGAGTTAATTAGACAGAGCCTAAATGTTTATCAGGTTCATTTTGTGCCTATGAAAAAAGGACATGTATAAATTACCCATGATTGTAGGCCCATTCATAGTAAATATGAGGCAGGCATTTGATGAAGTAACAAGAATGTTAGATGAGATGCATATGCTACTAGGAGAAAGTTGCGCTTATGACCCTTTTGCTGTAATTTCAAATAAAAGAATTGAGAATGGGTACTCTGCTTTCATTCATGAAAGTAGGCCAGAACAGGAGAAGGTAGCAAGTAAAGGTGTGATGATTTTAGTAGGTGCAAAATTCAGACTCCTATCACAGCAGAGAAAACAAATAAAAGGAACAAAGAAGTGGTTATTGATATAGATGATGAGGAGCAGGGAGCCGAGAAGAGAACAAAGTTTGCTAAAGATCTTACATCTATTTCACCTGGTTTTTATTTACATTTGGGAGAAGAGCAAAATGCTCTTGCTTCACCCAGGAGTTATGAAACCTCTCATGAACAAGTGCCATTGATCAAACAGATGTTTTCACAAATTGAGGAAACAAATCAGAAGATTAAGGCCAACATGGAGGCCCAAGCTGAACATCAAGTTGTTGCTGATCAAACAAGATTGTTGACTACAATTGATCTTGAGAAAGATCAATTTAGAATTTCCCTGTCACATCCTATAGACATGTCAATTGGTTCTTCCAACAATTTTAACACTGTAAATGTGATTATGGATGTGAAGAAAATCCCACTGATGGATAAAATGAATTTGCATATGAAAATAGGTCAGCTGATAGTAAATGACCTCACAAGGACTAATGCAATAGTAGTAAAGGAAGAAAATATGATGGGAAAAGTAATTAAACAATTGAAGTTAGAGAAGGCTACTTCAAGAGCCTTAATAGTTCAGAATGAGGAATTGAAAAAAATCATTATAAAGATTGGAGTAGACCCCAGTGACAAGATTGCTGTGCAGAAATTCATGCAAAGTGCTGAGGTAGAAATATCCACATTGAGGAAAAAGATAAAATTACCTACTGGAGAACATTCAATGGCTGCAGAAGTGGTAGAGGTAGAGAAGGAAAAGGAGAAGCTTTTACAACAACTCATGCAGAAATATGAAGAAATCTCCAAAATAAAGCAAACTACAATTTCATTGCAAAATCATATTGATAATCATAGTTTTACTTTTTTTTTTCCTACAGGTAATGATGATCCTCAAGCACAAATTTTTCAATTAAATACTAAGTTGCAGATGGATGAAAGAGATTGGAAGAAGGCTCAAACAGATCTGGAGACTGCAACAAAGTTGATTCAAGTCATAGAAAATGAAGTTGACAAGTACAAAATATATTTCCAAAATGCTGAAGCTGAGATTAAGAATCTCAAAGAAATGTTGAAAGGAAATCTCTCACTGATACAAACCAAAGACATCATCTGGACTGATATCATCTTAGAAATGAAATCTAATTGGTGCTTCTTGATGATAGTTGCAAAATAGAAAAGTCTTATTTTAGAATGTGAAGAACCAATCATGTCTGATAAACAAAATGCAATTAATAGAGCCATTTGGGCCAGAAGATTCATTGATTTTATTAACTCTAAATCAGATCAGGAATTAGAGGAGAATGACATGCAAGACAGAATGATGTATGCAGTAGAAATTAACAAAATGATTATCATAAATGATCTCAGAAAGGCTGCAGAAAATAAGCTAATGGAAATAAAGGAAGCAGTAAGTCATTTTGATAAGTCATTTGAAAAAATTACAAGAGTAGGCTTGCCATCATGTTGGGGAGCTGAAGGAAATCTTTTGCCATGGAATTATTATGAGAAATTACTAGTATTGACAAAAAGCAAAGGTGATAACAGGCATGAAAAGACCCAAGTGCTTAAAGGAGAAACAATGGTTAACTTCTTGCAAAGGCATTTTCAACTATTGTGGATGGTAAAGACTCTTTTCATAGAAAGGTCGTCCTATGATCGAATTACTGCATTCAGATTGGAATATCAAAATCTGACACATTCATCCAGGATGAAGGTAGAAATATGAAAAAGGTGCAGAGCTTGGAAAATAGACCTGCCTAAAGGATTAGCATCAAAGGAAAACAAATTAGTTGGCCCAGTAAAATAAGCCACATCATCAACAATTCCTATAGATTAGGATGTTTATTTTATATTATTTTCCGAAGACAGTGTAATTGTAATAATACATTTTTAAGGCATGTAATAGATAGCATTCGAAGTCTTAAGTAGTTTTGGTAGTTAGGATTGGTTACAACAGTTCCAAACTGCTTTTTACTGTATTTAATGTAATTTTCAAGAGAAGAAAAGGTTCAGAGTTTTGGACCTTCAGACAATTATTTTTGTACTCAAGAGATTCAAAGATTAATGAATGAGTAAGAAAGTTTCTAGCATTTTTTTTATGTTGAAATGTATTCAAGTTTACATTTTTTGTTTTCTATCTATGAATAAAACAAAGTCATGAGCAGCAGGTCTCTTTTTACTTCTGTATGTAAGAGTTAAAAACCTTAATTGGCGCTCCTTTGTTTTAACTATTTCTTTCGTATATTTCTTCTGGGGTTTGAGATGATATTTTCTGTATAAAAAAACATATCAGTTTGGGCTTCTTCTTTCATTTTCTTCTAGTCACTTCATTCAACATAAAAAAATGGTAGCATTGTGAAGCATTCATCATATTTGATATTTAAGGATTTGATCATAAATACTTGAGGGTTAATAAAAAAGAGACATAAATATTCGTGACATAATCATATAAATGTCTTAAGTACTGATTCCTTATCACAGCTAAAGGATTGTCTCTTAAGGTACAACATTAATTGGCGCTGTTGCCAGGGAGTGAAGAATCAAAGTTTTCCCTGGGTTTTGTTCATATTTACTCTGGTTGTTCAGAGAGGAGGAAATACTATGCTTTGCTTTATTTTAATAATTCTGGCTCCTAAGAGGCCTCACACAAGGTCAAATACCTCTCAGCAAAAAGTCCCTATTCTGTCAGATCCAAAAATGTTTTAAAGAAGGACCAGAAAACAAAAATATTTTATACACCTGATCCCACTCTTCTTGCACTAAGCAGTAGTTCTCATATCTTACCCTTCAAGGATATCTCCCGAAAACTCATTTTCTCGGAACAAGAATCCTTACCCTCACCCATTCATTTCCAAGAACCAACATTAGAAGAACTATCTTTTGAGTCTGTATCATTTCCATTCACAGAAGCTCAACCTAAAAAAGTTGCCAGTTCTTCTGCTATTTTTCATCTAACCCTTCCCATATTAGTTGTTTCACCCCATTTATCCCCACCTACAACTGGTATTCATTTTACCCCCCCTCAAGGAGCAGTCAATCAGGGCATAAACATGGCAGCCCATGCTTTCTTGATGAATAGATATGCACCATTATATCTACCCCAACCAATGAATGCAATGCTCCAGGAGTACCTTAAGTTTCTTCATAGATTTACTGGTGAAGATGAAATAACTGCAGAACAATACTTGCCTTTGTTTTTCACTTTTGATGAAAATTTTAATGTAGAACATCTTGATGTTGTAATAAGAATTTTTGTGCAGTCTCTAAATGGAGAGGAAAGAAAATGGTTCAAAGGATTACCAAATGGTTCAATTAACGATTGGGATGAATTAGAAAGACAATTCATCCAGAGATGGGGTGAAAAAAGAGACCATGGTTATTCTTTAACATAATTTAATGCTATAAAGAAAAAATCAAATAAAAACATGAGTGATTTTATCAAAAGGTTTAATAAGTTGTACAATAGTTTGCCTGTGGAAATGAAACCTCCTCCTATTGGAGCAAGGGTTGTTTTTGCTGGGGAATTTGTATAGATTTCAGTTTTATCTTGAGAGAAAGAAGATCCCCCACTCTTGAACAGATTCAAACTGATGCCTTAGAGATTGAGGCAAATATGACTGCTACTAGAAAGGTTCAAGATAAAGGGAAAGCCAAAGAAGAAGACTCATCACAAGATCAAAGGATCGATGACATGACTAAGGTAATTAAAAATTTGTCAAACAAATTAGTAAATATGGAATTAGACAACAAGAAACCTACACAAAAAAATAGAGGGGTTTTCAATCCCCAATTCAGAAAACAGCCCTTGAAGATTCTACAGAGAGAAAGAAAAGATCAAGGCCAAGTCCAAGCACTGCACCATCACATTTTGTTGATGACGATCAGAAAGAAGATGAAGATAAAATTTCTGCTGTGTATATGGAGGATGGTGAAACAAAAGAATAAAGTGAGAAAGAATATGCAGAGGAATGTGAAGAAGCTGATGTCTCATTTGATCAGGAAGAAATGGATGATTATTGCAAACAATTTACTAATTTTATGCAAGCAGAGTTGCATATAAAATATGATTTGAGGTCAAAAAAGAGGTTGAGAGCTCAGGATGATGAAGAAAAGAAATAAAAAATAGTACCTACTTGAATGGCAACTCCACCACAGAAGAATCCAATTAAAAAATCAGATAAATGGAAGCAACCCATGAATCAAGAAAAAGAGAAAGAAAGCAGCAAAATGAGGCTTCCCAAGTAAAACCTAATGACCCTAATATGTTGGAGAAGATTGTTACTTTTCCTGATCAACATGAAAATTCAAACAAAAACCAAGAAGAACCTGAAAATTTAACAAAACAAAATCAAACTTTCAGTTTGTCGAAAGAGTTAGAAAAAGTAAAGATTCAAGTACCACTTTTTGAGTTGGTTAAAACACCTGGTTATAAGAAAGAAATTGCAGAGTTCATTAATTTATCTCAGTCTAATGAGGTGGGTGATATAGTGAATCTGCAAGAAGAAAAACTAGTGGTTACTTTTGGACCTCATGTTGAAGAGGTAGATTCTTCTGTTCCACCTTTTTATATATCAGTTCTGTTGCATGATTTCATTTTACATAATTGAATGCTAGATTCTGGTGCATCACATAATCTAATGCCACTGTCTGTGATGAAAGACTTAAATTTACAAATCACCAACCATATAGAGACCTTTATTCCTTTGATTCAAAAAGGGTGAAGTGTGTAGGTCTTATCAAAGATATGGTTTTTTCCTTGGCTCAAATTCCAGCTAAGAGTATTATGATGGATGTGGTAGTAGCAGATATTCTAGCCAGATTTGGTATGTTGTTGTCTAGATATTGGGGGGCAAATCTTGGAGGAGTTTTGAAATTGGATTTCACATATGCCATTATTCCTGTTTGTAATGGGGAGGAAAGGAGGTTATACAGAGAAATCAGATTTTTGGAAGCTACTACCAAGAAAGATGCAAGTAATTCCCCCATTTATGGTCAAGAGAAGGAGGATCTCTCTTGTTTCATGCTGCATGAAGATGCATAATTTGCTGAATATTCACAAGAGCAACTCTCTTCAGCTAATGTACATAAAGGGTTGTGTTCAAATAAAATTTGGAAGTGTTATTTTGATGGTGCATTCTCTAAGGAGGGCACTGGAGCTGGATTCATATTTATATCTCCTGAAGGTAACTTTTTACCTATTTCCTTCAAATTGGAATTTGAATCTACTAATAATGTAGCTGAATACAAAGCATTGATTCTAAGTCTGCAAAAAACTAAACAGATGGGAATTTATTCTATCTCTATTTTTGTTGATTCTAAATTAATAATAAGACAAATTAAGAATTGGTGTCAGACTAAACATCCCAGATTGAGGTCTTATACAAACGAGGTGTGAGATCTAGTTGAAAATTATTTTGAAGCTTTTAATTTACAGTTTATTCCAAGAGAATAGAATAGAATGAAAGATTCATTGGCAGTTGCAGCCAGTACATTTTGAAGAAATTATATAAATTATGTGTTATATGTCCAAGATTTTCCTGATCTCACACTATTTTAACTTTATGCAAAATACATAATCTATTCCACCATTGATCATTTGCGGAAATTAAATCAAGGTTGCAATGCACACATGAAAAAATAAAAATTCACACACATTAACACAGTTTTTTAACGGGAAAGCCTGAAGCAGAAAACCCCAACTATCTGTATATAATATATTTCATAGAGATCATGTAACAATCCTCATACAAATCTGATCATATCAAGCTCTTAGTACAATACAATCGCTACACACTAATCAGGCACGATCTTGCAAATCTATGCACCAATATTTTCCACCTGCTAGCCAGCCTCTACTGCGCAATCCTTACTAAAGAATGGCTCTGAATGAGTTCGAATTACTCTAGCCTTGCTCACGCAATCCTCATTGGCATCTCCACTGAGTGTTGGATGTAATCAATGCATCACTATAGTCACAATTGACAATCACACTTGCTCTTTCACCTATCTCTCCACTGGTCTCCACTGAAACTGCCATGCATTTCAGTTAACTAATGTATTATTCAGTTGATTAATGAGTTATTATTTATGAATTAATTAACTAATTAATTCACTCCACTCTCACTAGTGTGTCAATCAGTTAGAATAGATATAACTAGCTCAACTGAGTCTAACTGAGTTAAACTAAATACAACTCCACCAACTACTTCTCCAACTCCACCAAACTCTGTCACATGAGTTCTAACTGAGTCCTCCATGCAATAGCTCCAGTAAACCCTCAGGAATAACGTAATTCCTTCTGTCAACTGCTGTGCCACATCTGTGCACTTAACTGAAGTGCTCCAAGAGAATAAGATAATATTTAGAGTCCAAATATTATTAAGAGCTAATAATATTCGACATATCTATTTTTAGACTGGAAGTCTAAAAATAGACTCCGCCCAATATTTCTAAAAATAGAAGTCCATCTATTTTTCCAACTTGACCAACCATCCACAAATAGCATCCTGCAACTCATAGAATATGATTGACATGTCTAAAAATAGACTTTGCGCCAAAAATAGCCTGCGGGCCCACTTAGTGAAGGCGACTATTTTCACTAAGCTCATCATCTTGTTGAATCTCAACACTCCCTCTCAACAAGATAGGGATTATCTGCCACCCCGATCCTGTCTCTATGGTATTCGAATTTGCTCTTGGTGAGTGCCTTCGTCAGAATATCTGCATCCTGATCTTTCGTAGGAATGTAAGAAAGCAACATGATCTTCCGCTGCACACAATCTCTGATATGATGGTACCGGATGTCAATATGTTTAGATCTATCATGAAATACTGGATTAACTGAGAGTTTAATGCAACTCTAATTATCACAATATATCATCGTGGGATCTAAATGAGAACCGAACAAACCGACCAGGATCTTCCTCATCCATATAGCCTTGCATGCAGGAAAACTTGTTGCCATGTACTCGGCCTTCGCTAAAATGAGTGCCACAGATATTTTTTTCCTAATATACCAAGAAACTACGGTAGATCTGATATTGAAAATCCCTACAGATGTGCTCTTTCTGTCCATTGGGCTTCCTGCCCAATCTACATCCGTGAAGCCATGCAGCTTCATCTCATCCGACTATCTGTATCACAATCCATACCCAGATGTGCCCCTGAGATACCTCAGGACATGCTTGCTTGCCTTCCAAAAGAGCTTGGTAGGCTTAACCATCACTTGTGAAAGCTGGTTCACAACATAGCATATGTCCGATCGTGTATTGACTAAATACATGAGCGAACCAACCAACTTTCGATAAATAGTGGCATCCACTACCTCTACGGATGTAGCATCTTCTTTCCTCTAACCACCAGGAAGAGGAGTGTCGATAGGCTTGCAGCCTTGCATGTGAAACTTCTCTAGTATCTCCCAGGCATACTTTCCTTGAGACACAAATAGTTCATCTTTCCGTTGCCAAATTTCCAATCCCAGGAAATAATGAAGGAGGCCCAAGTCCTTCATCTCGAACTCCTTTGCAAGATCTACCTTGCATGAGTGTATCAATAGTTCATCACCCGTTAGTATTAAATCATATACATAAAGCACAATGATCAAAAGATTACCCTCCACCACAATCTGGTATAGGTTTGGATCCGCCTCACTCTTGGCGAAACCAAGTCCGGTGAAATAATTGTTTATCCGTGTGTACCAAGCACGAGGTGCTTGTTTCAGCCCATACAACGCTCTTTTGAGCCTGCACATATGCGACTCGCTGCTGAATATTTTGAATCCTTCAGGCTGCTCAATGTACACCTCCTCCTCAATGATTCCGTTGAGGAAAACAGTCTTCACATCCATCTGATGAATGTGCCAACCCATCTGTGCTGAGAGAGCAAGGATGGTCTGTATGAAAGAATACCTTGCGACAGGTGCAAAGGTTTCTTCATAGTCAATCCCCTCAATCTATGAGAAGCCTCAAGCAAAAAATCTTGCCTTATACTTCTCAACGCTCCCATCAACAACTTGCTTCACTTTGTAGATCCATCTCGAACCTACCACTGATTTCTCTTCCGGCCTTGGGACAATCTCCCATGCATTGTTTCTGACAATCGAATCATACTCTTCCACCATGGCATCTACCCATGCGGGATCCTCCACAGATTCCTCAAAAGAGGATGGCTCTGTCACGATACAATTGTTCATCAGAGCCATGTATCCAGTAAATCGGTTAGGTGACTGTCTCTGTCTATGCTATGATGTAGGAACTCCTACATTCTGCACTGCACCAATATTCATTCACTCAGCTTCTGTAGTGCGCTTTCGCCCTCTAATGTTTGGCACTGCATGAGTGGTTTCTTCCACTCCATGAACCTCCTCTTGTGGCTGATCCACATCTTGAGGATCATCTTTAGGAACAAGTAGCTCCTCCTCTGCATGCAAGTGTAGCTCCCTCTCAAGCGACAACTTCATGGCTTTCTCCTCATGAAATTTGATATCCCGTCGCATGACAGTCATTCGATTGTCTGGAAAATACACAAGATAATTATGGGGTGTTTCTGTGTACCCCACAAATATTCCAACCTCTGCGGTTGTCTCCAACTTCTTCCTGGCATCCTTCGTCACATGAATGTAAACAAGTGAGCCAAAAATATTCAAATGAGAAATATCAGGCTTCTTACCAGAAAATGCCTCTTCGGGTGTACTCATGCCAAGTACTCTATGAGGACAACGATTTTGCACATAAACCGCAGTGTTGCATGCCTCAGCCCACAAGTGTATGGGAATGCCCTGATCATGCAACATCACCTGTGCAGTACCCACGATTGTTCTGTTCTTCCTCTCAACGACCCCATTCTGCTGTGGGTTATGAGGCGCTATGAGTTCTCTTCGAATTCCTTCTTTTCTACATAAGTCTTTGAATTCTCCAGAGATGTATTCACCACCATTATCGCTCCTTAGAGCTTTCACTTGCTTCCTCGACTCTTTCTCAACCAGCACCTTGAACTCACAGAACTTTGAGTATGTCTCGCTCTTCTTCTGCATGAAGAAGATCCAACACTTACGAGAAAAGTCATCAACAAATATCACATAATACTTGTGCTTTGCTATTGAAGAAATTGAGAAAGGTGCACACACATTTGTGTGAATTCTCTCAAGGATTGTCGAAGCACGACTATCCTTCTCATGAAAAGTGGTCTTCACACATTTTCCCAAAGTACATCCCTTGCACTGATTTGACTGCGCAAGTGTACCTTTGGGAAGCCCGGTACAAATCTGCTGCAAATTTTTCAAAGCGTCATGGTGAAGATGGCCCAATCTCCTGTGCCACAATTCGCCCTCATCTCGGCTCACCACTCCTTCTAATTTGCCTGCCATTGCTGCGCAGCCATCTACCTGCAATTGATAAATATTCTTAACTCGAATCCCTATCCTCCTGGTTTGACCAGTTGTTTTATGTCGCATGAAAGCTTTTCCCTCGCTAAAAACAACATCATAACCCTTGTCTTCCAACATTGCCACGGAGATCAGATTCTTCTTCAATCCTGGAACATGCATGACATCCTTCAAGATGAAAGGTTTACCGGATTCCCTCTCAAAGGAAATGGTCCCGATACCAATCGCACTATCTCTACCATCATCGCCCATCTCGATGTGCACTCCAAGATCCTTTTCCGCCAGATCACTAAGAAAATATTTGTCTCCGGTCATATGGAAAGACACACCACTGTCAAGAAACCACACCGATCCCATAAAACTTGAAACCAAGCATACGATCAAAGAAAAATCCAGCTCAAACTGTGAGGCTAAGGCCTCTCCATCTGCAGATCCAAAAACCTACTTATTCTTCTTCTTCTGTGGGCAATTAGTGGCGAAATGCCCATACTGGTGACAGTGAAAACACTTCACCTTGGACAAATCTTGCTTCTTTCCTTTCGCACCGGATTGAGAAGGATTTTTCTTCCCCTTCCCTTTCCTTGCTTTGGCAACCAAAATGCAATTTTATTTATCTTCATTCTTCGATGAAGATCCATCCCTGGTCCCCCGCCTTATCTCCTCCTTCACAAGATCCGACCAAAGTCGCTCCCATCCTGGCAGTTTCTCCCGTCCATTGACAGAGTCTTCGTATCTATGCCAACTCTTCGGAAGCCCAAGGAGAGCCAAGCTCACCAAGTCTTCTTCATCAACATTAACCCCCACACTTCCCAGCTCATCCTTGTAGTGGACAAAATTCGTGAGGTATTTTGGTATACTGTCACCTTTCTCCATTTTTTTTTTCCTGAGTTTGTCTTTAAGCGCCAACTTCCTCTGGTCACTTCTGCTTTGGAACAAGTCTGTCAAAGCCTTCCACATTAATAATGGAGTGGCTTTACCATGAAGGCTAGAAACAATGTGGTCCTTCACACCTTCCAACAGAATCCTTCGACACTTTGCTACCTTCTTTTGCCATGCGTTAAGTGCGGCTGCATCGCTAGAAGCAGGCTTCGGAATATCAACATCTATGAACTCCTTTAACCCATTATCATCCAACACTGCCTCTATCCTGTCCTTCCATGCTATGTAATTTGAGCTCCCATCAAGGGCATATTCCAATATCAATCCGTCGAAAGACATTTCAATGAATGCTCAACTTCGACACCAAGAAAACACTGCAGCAAATTCAAATTCCACCAGCACAAAACTCAACCACTTCAATAATTGCAATCTTCTCCAATGATCAACTACTCTGATACCATGTAGTAATTATATAACTTATGTGTTATATGTCCAAGATTCTCCTGATCTCACACTGTTTTAAATTCATGCAAAATACATAATCTATTCCACCATTGATCATTTGCGAAAATTAAATCAAGATTGAAATGCACAAATGAAACAACAAAAATTCACACACATTAACACAGTTATTTAACGGGAAAGATTGAAGCGGAAAACCCCAAATATCTGTATATAATATTTGTCATAGATATCATGTAACAATCCTCATACAAATCTGATCATATCAAGCTATCATTACAATACAATCGCTACACAATGTTTCATCTTTAAATCCTTTTCAATCTTTGCCACCTACTAGCTTACACTCTCTTTTAACAAAATCCATATGCCGAATAATGGCTGCGAATGAGTTCAAATGTCATCATTTCACTCATAAACCTCATTGCTCTCACAGTTTGGATACAATGTTTATCACGAGAGTCACAAGCCACATAGTCACATGCTCTACTATCTATATAATTCTCTGAGACATATTTATATTGATAGCGGTATTCTTCGGTTGATTAATGAGTTATTATTTAGTGAATTAATTAATAATTAATTCACACCACTCTCACTAGTGTATCAATCAGTTAGACTAGATACAACTAGCTCAACTGTGTCTAACTGAGTTAAACTGAACACAACTCCACCAACTACTTCTATAACTCCACCAAACTGTCACATGAGTTCTAACTGAAGTCCTCCATGCAATAGCTCTAGTAAACCCTCGAATAATGTAATTCCTTGTAATTTGTTATTAAACACATACGTAACTTAAGCACCGTGCTCCCGAAAGTGAATAATGTTTAGAGACCAAATATTGTTAGAGCTAATAATATTAAACTATCTAGTACAGAGCGCGGTCTAAAAATAGACTCTGCCCAATATGTCTAAAAATATAAGTCCATCTATTTTTCCAACTTGACCAACGATCCACAAATAACATCCTGCAACTCATAGAATATGATCGACATGTCTAAAAATAGACTTTGCGCCAAAAATAGCCTGCGGGCCCACTTAGTGAAGGAAACTCTTTTCATTAAGCTCATCATCTTGTTGAATCTCAACACATTTAAGCCACCAATTAATCCAAGGTTGAGATATGAAATTGAATTGAGACAAAGACCTTCAACCCCTGATAATGTAAAGCATTGGCAGGTTTTTGAGGATGATGAGCAAATTAATCAATTTTTAACAATGATTGGAAATTTTGAAGACAGTCAAATTGATTTAGAAGTTGATGAAAGTGGTCAAAGTGATATGTCTAAAAATCTGAAACATTCAATTGGTGATCAGAAGATAATTCAGTTGAAGGATAATATTTTGCCCAGAGGTTTGGTACCTCTTGAGAGATTGTTTGATGCTAATGATGTGGCAATGAACTAGAAAGAGGTATCCCAAGATGGAGAAATGGAGGACTGTAATTTAGGAACTCAACATGAGCCTAAAATAGTCAAATTGTTTAAAGGAGTTCCTAAGGAGTACAAAGAAAGGTATGTAGATATTTTTAAACAATTCATGGATGTATTTGCATGGTTATATGAAGATTTAAAAACTTACGATCTAGATATTATTCAACATAAAATACCACTGAAAGATGGGGTTAAGCAACACAAGTAGAAGCTCAGAAAAATTAACCCACTATTGCTAGCTCCAATTGAAAAAGAGGTAAAGAAACTTTTGCAAGCAAAAATCATAGTTCCACTAAGATATTCAGATTGGGTTTCCAATCTAGTACCAGTCAGGAAGAAAAATGGAGAGATAAGATTATGTGTAGATTTTAGAAATTTGAACAAAGCTTCCCTAAAGGATAATTATCCTTTTCCAAAGATGGATTTTGTTCTGTAGAAAGTAAATGGAACATTCAAGTTATCCATGGTTGATGGTTTTTCCGGGTATAATCAGGTGGCTGTGGAGAAGGAAGATCAAAAGAAAACTGCTTTCACCACACCTTGGGGAACATTCATGTATGCCAGGATGCCATTCAGCCTCATGAATGCAGGAGCTACTTTCCAAAGGACAATATATATTGCTTTTGTGGGTGATAAATTTGTAGTCATTTATCTTGATGATGTTACTATTTTTTTAGGTTCTGATGATGAGCACTTAGAGCATCTACGGAAAGCCTTCTTGAAATGTAGAAAATTTGGATTATCATTAAATCCCAAGAAATCTTTGTTTTCTTTAGAGGAAGGTAAGTTGTTGGGTCACATAGTTTCAAATCAAGTAGTGAAGATTGATCCAGCAAGTTTTGAAGCTATACAGACAATTCCACTGCCTAGAAGTAAAAAGGATATCCAAAGGTTTCTGGGAAAAATCAATTTTATGAGAATATTTGTTCCGAATTATGCTGAGATTGTCAGGAGAATAACACATATGTTAAAAAAGAATGCTGAAGTAAAATGGGACAAATATGCAAGAGAATCCTTTGGAAAAATTAAATAAGCTCTTCAAGAAGCTCCTGTTTTGATCAGTCCAGATTACTTGAAGCCTTTTCAAATCTTCTCATTTGCATCATCTTCTACTATTGTTGCTATGCTATTACAAAAAAATGAAGAAGGAAGTGAACGACCTGTAGCCTTTTTCAGCAAATTCCTCAGAGATGCAGAGCTGAAGTATAATATCTTGTAGAAACAGGTATATGCTTTAGTTAAATCATTAAAGGCTTTCAAAACTTATGTACTTCATTCTAAAATAGTAGCAACTGTGCCTAATTCTCCTGTAAAAGATGTGCTAGTAAAGAGTGATGTGGAAGGAAAAAGAGGAAAATGGATTGCTAAAATCCAAGAATATGACTTGAATATCAAACCAACAACGTTAGTCAAAGGACAGGGATTGGCCAAATTGCTGACAAAATCTAATTTCCAAGCTTTGGGAATTAGCTTACTTGCACCTTAAACGAAGTGACTGAAGAAACAGATCAGATTAAGACAAAGTCAACAATTAAATATAAATTTCTCTGTTCAGACTGGTATAAAGATATCATTCATTATCTGTGTTTCTTTTCTTGTCTTCCTTCAATAAACAGAGGTAAGTACAGAGCTTTGAAACTTAAGGCTCAACCTTATGTTATAATTGAAGCTAAGTTGTATTGGAAAGATCTTGCTGGTGTGTTGTTGATATGTTTGACAGAAGAGGAAACCATGGAGGTGATTAAATAATATCATGAATGCTTGTGTGGAGGTCATTACAGCTAGAAAGTAACTTCTCATAAGATTCTTAAATTAGGTTTTTATTGGCCCTCTTTATTTGCTGATGTATAAAAAACTGTTAGAAGTTTCCAGAAATGCTAATTGTTTGCAGAAAAGAAAAGGTTAGCTCCTTTACCTCTTCTTCCTGTGATTGTTGAAGAACCCTTCAAACAATGGGGATTGGATTTCATTGGAGAGATTAATCCACCATCAAGTGGGAATTTTAAATGGATTCTAAATGCTACTGATTATTTTACAAAATGGGTAGAGGCAATTCCTACTAGAAAAGCAAATGATTTGGTTGTGATGAAGTTTTTAGAAGAGAATATTTTCAGCAGATTTGGATGTCCAGTAAATATTGTAACAGACAATGCTCAAGTATTCAACTCAGTCAGGTTCATAATTTTTTTTCAAACTTATAATGTAATATTGCCTCATTCTACATCATATCACCCTCAAGGAAATGGATTAGTAGAATCATCTAATAAAACATTGGTGAAAATCTTGAAGAAAACAATAAATGAGAATCAGAAGGATTGGGATTCAAAGTTGGTATTTGCTTTGTGGGTAGTGAGGATGACTACTAGAAGATCCACTGGTAAGTCACCTTATGAAGTGGTATATGTTACTCAGGCTTTGTTTCCCACTCAGCTAGCAAGACCAGTAATATCTTTCTTCAAGACGATCAAGAGGAACCTAATGCCTTGACCATAAGACTAAATAAGGTGATAGAATTGAGTGAAAGCAGAAATAAAGTCAGAGACAATTTGGTCGCTTATCAGGAGAAAATGAAGTCCATTTTTGACAGAAAGGCAAGAGAAATCATGTTTCAAACTGGAGATCTGGTATTAAGATGGGATACCAGAAGGGAAGAGAAAGGGAAATACGGTAAATTTTATCCTTTATGGTATGGTCCTTACAAAATTTCTGAAGCCAGATCAAATAACACTTTCATGCTGGAAAATATTGATGGAGAAGTAGTAGAATTGCCTGTGAATGGGCAGTATCTGAAACAATATTTCCAACACTAAAAGCAGTTAGTCCATCATTGTACATATTCAGTTTTCTCTCACTGTATATTTCTCATCAACCAAATTTTGACTCCATGCTCGAAGTGAAGGCACTGATCCACAGGTTCTTAGTGTTTCGTGGCAAAAAACACTATCCACAGGTGGAGCCAGATGTTGTGGATCATCTGCATATCCTTTTATTTTTCAAATATTTTTCAAATATAAAAATTAGAAATTGTTGAAAAATATGTTAAAGTATCAAAATCCTTATACTTTAGCATGAAAAATATTTATGTTCGCTACATTTTAGTTACAGTTTAAGCATTTAAAATTTATATAAGTGGGTTCCACATTTGATGTTTGAAAATTGATTGATTTGTTGGGCAGAAAGTGCTGATGATAAAAGTTTCTATCAAAAGGCCCAACCCGTGGGCACAATCAGCGCACAAGTTATCGAGACGAGTGCCTTCGCAGTTGACTGGGTTGACTATGGGGACAACCAAGATGAACGGTGGAGATTGAGTGCGGGGACACCAGCCAAAGTTTTCTTCCGTACCCCAGGATCCCCCGCAGTGACGTGAGATGCTGAGTTGTTCACACCTGTCTTCCACGTCAGATGGAATAAACGGCTCGCTCGCTCATCTTGTTAGCATTAAATTTAAATGCCGCGCCACCTATTTAAATAATATTTTCATTCATTTTTCAAATCATTTGTAATTTGTTGCGCTGCACCCTGTTTCAGTTTTCCATCACCTTCACGAATTTGACCACCCTATGAATTGTTCTTGCGTAAATTTTCAACCATGGCTAAATGGTCATCTCTATTAGGTTCAGCTAGTCATATCCCTCTCATGGATACTGAGAGGGATATTCAATATACCATATGTTCTGTAATTCATCTTCCTTTCTATCAGCAAGTCATCTTTAATGATAATGCTTATCGTGTTTTTTCTACCATGGTCAAGTCCAGAATTCTTTTTGCATGCATTCCAAAGACCCATCTTTTCCCTAAATTTATCTATTGGTTGGTGTCATTCATGTATCCTGGGAAGTGTTTTGTTATGAATTCCCAAGGAGAGAACGTTCTGCAAGTGTCCGCCCAGTTAATCCGCCAAGCCCTTTGCTATCCTGAATCAGAGTCATCCATCCAATTTCTGACGATTCGCTGGTACATTATTATGATAATATTGCAAGTGAGGAGTTTAATTAGTTCATGTTTTATTTGAAACCTGACATGAAGAATTTTCAACCAGATTGTAAAGAGTTTGCTATGGAGGTTTTTGACGGAGAGACTCGTCCTGTATTAAGTAATATTGCAAAAATTCTAGGTAAAAATGATGATAATACAATGGAAAAATTAGTCCTAGGGATGTTTTCTATGATGATGAAGCGAGGAATGGTGCTGGATATTCCATCATATTGGCAAGAAGTAGTCAATTCATAGCTAATGAGCCTTTCATTAACAAGTTCTTTCAAATTTACTTCATTGATAGTATACTTGTTCTTATATCAGAATGTGGAAGAATTCATGCATTTAGGTGTAAATATTATGGATGCAAACAAAATAAGGCAGTCGGTGATATTTTGGACATATATAGTTAGAAGAGAGCAAAATGAGGATGGATTGTTTGATTTTTCTAACTATTACATGTCAGTTGCATATAAGATATTGAATGGAGTTCCTCTTCCCTGTTTTTTACCTAAAGCTCAGGAGTTTTTTTCATTTAGGAAACAATTGCAAATTTGGAGATTGGTTTGTTTTTGAGGATTACTCCGAAATAAGGTTGTATGGAGAAAGTGTTGAGCCTTATAGACTCCCAACGTTTGTACCAATGAGGCATTTTGCTTTAGAGTTTATTAGAGAGAGGCTAAATGTTGATCAGGTTCATTTTGTGCCTATGAAAAAAGGACATATGTATAAATTACCCATGATTGTAGGCCTGTTCATAGTAAATATGAGGCAGGAATTTGATGAAGTAACAATAATGTTAGATGAGATGCATATGATACTAGGAGAAAGTTGGGCTTATGACCCTTTTGGTGTAATTTCAAATAAAAGAATTGAGAATAGGTACTCTACTTTCATTCATGAAAGTAGGCCAGAACAGGAGAAGTTAGAAAGTAAAGGTGAGATGAGTTCAGTAGGTGCAAACATTCAGACTCCTGTCATAATAGAGAAAACAAATAAAAGGAACAAAGAAGTGGTTATTGATATAGATGATGAGGAGAAGGGAGTCGAGAAGAGAACAAAGTTTGCTAAAGATCTTACATCTAATTCACCTGGTTTTTCTTTACATTTGGGAGAAGAGAAAAATTCTCTTTCTTCACCCAGGAGTCATGGAACCTCTCATGAATAAGTGCCTTTGATCAAATGGATGTTTTCACAAATAGAGGAAAGAAATCAGAAGATGAAGGCCAACATGGAGGCCTAAGCTGAACATCAAGTTGCTGTTGATCAAACAAGATTGTTGACTATAATGGATCTTGAGAAAGATCGATATAGAATTTCCCTATCACATCCTACAGACATGTCAATTGGTTCTTCCAACAGTTTTAACACTGTAAATGTGACTGTGGATGTGAAGAAAATACCACTGATGGATAAAATGAATTTTCATATGCAAATAGGTAAATTGATTGTAAATGACCTCACAAAGACTACTGAAATGGCAGTAAAGGCAGAAAATATGCTGGGAAAAGTAATTAAACAATTGAAGTTAGAGAAGGCTAATTAAAGAGCCTTAACAGTTCAGAATGAGGAATTGAAAAATCATTATAAAGATGGGAGTAGACCCTAGTGACAAGAATGTTGTGTAGAAATTCATGCAAAGTGTTGAGGTAGAAATATCCACATTAAGGAAAAACATAAAATTACCTACTGGAGAACATTCAATGGTTGCAGAAGTGGCAGAGGTAGAGAAGGAAAAGGAGAAGCTTTTACAGCAACTCATGCAGAAAGATGAAGAAATCTCCAAAATAAAGTAAACTGCAATTTCATTGCAAAATCATATTTATAACCATAGTTGTACTTTTGTTTTTCCTACAAGTAATGATGATCCTCAAGCACAGATTGTTCAATTAAACACTGAGTTGCAGATGGCTAAAAGAGATCAAAAGAAGGCTCAAATAGATCTGGAGACTGCAACGAAGTTGATTAAAGTCATAGAAAATGAAGCTGACAAGTAAAAAATAGATTTCATAAATGTCGAAGCTGAGATTAATAATCTCAAAGAAAGGTTGAAAGGAAATCTCTCACTGATACAAGCCAAAGACATCATCTGGACTGATATCATCTCAGAAATGAAATCTAATTGGTGCTTCTTGATGATAGTTGCAAAAGAGAAAAGTCTTATTTTAGAATGTGAAGAGCCAATCATGTATGATAAACAAAAAGCAATTAATAGAGCCATTTGGGCCAAAATATTCATTGATTTTATTAACTCTAAATCAAATCAGGAATTAGAGGAGAATGACATGCAGGACAAAATGTTGTATGCAGTAGAAATTAACAAAATGATTATCAGAAATGATCTTAGAAATGATGCAAAAAAGAAGCTAATGTAAATCAAGGAAGTAGTAAGTCAGTTTGATAAGTCATTTGACAAAATGACAAGAGTAGGCTTGCCATCATGTTGGGCAGCTGAAGGAAATATTTTGCCATGGAATTATTATGAGAACTTACTAGTATTGAAAAAAAGAAAAGGTGATAACAAGCATGAAAAGACCTAGGTGCTTAAAGGAGAAACAATGGTTAACTTCTTGCAGAGGCATTTTCAACTATTGTGGATGGTAAAGACTCTTTTCACAGAAAGGCCGTCCTATGATCGAATTACTGCATTCAGACTGGAATATCACAATCTGACACATTCATCCAGGACGAAGGTAGAAATATGGAAAAAGTGAAGAGCTTGGACAATAGACCTGCCTAAACGATCAACATCAAAGGAAAACAAATCAGTTGACCCAGAAAAAGAAGCCACATCATCAGCAATTCCTATAGATTAGGATGTTTATTGTATATTATTTTCTTAAGACAATGTAATTGTAATAAGACATTTTCAAGGCATGTAATAGACAGCCTTCGAAGTCTTAAGTAGTTTTGGTAGTTAGGATTGGTTATAGCAGTTCCAAACTGCTTTTTACTATATTTAATGTAATTTTCAAGAGAAGAAAAGGTTCCAAGTTTTGGACCTTCAGACAATTATTTTTTTACTCAGAGATTCAAAGATTAATGAATGAGTAAGCAAGTTTCTAGCATTTTGTTTATGTTGAAATGTATTGAAGTTTACATTCTGTGTTTTCTATCTATGAATAAAACAAAGTTATGAGCAGCAGGTCTCTTTTTAATTCTGTATGTAAGAGTTAAAAACCTTAATTGGCACTCCTTTGTTTTAACTATTTCTTTCATATATTTCTTCTGGAGTTTGAGATAATATTTTATGTATAAAACAACATATCAGTTTGGGCTTCTTCTTTCATTTTCTTCTAGTCACTTCATTCAACATCAACAAATGGTAGCATTGTGAAGCATTCATCATATTTGATATTTAAGGGTTTGATCATAAATACTTGAGGGTTAATAAAATAGAGACATATATATTAGTGACATAATCATATAAATTTCTTAAGCACTGATTCCTTATCATAGCTAAGGGATTGTCTCTTAAGGTACAACACACACCATTGCACGTTACTATGTTAATGCTTGGATCTTCCTGATGTGGTTTAGCCCTCATCATTTGGATGTTCTGAGCCATCTGCTGGTTGTGCTTCTCCTTCATTTTAGCTAATAAAATGGGACAATCTTCAATTTCATGACAAAATTATTGACAATACTTACAGGAAGCCGCAGTAGGATTCTGACAATCCCTGGAAAAATGTCCACGTTGTCCATAGTTGTAACATATGATCTACCCTCGTCCATGACCATCACCTCCTCCTTGGCCATGCCCTCGGCCTTGGAAAACTCCTCACGCTGTTGGCGAGCCCTAGGCTTCGTGCCCTTCTACTTGCATTCTATATGCACCAAGACTGTGCTGCATCATGAGGTCGTATCTTCGACATTGTTGTTCATAATGTCCTACCGAATTGTAGCAGTTACAAAACAACTACTTCGACGATCTGACATATTTTTACAGCAGATGAAAATAATTAGTTGAATGATTGCCTAAAACTTTGCATATGCTACACCAGAAATTAGGCCCTAAAATTGGCCCAACACTCGATCTAGGCTTCAATGGACTCTCCTTTCCCTTCTTTAGATCTTGGAGCTCCATATGAAAACTTTCCAATTGAGTTTGAATCTGTTTAACCCCTACGCTTGTATCAAATATTGGTGAAGCTTCAAGACTCATTGTTATCTCCATCACTTCAACCTGGGTTGCAATCCTCTGTTGTGACAATAACAATCTAAGGTGAGGCAACAATGCAACAATGAACCATTATTTATGTTGTTCATCTGAGATCTTGAAGCTAACCTAGCTTAGCAACACCTTAAATCTCTGGTTGACCTCCTACACAATCTCATTACCCAACTTCTTAGTTTCTTTTATCTTTGTGATACATTGGGATTGCGAATTTAGTTTCATGAACTAAGTGTTCAATGCAGTATTCATCTCATCAAATGTAGCATTTGTGTTTGTCATAGTATATTTCATATACCAGTACAACACTCTATCCTACAACATTGTAACCAACTATGATTTCTTCATATTTTCATTTGTAATGTTTTGCGAACTCCATATTTCATCTGCAACAAACCAGAACTGTTCAAGATCATCCGATCCCTTGAATACATGCATCTTTGGTGGTTGGTACATGGTGAATGGGGGAGGTGGAGGTGAAGGTGGAGGTGGAGGTGGTGGAACAACAAGGTGATGGGTGGTGATGGGGGTGGAAGGTTGGGGAACCTCTGCAGCTCTCTCCCGATTTTCAGATCTCAATGACGCATTTTTCGGGGTAGCGGGGTTGCTTTTACCTCCTTCAGATCCAAACAACGAACTATATTTAGTTTCAATGTTCAATAACCAATGTTCAATAGAGATGCATGGATTTATGTTTTCTTACACAACAAACTCACGTTCTTTTAGATCTATGCAATCTTCAATCTCTTGCTTAGAAATATGCCACATCCAGCTATCCCTCAGTCTGATCTCAGTCCCGACAACATAACCATTTGATGGATTTATGGGGCATAGAACCACATTCAAATGTGGCTGCGTGAACAAACAAAACCCACTATTATCGGCCCTTTCGGCAACAATCTTCTTGCATAGACCGAAGTCTCACCCAAGGAAATATAGGGGGATGCTAGAACTAGGTTTCTGCTTCTAAAGGGATAGTGGATTGTGGCTTTAGGGATTTTCTTCCTTGGAAGAGCTTCACAGAACAAATATTTTAATTATACAAGTGTTATTCAACACATCTGTTGAACTTACTAGCATACTGTGAGATCTTACTTAATCATGCATAACATAAGGCAATTAACCATAAATAGAACTACCCTATGCAATTACAAATCGAAGCCCTTACTTAGCACATATATTCATAAACAAAAAATAAAGCAAAACAAATCAACATAAAAAAAATCTATCTAACAAGTCTTTCAATAATTGTTCATATCTTTCTCATACATTCATTTCCACCGTACACACTCAGCTGCAGGGGTTTGCGCACTCAGCTGTAAACTTCCTAATGTATCCACATACTAAGTTGCAGGAGCCTTTCCTCTAACCCAAAACCACAGACTCTAACTAAAAACAGTCTTACATCCAAATGCATCTCATCAATTCTATCCTTTATTAGTTTCCCTATGACTTCTATCTAAACTCCTAATATATATTTTTCATTTACAATACCATGGTATGAAAACCATGGGAGGAGTTAAACATTCAAAAAATGATCCCATCCCATTACATAGTAAGGGGATTTGACCCACCCCAAAGCCCTTAAGACTCAAAATGGGCTCCGCGCTGCACGCTTTTCTCCTTGGTCTGTGGAGTATTTTCTCTAAATTATTTCATCGAGGGGTCCCATGTCGAACACATAGCTTATCTAGTATGTAGAGTAACCCATCCTGGAGATGGTAGTAAACAATGTTGTTTCCATCGTGCACATGAATATGAATCTACAGCTGTTGATACACCTCCTAGAAGTCCTCATCCTCTAAATATGCCTCTCTATATGCATCATGGGTGAATGGCTCCATGTGCATAAGATCCCCCAAAGTTGTAATCTTTGATGTGGGTGGCCTCAAAAGAATGGTGGCCAAATTGTTTGTGCTTACCTTCTTATGCTTGATCGCCAAATGGAACTAATATAAAAGCCCCATTTATAATGCTTGGTATGTTGTAGCTTACTGTGGGCCTGTAAGTACTGTAACAACTGGTGATATATGTGGATTACTGTCTCCTTTCCCATCAAATAGTGCTTCCATTTTTTCGTAGCTTGCTTCATGGCCTAGAGCTCCTTGCCATGGGTAGGATAGTTAAGAAATTCCCCATGAAATACATCAGAATGGTAGGATACATGCCTTCCTCCCTGCATCAAGAAAATTCCCATAACATACCCACTTGCATATTTCTCCACTTCAAATGGTCGCTGCAGGTTTGGTAATGCCATAACTGGTGCTTGATTGAACTTCTTCTTTGACTCCTCGAAATTCTTCTGCTGACCTTTTCCTCACTGCAAAATATTGCCACTTGTTGTTATGGCGTGGAGAGGTGCTACCATATTTGTACCTGTCCTCAATAGGGAGCTATGAGGACAAGTACAAATATGGAAATTATTTTCTCAAATGATGAAAAAAACTAGATCTAAAATTTATTTTATAAACAAGATAGAAATGTATGGCGAAATTTTAGGCCAAAAATGTGAAGTGTTCAAATTCCAATTTTGACTTGGGGGATGGGTAGAATATTAATTTAGAAGGTCAATGATGCCTTCCCTAAGTAAAATTGATAAGAAAATGTTGTTGTTGTAGTGTTTTTCTAAAATAGGCCTATAAATGATATTGAAACGATCTTGAAATGATGGTGTAGGGTGGTAGGAGTAGAGTTTTGGAACTCAGGATAGGTGGGAATATATTTTTTGAGTTTAAGGACACCTTCCTCCCCTTTAGAAATAGAAAAATCGGCATTGTGTATTTTTAATGAGACTGTATGTATCCTGTAGCAACACAGAACATCTTGCAGCATTTTGGGACCTTGATCTGAATGAGCTAGAAATTGATGAAATGGAAGGGGAAAATGTATGGAATCATGTTAACAGGATGGAAAGGGGTGAACTGACCTTTCCCTAGACCTTTGTGACCAGTTTTCACAGGAGGTAAGAAGCCCAAGGTTGATTTTTTTTTTTTAATTTTTTCTTACCTCACTACACTTTTTATTTTTTTTTGTAGCGTTGACCTATTTCATTTCCTTGGGAAGGTGGGGAAGCACCTACATGAAAACACCTAGATTGAATTGGAACAAAAATGATATTATTTTTTCAAGTTTTTCCTTTTTTCATTTATTTTTCTTTAGGCCTACTAACTGCCTCAATGAGGTTTTTAACCAATAGGTTTCCTAGTCACATTGAAAGAGATTTTCACCTAGGATCTTATTATTTTTCATTTTTTTCAAACTCACTAATTGCCTCACATAGGTTTTCAACTAGTAAGCCAATCTCATGCACCACAAAGGATCTTTTCACCTGGGATTTTTTTATTTCTTTCTATTTTAAAGCATAGGAATAATTCCAATGGAGCCATGTATGTACCAGGAAGACATATACACTCATATGCAACTTTGAATATTTTTTTATATATATATACCAACATGTGAGAGATCAATTTATTTGATTGAGATGAGATCATGAATTTTTGAAGAAGAGAATGGTACTACAACTTAATGATTGTATGGAACTAGATTTAAATATAGTTGTGATGCTCTTGGTTCACTTACTCATTTAGATCACTTTATGTGTCCTCTTATACCATGACAATCAAGTATAGAATTATTTTTTCTGATTATTATCTTGAACAAATAGAGGATATAATGGTAAGAATAATGGAAATTTCTCAATCTCTGATTCTAATGTTTGCTCTCCATGAAATTTAGTCCATGATTCTTTGGTCTCCTCATTTGAATCTTATTTTTTCTAGATGTTGTCATTCAATGGCAATAAGAAGAATATATTTTTTGCAATACTCGTCCTAATCTAAGATGAATACCATTTAGGTCAAGAGGAGTTATTTGGAAGTGTTGCACCTCAACATTGTAAGTGGGATAAGTTACTTTATTGTTTGGGTTTGGAAATGGTTGTACAGATAGTTGAGTAGGAGTGGATCTTTCATATGGAAGTGGTTGAGGTTATGGTTGTGGTGGAGGTGGATGGTATGGATAGCATGAAGTTGGGTATGGAGGATAATGAGGAAAATATTGAGGATATTATGGGTTTCTCCAATAAGGTCCTTTCCAACCTTGCTTCCAAGATTGGTTTTGGACCCTGAGATAACCAAGGCTTCCAACGAAAGGGTGTGTTCCAATTGCTTTGAGATTATTGTGTGTAACCTTGAAATTTTGAATTAAGATCTTACATCATACTGAATTTAATAGGCTATCATGGTCCTCTTGGTGCTACATAACATAGTTGCTTTGGTGTTTGATTTGATCCACTTTCCTCCCGGTAAATTTCCTGCAACCCTGGTAATGATGGGAAATATTTAGTAGCACATGATTCTACACAGATAACTGAAATTTTAAAATCCTTTTAGTGCATTATTAACATATATATTTGTGCACTTATATTTTTAAGAATCTATGTTTTAAATTTATCTAGCAAGTTACCAAGTTTAGCTTGTCTTACCGATCTTGATGTTGATTTAATTAATCGTGCCCTTCCTCTTGATATGTCTTTGCATATTTCACAATTTTCTTCTAATAATAATTGTTATAAATCACATATACTCATTACATCAATGAAATAAATCCACTCCCTTTTTTATTATTCTTAGTAAGAGCGTTTTTAGTGTGTTAAGTGATAAATTATGGAAATTTTTCCACCTCAGCTTTTACATAAATCTCTCTATCAGATCCTCAAGGCTCTCATCTTCTTTTTGAATCATCCCAGGAGGATATTGCATTAGTTCATATTGACATGGGTCTAGTACAATCTTCAGCTTCTCCAGTTTTTTGGATGAAAGAGGAAGTCTTTAGTTTCTTCAGTCATGGTTAAATGTTTATGATGTGGAACATGTCATGGTGTAATGATGTGGTGAAAACCGATGTAAGTAGATTGGAAAACCTATGGTGTCAATCCTAAGTAAGTGGTGTTAAAATCCGTGTAACAAACATCCTAGTCCTAATCCTAAAGTCCAAACCTAGCGCTAAACCTAAACCTATGGTGTTTTGTAATAGTTCAGGCCTATGCTAAAGACCTAGTGCAAATGGTGTTGTTTTAAACTATACAAAACCAATGTTAAAACCCTTGTCATAAACCTTTCAGAAATATATGTTAAAACTATGGTAATAAACCATATTATAAAATATATCAGTCAAACTGCGTGGAGGGGCGAACTTAACCGCTACAGAAAAAAACATGGGAATGCAGTCGAAATGTTACTGCGTAGTTGTGGAGCTGACCGTAGGAAGACCACAACTGTCGGGTGGAGTTGACTGCAGACAGTTGTCACATGCAGGAGTCATCGCGTTGTTTGAAAAACTGCCAAACCTAACCTATGAGGTGGAATTCCACAGTTAGTCCCCCGACCTATCACATAGAGCAGTTAACAAATTTCCGCCAGAATCGAACTGTCAACGTTTATTTTTATCATATGGTCTATTTGTGGGTTTGTAAGTTAAATGTGCTATGATCATTTCAACCACCATTTAAACCTTATCCTAAGGTGTTACAAAACTATTGAACTGAGAGCTAATTCCACCTAATTCACTCAACCACATACCATTTTTGGCCCAAGTTTGACCTGAACCTGCATTATAAATTTACTCCATTTCTGATCAAGAGGGGGAGTGATTTTGAAGGCTTGTAATAAGATTTTTGTAAGAGAGAGGAAATTTTTCTTTCAGGTGTATCTTGGTTGTCTGGAGGTGGAATTGGGCACTGAGATAGGCATTGGAAAACTGAGAGAGATATATTTTTGTTGACAGAGACCATAGGTGCTTGTGAGTAAATTTAGTATGGTGAATTTTTGTGTAATTATTTCTTCGGATAAATCCTTAATAAAACAGACGCCCATCTTGAAAGCAGAACCAGAGATGTATTCCACTAGTGACAAAATTTGTAATCAATGTTTTCTATCTTCTATCCTCTATCTCTGTTATTTTCTGCAAATTCATGTTTAATTGTGCTTCTTAAGTTATGGTTTAAGTCGTAAAATCAAATGATTTCGTTCAATATTCCACACTAAGCGATCAAGTTAACAATCAATTCACTATTAGAAAATATTCAGTTCTACTTCAGTATTATTTCAGATCATATATTTTGGTATCAGAGTAGGTTGTGTTGTAGGATTTTTCCAGTGAATGTTAACCAGGTCTAGGTTGTGATGTGGAGAAGGAACACTCGAGGAGATCGACTTAGAATTTGGAAAGCGGAAAGTTGCTCAACAATCAACAATGTGAGGATCCAATGCAGGTGAAAATCCTGAAGTGAAGGTCATGGACGATGGACATATTCAAAAAATGTTTTTTAACATGCAACGAATGTTGGGAGAAATCTATGAAGATAATAATGTGAGAGATGCAACTTCTTCTTCGAAAGAAACGAAGAAGGAAAAGGGAAAAGGAAAAGATGATAAATCTCCTTATCCTCCATCATATTCATCTTCATATTATTCTTCTTCTTCTTCCAGTGCATATTCTGAAATAGAAAAAAAACCCTCAGAAATCATCTCTTTTGAAACTTGATGTAAAATTTGAACTACTTATTTATGATGGAAAAATGAATCCTGCAAAGTTAGATAACTGGATTAAACAATTAGAAGTGTATTGTAGAATTTAGAACATTCCTGATGAAAGAGAAAAAATTAGTTAGCTACACCTAGAATGGGGGGAACAACTTTAATCTTGTGGGAAAGTGAAACTCAAGTAGATTTAAAGCAGAAAGGTAAACTCATCTCTTCATGGTCTAAGATTTTAAAATCTCTCAGAAAACAATTCCATCCTTTCGGATACATGCAACAAGATGATATTGATTGACAAAATTTGAGGCAAGGTAAAGGGAAGAATTTTTAGGATTTTACTTAGGAGTTCAAGAAGAAAGCTTTGGCGCTTGTTATTCCATTGGATACACGTGAAACTTTATTAAAGTACATTAGCAGTTTACATTCTTATTTACAAGATACATTATTGATGTTTAATCCCACTGACTTTGATGAAGTGTGTGTTCAAGCCATACATAATGAATCAAGTGGTAGATCATTCAAGTTTTCATAGAAAGCATCCAAACCATTGGAAATCAAAGATTCCAAATAAAACAAGAGGAAGAGCAATTTTAAGGGAAAGAAAACAATGAAAACTCAGAAGGAAAGTGAAAGACCTACTTGTACTCACTGCCAGAGGATTGGACACGATGAAGCCAGATGTTGGAAACTTCAACTAGAACTCAAACCAAAGAAGTTCCAGAAAAATAAAGGTGAAAAGAAGGCTAATACAACAATCCAACAAGATTTGGGCTTCAACTGAGGTGATGAAAGGAAAATAACCGGAATGGTTTCGACAGGTAAAATTTTTGACAGTAGTTCAAGTTCTAGTACTTCTGCATCTTCTTCAAACATAAATCATCTGGATGAAGATAAAAGAGTTGAATTATTTTACATAAGGGTAACTTCTAAGCACACAAAAATAGATACATTTTTTGACAGTGGATCACAAACAAATTTAATATCCGAAGACTTAGTTAAGAAATTTGTTTTGGATACACATAATCTTCCAAGACCATACCCATTAGGTTGGCTAAAAGAAAAGACTCAGATTAATTTCACAAAGCAGTGTCGTTTAAAATTTTCCATCACAACTAATTAAATTGATGAAGTGGATTTAGATGTGATTCCATTAGAAATATGTGGAGTAGTGCTAGGAAGTCCTTACCTCTATGATCATGATGTTGTGTTTCATAGGAAAGAGCATAAATATCATCTTAAGAAATATGGGATTGAATACATTGTCAAGGCACATAAAATCAAAACAAGCTTGGATTTAGTTACTGCTAATTAGATGAAGAGGCTAATAATTTCAAGTAAAAGATATATAATCATGGTTGTGAAAGAACAACATAAGGATCAACATGGTGCTTTTTCAGATTGTGAATCTCAATTTAAAGATAGTTTGGATAAAGTGGTAGATTCTTTTCAAAGTATATTTAAAGAAGAAAAACATCTACCTCCTAAACGGGAAATGCAACATGAAATACAATTGATGTCTAATGCCCCTCTTCCTAATGTCAGAATGCAGCGCATGTGAGTCATAGAGAACAAAGAAATAAAGAAACAAATCCAAGAGTTGGTTGAAAAAAGCTTCACTCGACCCAGTTCATCTCCATGTGGTTCACCCATAATTTTGGTTCCTAAGAAATACGGGACATGGAGAATGTGTGTCGACTTTCGGGCCTTCAACAAAATCACAATCAAGAACAGGTATACTCTTCCCAATATATATAATTTACTTGACCATTTGAAAAATGATGGCTATTTCACTAAGTTGGATTTTCTTAGTGGGTATCATCAAATTCACATTGCAGAAAATGACATCTAGAAAACTACATTTAAAACTAGGCAGGGGCTATTTGAACGGTTAGTGATGCCTTTTGGTTTGTGTAATGCTCCAACAACTTTCTTGCGGGTTATGAATGATGTATTCCATCCATACATTGATAAATTTGTCATAATCTACTTAGATGATATCATGATTTTCAGTTCCAGTATGGAAGAGCATGTTAGGCATGTTAAACAAGTCTTCGAAGTGTTGCAAAGGGAAAAATTGTACCTTAAACTTTCCAAATGTGAGTTTGGGAAAACTTCATTGATTTATATTGGTTACATAGTTGGAGGTGGTAATTTGAAAATAGATTCAGCTAAAATTGATGTGATTGTTAAGTGGCCAAGACCACAAAATGTGACATAAGTTAGGAGTTTTCTAGGTGCAGTTCAATATTGGAGAAAATTAATTTCTCAGTTTTCTTTGATTGTATCGCCATTACATGCTTTAACAGGTTCTAAAGTATCCTTTCAGTGGGGAGGGAAACAACAAAAATATTTTGATACACTTAAGAAGAAAATTGTCACAACACCAATCTTAGCTTTACCATATCTTCAACCACCATTTGAAATTGAAACAAATTCTAGTGGTTATGCCATTGGTGCAGTCTTACTTCAAAAAGGGAAACCTATTTTTTTTCATTCAGAAACTTTTTCTAAGGAAATTGCAAATTATCCGACATATGATAAATAATTGTTTGCTTTGGTTGAAAGTATTAAGAAATGGAACCACTAATTAATGGGTAAGGAAACAGTGATTCACACAAATCATCAATGACTTTAGTACCTTCATTTCTAGACTAATTTGCAAAAATCTCGCCATTGCGTATGGATGGGATTTCTTCAAAAATTTCACTTCGTAATTAAGTACAAGAAAGGTGTAACAAACAAATTAGCTGATATGTTGTCTAGACCATATTTGAATGCTTTAATAGTGCTGTAGAATAGTTCTTTAAAACTTGAAATTTATTTCGAATAATATATTATAGATGATGATTTTAAAGATATTTATGAATCACTAACTCCTGGTACTCAGGTGGAAGAGGTCAATTTTCATGTTCGTGACAGGTTGTTATATCATCTGGGTAAGTTGTGCATACCACAGACAAAAAGGGCGCATGTTATTCGGGAAGCACAATCTTCTCGGATTTTAGGAAATTTTGGCGTAAGCAAGACAATGGCACAAATTAAAAGGTATTGCTACTAGCCTCGCACATATGAAACAATTGTTAAGTAAATTAAAGGATGTGTTATGTGTTTGACAAGAAAACCAAGAAATCGAAAGATTGGCATGTATATGCCACTTCCAGTTCCTTCACGACCATGGGACATCATATCCTAGGATTTGTTGGCTCAAGGGGTCCTGACCCAGGTTCGAAGGTCAAGGTTTTCCAAAAAACCCTTATACTATTGGCCCTTTTGGCAGTGACCTGCTTGCGCAGGCCAAAGTCTCACCTGAAGTAGTATGGGAGGGTGTTGGAACCAAGTTTCTGCACCCTTAGAGAGAGCAGGTAAGTCAAGCAGAGCTACGTTCCTAGCTTATCAAGCTTCGCATCTAACAGATCAGGTACAGGCTGATATCACAGAGCTTATATCTAATGATTACTTTTGCGTCTACGTGCATAATGCCATTCCATCAATACAAAAACTCTAATCGAAGTAATTAACAGATCATAGATTCATATAACAGGAACAAGGATACTCTTCGCAGCTATAAAACAGATCTATTCGCAGGCTCACTAATCCATGTAGTCCACAGTTAACAGAGCTACTATTAGTCATAGATATACTCATCATTCTCGCATCAGCATTATCATATGTGACGTCATAAACATATGAACAATAGATCACAGTAAATAAATGCAGATCAACAGCTACAATGGATAACCAACATTTCACATGTATTAGCCTTCAAAACCAAATACAATCCAACACCACCTATGCACACAACCAGCAGGGTTCACACACAGCAGGACTAAGTATCTTTGCGCACACAGCCAGCAGGAGTCCTTACCCTAGCAACCCCAAACCGATCTAACAATTCGCAACTATCATCAATCTCTTTTCTTCCTGCCTATGACTCAAATTTTTTTATTTATTTATATCGATTTAACCTACGCATCCAATGGTCTGTAAACCATGGTTTTAGACTTATGGTCTACCCTTGACCTGTTATAATGCATTAGGGGCATTGACCCACCCCAAAACCCCTGCGTTAGACTAAATATTACAAAAATATACAAAAAATGGACAAAATTCACAGCTTTAGGAGATCGTGTTCCAATAGTCCCCCAACACAATCTTGTGACTCGTCCCGAGTCACTCTGATGGTGGGGTCCCCACCTGCGCCTACAATGATCTGATTGCCTCGGCTAGTGTAGGCAGCACGCCTTTACTCGGAGTAGCGACATTCTCTGTGATGTCAACCAAATTTTCTGAAATCAGTCCTTCCGTCGTTGTGATGACACTCTGCAGAGTCTGGTTCAGCTGCTTAATCATGATATCAACATCTTGTGAAATCTTGAGGGCCTCAGCAGCCCAAGGCTTTAGGCGGTCACTGAGGGCCTTCTTGTTTTTCTGGAGTTCATCAATATCAGCTTGGAGGGCGTGATTGGTGTGCAGCCCTGTCAAGCGATGAGGAGGAACTAAAGTGGGTAGGGTGGCTTCCAACTTCTCGAACTCTTCTTCTTTCTGTCACAGGTCCTAGTTGATGCCACGTAGGATCAGGTCATGCTAGACCTTGGTCCATAGCTGCATGGCTGTTTCTAATAATTTGGCATCCTGCACGATTTTCCTTGTAATGGCGTTCGTAGACACAGTGACCAGTGTAGTTCGTTGGGCCCGTACCTACGAAGGTATTTCAGGCTGCAACTTAGCCTAGAGGTTGGAAATCTGCTGCTCCATTTGTGCCTTGACCATCTGAACTTCCTCCCGAGAGGCCTTTAATGCTGCGACCAACCTTTCAACCTTCCCCTGAGGGGTGCTTGTGGTCGGGATTTCTGTGGTAACATCTGCGCAAAGTTGGTGAATCATGTTTTCGACCTCCATGTGCTTCGCGGTGGCAAGGCAAACTTCATTGTTCTTAGCATCAATTGTCTGTTCAACCACTCTGAGCTGTCGGTGCACTTGCTAGTCTCGATGGTGAATTTCCTGAAATACAGAGGTGTGGAGACCCTGCAAGGCCTCATGAGGTAACCTTGTTAAATTCAGTTGGACTTCTGTACTGGCCTGGACTTGGATTCCCAGGTTTGGTGGACTGATCATGAGGGCTGTGCCAGGTAGAAAGTAGAGGTGGATTTTTTCTGTAACTAATGCTGCGCTACCGGTAGCCAAGGGTGTGCATACCTGGGTTACACTGGTCTACAATGTATTTGTCTTCAACTGTAGCACACCGATCTCTACCTATATTATGTCGATCGTAGCTTTCTGTTGCCCCTCTAAGGCTACTCACCTGTCCTTCACAGCCAGAGTGACCGCATTAGTGATTTTTTCAAGGTCTCCATCAGTTAATGTGACTGTCTCATCTTGTTCCGCCCCCTGAGAGCACTGCTTCTTGCGGGGCGTCCTGACAGGCTCGCATGTTCGCTTTGTGCCGCGGGGGGAGGCAGGTCCTCCTACCTCTAGTCCTTCTATGCCTAGGTCTGGCTGCGAATCTACCTGAGTCTCAGCCTCGACGCCCTTCTCAAGGGTCTGCTTCTGTTGCGCATCCTGATGTGTGGCCACACCCATATCTTGTTTGGTACTCTTGGTCGCACCTCTGGTAACCTTGATGGCGATAGGGGGGTGAATTTTGATGTGCTGGTTCCTTCGACGACCTTCGCGCCTGTTCTAAAGCCGATCTTCTAGTTAGGAGGCTAGAGCACAATGACGTTGTAAACTTCTTTATCCGCCACCATATAAGGGAGAGAAGTCCAAGATTTATCCTTGTGTGCTTTGATCTAGACGTTGTACATAGTGACTTGAAATGCCACAATGCCCTTGTATCTGTCATACGCGGTAGGGGAAAACCATGGTCGGGAGTTAATGACTGTGGCCAAGCTACTTTGAAAGAGGACCCTATTATCACTAAGATTTTCCTTGAAGTTTTTGGGAAGAGGAAAGGGGTCCAAGGTAACCACAAACCAACTTTTAGGTACATAACCTAGCCAATCTGTACCCAGAGAGGACTCTCTCTGTATAATTTAGCTTTTTTTGAAAGATATTAGGCTAGTTATAAAGTCCAGGGATTTTGATTGAGTTTGGGTGATGAAATTCAATAGCTAAGGGTAGGATTGAGTAGTTTAAGACATTGGGCTAATGGAGTCAAAAAAATATGGCTTAACTGGATTAAGTTTCTTAACAAAAGATGGTTTCATAGGGAAAGGTAATCAAATAGAGAACAATTAAAGATCTAAAGTGAATGGAATGGACCTGAAATGGTTGAAGGGCATTTAAGAATCCTTCAATATTTTCAAAAGAGGGAACTTGGATGATTATTAATAAAGAGAAGTTAAGTATTCTTTACTAAATAATCAAAATGCATAAACTAGAAAAACAGGAGCAATTAAGAATTCACTGTTTAAACTAGTTCAGAAGAAAACATTTCGAATAATAATGATTGAAAACAGATCCCACTTAAACACTTTCTGATTTATTCCTTTTCATTAATAATTCAGATATGAAACACAAATGGTATAATAAACAAGTATAAAACTCTAAAACATAAGAGATATATGACTTATTGATCCGTTGTCTGACACAAGAATCCTGTGAAAAGTCTTTAGCATCAATTCTTCATCCAGCTAGCCATAGAAATTTTTCCAGCAGCACTTTATTCCAAAATAGTCAATGTTACAGCAAAGTCTAGGAATCCACCCCTCAATACTCTGATTGAGGGAGTATTTATACAAAAAATTATAAAAAATATCTCATAACAAATTGAGATATAATCTAGGATGACTCATAAGTATTTTACAACAAACTAGAGACAAATGGTCTCGTAGATAAGAGAAATGATAACTGATGTTGTGTTGTTTCCTTCTTTTGAGAATGTGCCCTATGATTTGGCTTGTTGTTGTCCTCTTTAGTAACTCTGTGTTGGTTTCTCTGTTTTACTGATACTCTTTAATCTCTATTTATCTGTTTATCCTTCTTATCATGACTTACTATAGTACATAATCAAAAATTCATGTAAGGATAGTTTTTACAAAAGTTCTAACATTTCTTCCCACCATTTAGCTTCCGGTATTCTGGTTCTTTGAAGTTTTCTCAGAGTTTCATCTATCTCTGTATATCTAAAGAAAGTAGGCTGTATTGGGAATAAATGCTTTACCTCATGCTCAAGATAAAACAAATTTTCCAATCTGTCATGAAGATTTTTGCTTGTAGGCAATGCTGCTGCTGATGAACTAGTTGAGGAACTGGCTTAATTATCAGCATGCTTGTCCAATTTCTCAACATAACTTTCAAGGTCCATCAATTTATCCTCTGAAACTAAAGGACTGGGCAATCCTTTATTCAACAAAATATCAAATTTTTTTATGAAGGTATTGATTTCTTCTTGCATATTAGAGCATCTGTGTTATAGATTCTGCATCAGAGTTCTTTTGGTAAAAACTCTTTTTATTTCCAAAATTGTTCCTGTCCTGTCTTGAATACCAATTTCTTCAAGTTGATGCTTATTCTGAGTATTTTAAAAGCAGATGAGTTCATTGGCTTCTTTAGGCATGTTTCCCGGTTCTTCTCTTGCTTTCAGAATTTCTTCCAGAGCTACTTTAACTAAATCATTCTATTCATACATTATTTGAATTGAGGGCCAGACATCATTTATTGACTGGACGATGTTGTCCCAAAGAATTTCTTTTATTTCCTTCATAGGCTTCTCCAATGCTTTAACCAATTTTTCTAACCTGTTGACCTCTCTTGTTTTATCTGCAACACTCATCTTCGAGAGATCATGTTTTTGTTCTAAAGTGGTGAATTATGCCTTTGTTCTTTGGAGCTCTGTCACTTGGAGTTTCAATTCCTCCATTGACTTTATTAATTATTTGGTACTTAAATTTGAAGTATTGCCCTGTGATAATTCTGTTGGCTGACCTGTTGTGGTTGTACCTGTAATTAATTCTGCTGTAGATGCTGGAGTATTTGACTGCTTGTATTTTAATGCCTTTTCAAGCTCTTTTTCAGTTTCATTAAGTTGCTCATTCAGTTTCAAGAGAAAATCCATCAATTCTTCTTCAGAGTTTTGCTTTATAATTTCTGTAGTCTGTGGATGTCTTGAAGCTGGTTACTTCAGTTGTTTTCTCAAGGCTGCAATATCATCATCTTTTTTCTTGATCAAGGCTTCTATACCCTTGACATCCTTGGGATTATGACCCAATCCAATAATTATTTCCTCCAAAGTATTTATCCTGTTATCCTTAGCCTGAGAAGAGGCTTTTTCAAGATTCAATTGAGCATTAGTATTCTTCAAAGAATCCTGCAATTTCTGGGTCATCATTGATTTATCTGTTAGAGTAGAATAAATCATTTCACCTGTCTGTTTATGCAGCTCAATTCGATATAAAGGATGAATATCATTTGCTATGACTTCAAAATTAGTTCCGATATAATCTATAGCTGTTTGAGGTTGCTACACTTTGGGTTTGAAGTGACTCATTACCATTTTACTCTATTGGATGTCATAAGCGGACATCAATCTTTGTTGATTCTTAGGAGCCATCTTCAAATACTGATTGTAAACTTGAAGTCTGAGTGGATCATTTTTCGCCTTTATATTTATGAATGTCCTTTTAGTATCCCAGGCATCTTTCACTGGTGGTTTGAAAGATGATACCTCTACACTTTGTTGCCTTTGCAGCTCTTTTCTCTGTGAAGTAGCGGATGTCCCATTGATTGTACATGTTTGCTAACTACCCAATTCTTCTCTCCCCTGATTATCAGGGATTTCATGAATAGATTCTACTTCTGGAAGAGGATTTAATTTTTGTCTTTTAGCATCAGGCTCTTCTGAAGATCCACTGATAGGGGTAGCTGCTTCAACATCTCTCTTCTTACCCTTTTCTATATTGAGAGGAGTTTGTAAAATTGAAACTTCTGCCACATTAGTCTGAGTAGAAGAAGTCTGTATTTGACCGTGTTCTTTAGAAGTTTCAGGTTGTTCTATCATTTTGAATCTTTCTGTAACTTTTATTTCAGCCTCTTTCTCCTTTCCTTTAGATGCTACTATGGCCAATGCACTGATTTCCTGTAAATTTTGTAGAGAAGTCCCAGCAGAAGAAGAACCAATACCTGGTATCTGCACCTGTCCAAAAGATTCTAGGTCAAGTATTTTTTCAATATCTTTCATAACATTGTCAACACTGACCTGTTCACTATCTTGTTCTATCAATGTCCATTCCATCCATTCATCCATATTGGCATATTGTTCAATTTCTGGGATTCTTTGATGAATGTATGGTGATAATTTGTTTTTAATCCTTCTATCACAAATAAAGCTGTTTGGGTCATAAGGCACCCAGTATAAACTTTTTTGTAATCTAAGATAGTCTTCTAAGATTCTTTCAGCTTCTTTCCCAGCATCCCTAGAGTTACAGATAAAGGGACCTAATTGACTCTTAATTCTGAGTTGAGCCTTTTTCTTTGCATTGCAAAAATGGACTATGTCAGAATTTATCATATGTCTAAAATATTCTAAGGCAAAAAGCCTCATTGGGACATATTTTGGCAACTTGAAAGGGCATAACTCACACCCATATATTCTGATTTCTGTGTGATTTCGGTATAGGTACCAATCACCTATCCTCTATTGCTTTGAGAGTTGGAGAATTTTCTTGATTTCACTATTGACCCTAGGGGGGGAGACCCCTGTCAACAAGGTGGTTGCAGGATGTACAAATAGGTCAATTAAATCATTGTAAAAATAAGGAGAATCAGGGGAATTATGAGTGATTGCTGACCAAACGATTACAGACCTAGGATTTCCTTTGGCATCAAGTTTCTTGACATAGAAAGGGAAACTCTCAGATTGATAATAAAGCATAAGATGGTATATAATAGAGGAATATTTGAACACTCTTTCGTTTTATAATCTCATGAACTGATCACGGATTTTATCAGCAATGTAGGAAGCAAAGTCATACTTGACAGTAGGGGGCTGTCCAGGGGTAAAAATTGACAACAATACTAGGGTTAATTGATCAACATATTCACTGTATTGAAACCCATTATAGAGGATATCATATTCAAGATAAGCCTGCCCACATCAGTGAAAAAGGTATAACCATAAGGCTGATGTTCTGGTAACATGAAAGTTTGGCAGAGGCGATTTTATTTCTTCATGGGATAAATTCGCTGATTTCTCAAGTAAATCTCCCATGGAAAGGGGAGTCAGGGCTTGACCAGGCTGGAACTGTAACATTTCATTGATAGACTGAGCAGTTAGTGGGAAAAGGATGGTTTGACTCGGGGAAAAAACTGCTTGTTGATTGGGATCATAATTTGCATGGCAGTAATGGATTATCTCAGGAAAAATGTGGAATAAGGGGAGAAGATACATGGGAATATTGGATTCCCATAATCCAAAAATTTCAGAACCGTTCAGGTAGTTATCTCTACAATGGCAAAAAATTCGAAGAGGATTTTCGCTGAGGACAAGGTCTTTGATTTGGAAATCCCTATCTGCTAGAGGCAGATAATCTAAATCTCTGTGAGGGGCATTCAGGGGTGCGACATTCAAAGCCACGAGAATTTCCATTTCTGGTTCTTGTGGATTCAGAAATGAATTCAGGTTTTGATAAAAAACGAGCACAATCACAGGTTTGGGAATGCAATTGTAATTTTGTGATTTTAAGGAATAAAATGAAGACCATTCTTAAACCCTGTTTGAGTTTTTTGTGTGGAATTTAAACAAAAACCAGGATTTTTACAGAGTTCGACGGGAATTTAGGTAAATACCTGTTTTATGGGAATTGAACAGTGATTAAAACAGGTGTTGACTATGGCGGATGAATTCTGGAATAGTCGACTGCAATTTCCTCAGCAAAGTGGCGGTTGACAAACTTCGACAGTTGATTTAGGAATTCGTTGCATGGGACACTGGTCACTGCACGAGATAATGAAAATGACGTGGGTTCTTTTGTTTTATTTGCAAAGTCAAAGGTTGGCGGGTTTTTTATTTTTTTAATGGATGACGTCAGCAAGTACGGGGGCTTCGTCACGGGAGGCAGGCAGTAAGTGGTTTCCATTGCACAAATTTTGGGGAAGAGTGGTTTTCAGCGGAGGGCGAGCGATTCCATACAATGCACGACATGTGGTGCAGTATTATTCAGAAAACCGCTTGGCCATCACGCGTTATCGTTCGGACGTGGATGCCAAACGATATGGATGACAACCGTAGATCTTTATTTGATTGATCGAACGGTCATCGGGAGAGCAAGATGACAGGGAATTAATATGGCGGGCCCAATGTGATTAAGTGTGAATTAATCGCATTGCGGACAATTCTATTGGTGAGGATTATTTTTAATCAACCGTGAGGGTTAATTAATGTATTTTAAATGTGGCGGGGATGTGGGTTTATGATTTGATTAATTAATCAACGTATTTAAGGTTATATTTCAACCAACAGGGCGGGATATATATTAATTCGGAATTTTATTAAAATAATACGGGAAATGGGAAATTTTCATAGGGATTTAAATAATAAGTTAGAAATTAATATGGAAAATGAACGGAAGTGTTAAGTGTAAAACATTAAGGTAATGTATTTAACTTATGCTTGAATGAAAAGGGTTTTTATGAAATATTGCATAATTTTCCTAAGTAAAATAGGATTTTACTTAGGAAAAGATTTTTTAGAAGTAAATGAATGACATGATGAATGGTTTTAAATAGTTAGGATTTTCCAATTATTGGGCCGAGGGTCCGATCCCTCCAAAAGTCAAGGAAATGCCTTGAGCCCCTCTAATTTTCAAATGCCTTAGTACTTAAGGGAAATTAGTGAAATTTTTAGGGAAAAATGAGAAGGGAAGTTAATAATTTTGACTTTGCTTTGCTTGAAATTCTTCCAGTGTAGTGTCTGCCTTTGCACTTGTGATGAAAGTAGAGACTAATACATTTAGAATCATTATCCATCACATGTAATTCTGCAACATCATCTACCTACCCTACCAACTTTACCCTACCATTTTTTCTTCTTTATTAGGGTGCACCTAGACTGGCAAACCCTTATCACATTTTTTCTTTTACATATGGAAATCTATCTAATTCTATCCTTATTACATCCCAGGGCTCAGATTAAACTATTGAGCTCCTTTTATTTACTCTACCAAACTACTTATCTGCCAAGATTAAACAGTTTGGTTAGATTTTATCTTCTATCTTTAAAACATAAAATTGAAAGATGAACTAGCCAAGTTTAAGCTGTTTGACTGTTCATAAATTGTGGCATGAGATACAAGTTGCACACAATTTGTTTATTTACATAAGAGAAAAAATTAGTGGCCTTTAGACTTGCACACTTTCCTTGGCCTTTCTTTTGGTGAGGTTCATTTTCTTTTACTTTTTTGGCCATTTTTTATTATTTTCACCCTTTGATTTTTCTTTTAGGGTATACCCTCTTTACATTTTTTTAATTTTTTTAATTTTTTGACAATATGGAAAACCTTTGTAACAAGAAAAGGTATGAACATATTACATAGCACATAAAGTCAATCATGATATATGACACCTATTGGTATAGGAGTCTAACAGACCCAAAAAACTTGGTTGTCCTCAATACATTGTGGATCCTTAGAATCCCATAAGTGTGCATAGCGAGCCCCTTTGCACATGTCCGAGGTAAGCTCAGGGAGGACTGACTCCGCAGGGGCTTCCCAGGCAACCAATGCTATGAGGAATAGTAACCAGGAATAACAAAATGCGCAGCCCTACTCCTGGGACTCGCGGACATTAGTCAGAAACTCATCACACAAATACTGGGCCCAGTTAAAACATACCCCTTTCCCGCATTGGCCTGCTAACTGAATTACAGGGACAGAGGTGACCTGACATTTTCTCATCATTTTTCACGCCAGCAACATCGTGCCAAATTGCGTGCCTTGGTCACTGATAGACTTGATTATAAAAGCCCGAGTATTGTGCTCCACATGGTAGGTCTTGCGTACATACTCAAAAATTTCCGCCTCATAATTTTTACCCACATGCTCCAGAGGGTTGTGGCCGTGCATGGGAAGGCCAGTAATTTTGTGAACCAGTGCAACGTCGATGGGGATCCTGTCCTGGATCCATAAGAAGTCATCATGAATTAGGGCAATAAATTGTCGAGCTAATCGGTCCGTGACATTGTAGTGACCAAAGTGTGGCATCCTTAGCAAGTTCAGGAGCCCAGACTCGGCCAATCCACGCACCCATCGCTGAGGAAAAATTTTGATTCCATCATCTACCTGAATTGTGTCAAGGTATAATTCAGGTGCCAACTCAGGGAAGGTCTCCAAACTGGCCAAGTCGTGGTCGTCGAATTTGATCTCGTGAAGCTTCCCAATAGGTTCACCAATGATAGGGACTTCTCCCGGTGTCAGTGGAATATGCAAATAAGTGATCAAGCCATCACGATTCTTTGGCATGCGCATCGAGGTCCTGCGTGACCAAACAAAGGGAGGTAACCAATTGATTGGACCGGCAGGCTAGGTCTCCTCCTGAGTAGCACGTGCCTGGGGTGTCACCTTCGGGGATTTTACATCCTGCAGGGAAGTATGAGGCTTCCTCCCAACCCATTTTGCGGGTTTCAGGGGTTTCCCTAATCCTTATGCTTTTTCCTTTCCCTTATTTGTGACTGGGGTGGAGAAAACTTCTTTAGCCTCAGACTCAATCTCCACCACTTCCTCAGTGCCTTGTTCTACCGAGATTACTCGTTCCAATGCTTCAGTAGAATTTGTAGCCGTCATCCTGGCACGAAAAAAAAAATTTAGATTGCTACTGTCAGAGGGAGTAGGTTTCTTAGACATGAAAGAGATTTTATAGGCACAAAAATTCTTACAACACAAATTCGTCCAGGACAAACATGCCAAGTACGAGTTATTCAAGCGATACGAAACCCTTGTCTGATCTAGCCCACCTGTTTTATAGCTATGGTGATCGCCCAATGGTAGGGTAGATTTCACATGGAACTTACCATCAAGTAAACGGTAAAAACTCTCCAGAAATCGCCTCATTAAATGCCAGCCGCCCGCCCCATACAACGGTAATTTTTTCTTTTTACCCGATTTGACTGTTCCAATGGTTATTTTTCACACCCTGGGTGCGCTCAGTGCACCCCTGCGCTCCTAGCGCACCCTTGTGCTTTGAGCATACCTCCTGTGCTCCAAGCGCACCGGCTGCAATCTGAGCCTATTCCTTCCAATTGTAATTCTACGTCGCTATAGCCCAGCCCCTAAGATATTTTGTGCCATTGCCTTACCTGCATAGTGACCTCCTTCTATGCCTTTATGAGCATATGCCAAGATAGTGTGTCTTTCATGCCTCAGAACGTATCTGCGCAGTACGTCATCAGCGCCTAGTTTATATAAGTGACCTGTGATAATGGTAAAATCCGCCGCCTGGGTAACCATCTCCTTCTTTTGTTGTACCAAATATTCCGTCGATATCATGCCTGTAGTCAGGAACTGAATGATATTAGCGAAGTGCGCATCAACGACCTTAATGGAGAAAAGCTGCGCATCGATCAATCCTTCCTCCAAGTCAGTGGGTTCTGTGCCCATCTCAATTTGGGACAAGTGATCTGGCACAACATTCAACTTCCCTAGCTTGGCTATGATTTCAAAATTGTATTCCTGAAACATCAACAACCATCTGCAAATTCCCCCCCCCAACACAGTCTTATGCACTAGGTACTTTGAAGTCGAATGGTTTGTAAACATCTTAAAGTGTCCTCCTAATAGATAGTGCTGATACCTTTGTAGTGCATAGACCATGGCCAACCCTACTCTATCCGTGGTGGCATAATTGCGCTCCTCACTCGAGAGTTTAAAACTAGCAAATGCGACGGGGTTAATATGTCGCCAGCGCCGGGCTGCGTAAGGACTGCTCCCAAGGCAATCCCTGAAGCGTCAACCTGATCATGAAATACCTTTGCCCAATCGGGAAAATTAAGAATAGGTGCAGATACCATCTTTTCCTTGAGTAGCTCAAAGTTCTTCTGGCACTCGTCATCCCAAAGGAATGAAACATCCTCCTTAAGCAGCTTTGCCAAAGGTGCTATGATCAATGCGTATCCCTGAATGAAGTTTCTGTAGTAGCCCATATGTCGAAGGGTCAAACGTAGTTGTTTCTCAAATGTAGCCACTGCCAGATTGATGATAACAACCAATTTCGCAGGATCCACCGTCGGACTTACCCAATCCAACTGCTCAACCGACTCACTAATACTTGCGGTGAGCTTTTTATCAAATTCTTGCATAATCTTCTGCTTATACTTGGGTTGCAACCGATAAGGCCGATATTTTATAGGGTGCACATCTGGGTTTAACGTGATGCGCATAACCCCGAGGTCTCTTGTAATCCCTTTGAGTTCCGAAAACTTGGTTAAGAATGAGTCTTGATATTTTGTGAGCAGTTAAGCAACTTTTCTTACAGTGTCATCTTCCCAGTAGTCCCCAATTTTAGCTAACTTAGGCTACTCGGCTGCGCCAATGTTGTCCTCCTGCATTTTTAGAGGCTTCGTCATATCCATAGTCGGCAATGGAGGTTCTGCAACTGCGCACCCCCCCTTTGATTATGGGATAGAGAGATTGCGTGGATCCTCCTCGCACTCTCCTATAGTTACATTGTGACAGTTGGCAATATCCCGCATATGCGTTTCCCATGTGGGTATCCCATATGTTGTGTAGGGGCTGGATTCACCAAATACAAAGGTATCAATGTCCTGCATAGCTTCATCAAGTGCCTCCAACCCCCCTGTTAACCCGAACGTCCCCAAAAATTCATCCTTTAAGGTTTCCAACTGGCGGCTGCGTTGATGTAGCTCCGCATCTAGGTACCATGCGGTGGGAATTGGTCCCAAGGTATGAATCAACAAGTGAACCCATTATTTTGCAGTACAATCACACCATTTCTCCATCTAGGCAGACAAATGTCCGTGCGGATCCCTTGGGCCACAAAATATCTTGATGCGCACATCAGACAGAGGCTCAAATCGTAGGACCATCATATCTTGACATTCCTCCCATTCCTGGAACACCTCTTTATACGTGTCCCACCATCTTGCAGGCATTGTGCACATAGCTAGGTTAAGGGCCCATAGCCTTCATTCTCTTGGAAGCTCAGCCTCAAATGTCCACACAAATTTTCTTATACTACCGGAACCATCAAAGTAGGGTGGTTCTCTTACCTTGGAGGATATGCAACGGAAGTCCCTGGTGATTCACAGGCAACGCAACACAGAGACATCATGCAGTTGGTTTTTCCAATTTTCCATTTCCTTGTCGGAGTCGGAGAAGCATTCGCTATCTCTTTCCTAGCAAAGCACACCATCGAACGTAGGATTGATCCATTCGTTGTCTCTCGCAATTAGCTTATAGATGTGATCCACTTCTTCTTCCTGACACACTAGTTCTGTATACGGGGTCTAGTGGTACAATCACCCGATTTCCTTCATTTTCGAACACCATGCTTATTTTTTTCAAATTGATAATACTGCCCATATTGATGGCCCAATCCAATCCTAGGAGCGTAGGATAGGGGTCCACATATTCTACGATCTGAATAACCTCAAATTCAACCTGAAATTTGACCCCTGCAATGTCTACCACGATCCTTGATAATCTTCCTAAAGGTATGATCTTCTGCTGATTAGCCATGCACAGCTAGATAGTGGACCATTCTAACTTAGGTTCCCCCATTTGCTGCCAGGTTTTCTTAGGTAGTACATTCACATCTGAGCCCAGGTCCAGAATAACCTGATCCATCTCATAGTCACCAATCTGCATTGTTAACCTTATCTCCCTGCCAATGCGTCTCTTATGCTTATATAATTTGTGCACATCCTTAACTTCCATAGCTGGGGTTGTATTTTTTGTGCAACTATATATTAAGTATTGGAGGTTTTCTACAGCCCTTTGGTTGTGCAATAGCTTCATACATGCATGCAGGAATGGTTTGACCTCATCGTCTGCTTTGGGGTTTGCAGGGGTGTGAGGAGTAGGTGCCTCAACCTTAGCAAAATCTTGGCGAGCTGTGACAAAGATTTAATTTTCTTTTTGTAAGTCCAAACCTTATTGTTTAATAGCCTCTTTACAGATGAGAGGATCTGCCTTAGCCTTCTCCACAAATCTTCCGGTGGCCATGCCGCTGCGTGTTATAACATTAACACTTGGTCCTTCATCTTGAGGTTCCGCCTTGACCCTTTGTATATTTTGCGTAGGTGTCTACTGCTTCTCCTACATCTTGGCCATCATAATCAGGCAATCTTCAATCGCACGATCCAGCTGTCTACAATATCTGTAGGATTGTCTCACAGGGTTCACGCAATCCCTTGCAAAGTGCCCTATTTCCCCACAGTAGTAGCAAATTAGTTGTCCTCTCCCTCTACTTGTGCTTCCACCTCGGCCCCCTCCCCTGCCCCTAGTTGGGGAGCCACCTATGCCCGAAGGGGATCTTGGTGAGGATGGGCCCGTCTGTACCCTATATATATTTCCTCGATCTATCATCAGATCATACGTTCGACAGTTCTGTTCATCGTGGCTTACAAATCTACAGAACCTACACCATTGTTTCTTTATTTCTGGGACATATGCGGAAAGGCGAGGGCAGTGGTTGGTATCATGCAGCCTAGCCACGCGAAAATTGTCACACTAAAGCATCGGTCCATTTGGTCCTGTAGCTTCCCTAGGTCGCAATGGACTGGGTCCCCCAACTTGTATGTAGTTTGCTAGCAGAGGACAGTTATCCTTGGTGTGTCCATTCACCCTACACCGTATGCACCATCTTTTAGGGCTAGCCTCTGTCCCTCACTCCTTTCACAGATTATGGATCTCCATATGCATTTCTTCTAGCTGGCCTTGTATCTGCTGCACTCCTAACTGGGTATCATCTCTTGGTGCAACTTCTAGCTTCATCACAATTTCCAAGGCCTTTTCCTACGATTCAATGGCTTGATGTGCCATTAGCATGCGTAGGTGGGGCAACAACATAGCGATGAAATACTCCGTGTGCTGCCTAACATCGTACAGAAATACTCCTCTAATTTCAATCTTCAATAGTTGGTGAGCCTCCCATACGGATTTAGACGGTCCTTGCTTAATATCCTTTAGAACGTTTACTATCTGAGAGTAGGACTTGGGCTTATTGAACTACTATTTCAAGGCATTTTTAAATTCTTCAATGGTTGCATTCGCATGTTGGTTGATGTACCCCATGTACCAGTCCAAGGCTCTCCCTTCAAAGGCAAGGGACAGCTGCGCTCTTTTAACCGTGTCACTAGCTACATTCTGCGCAGTCCATACCGATCCTGGGACAAACCAGAACCGATCCATATCTTCATCCAGTATGCCTTTGAAGGTGGGTAACTTCATGTGTGAGGCCATATCATCTTATGGTGGTGTAGGCGGTGAGTTCTTACCCCTATGAGAGTTCGATTGTGGCGTAGACGGAGAAATCTGCACAACGGAATTTATTATTGGACTCTAGAAAGATCAATCTCCTTCTTGATTAGTTTTGTAATACTTAACACTGCGCATTGTTCCCTCAATTTGATCGGAGCTCATTCACTCAGTGTGGTTGCACAGAATGCTCTTTTCACACAGTAATATCTTAATCAGCAATGGTAAGGTTTTCAAAAACTTACCTCGGAGACCCTTGAAGAAACTTTGCTCTGCTTCAGAATAGGAGATGAATTGATTGATGGCAAAACTCTGTCACAAACCCTCCTAGCACACTCTCCACCCAGTGATATACTGTACAAGTGATGGTGTTATCAGTATTTTATAACTGTTGGATCAACTCTAGAGTCCGCTGTGTGACTCGTTTGTCCTTCCAACACTTCTGGAAATCTACAAGCCTTGAAAGCCACTCCTAAAGCTTGGTTGAAAATTTCACAAAGAAAATTTCGTAGATCTCTGTAAAAATGTACTTATTCTTCCACTTTTCCGCCGTCAACCTTGTGCTGCGATTCTCTTTTATCAAAAATTCCTGAATTTGTCTTTTGAGCCATTATTCAATTTCTTTCTTCTCATGTTTCAATATTCTCTTGGAATTACCTGATCTCTCTCTCAAAATGCTCCCGGTCCCGGCAACAGAATCATTTTTTGGCTCGAGGGGTCCTGACCCAGGTTTGGAGGTTAAGGTTTGCCAACAAACCCCTATACTACTGGCCCTTTCGGTAGTGACCTGCTTGTGCAGGCCAAAGTCTCACTCAAAGCAATATGGGAGGGTGCTGGAACTAGGTTTCCACACCATGAGAGAGAGCAGGTAAGTCAAGCAGAGTTGCATTCCTAGCTTATCAAGCTTCGCATTTAACAGATTAGGTACAGGCTGATATCACATAGCTCAGATCTAATGATTACTTTTGCATCTATGTGCATAATACCATTTCATCAATACAAAAACTCTAATCGCAATAATTAACAGATCATAGATTCATATAACAGGAACAAGGATACTATTTGCAGCTATAAAACAGATATATTTGCAGGTTTAGTAATCCGTATAGTCCACAGTTAACATAGCTACTATTAGTCAAAGATCTACTCAGCATTCTTGCATCAGCATTATCATATGTGACATCATAAACATATGAACAATAGATCACAGTAAATAAAGGTAGATCCACAGCTACAATGGATAACCAACAGTAAGTGTAATAGATTCAACAGTTCGCATCGACAATAATACATAACTCAAATAACGCAGAGGAACTCTAACCAGATTCGCATATATTAGCCTTCAAAACCCAATACAATCCAACACCGCCTGCGCACACAGCCAACAAGGTCCGCACACAACAGGACTAAGGATCTCTGTGCACACAGCCAACAGGAGTCCTTACCCTATCAACCCCAAATCGATCTAAAAATTCGCAACTATCATCAATCTCTTTTCTTCCTGCCTATGACTCAAAAAGGTTTATCTATTTATACCAATTTATCCTACGCATCCAATGGTCTGCAAACCATGGTTTGCAGACTCGTGGTCTACCCTTGACCCGTTACAATGCATTAGGGGCTTTGACCCACCCCAAAATGCCTGTGTTAGGCTAAATATTATAAAAATATACAAAAATAGACAAAATTCGCAGCTTTAGGAGACCCTTTTCCAACAGGATTTGTTGGAGGAATTCCTATGTCTAGGAGAGGGCATGATTACATGTATGTCATGGTTGATCGTTTCAACAAGATGTGCATTCTAGTTCCATGAAAAAAGCAAGTGATTTCTAAACAAACTACACATATTTTCTTTCAACAGGTATGGGTTCATTTTGGGTTACCTACTTCCATCATTTCCGACCGAGACACTCGCTTTATAGGAGAGTTTTTGTCCACTTTGTGGGGACTCATGGACACAAAGCTAAAGAAGAACACAATTTTTCATCCATAGACCGACGGACAGACATAAGTGGTGAACATGATAGTGATACATATTCTCTAAGGTTACTGCAACAAATATCCTAAGTTGTGGGATGAATATTTACCTTATGTGCAACATACTTACAATCGAGCCTTACATTCTTCGACTAAGGCGAGGTGAATGGATATCAGAAGAGTGAGGGAGCTATACCCTTGCCTCATGTCTATTTAAATCAAACTTTTGTTGGTCCAAAAGATTTTAAGTGGAGAGGATTGATCCACGAGGATCTTGCATCAGTTTAGATTGACAAGGATCCAGTACAATCTTCAGTTTCTCCAGTGTTCTAGATGAAAGAGGAAGTCTTCAGTTTCTTCAGTCATGGTTAAATGTTTATGGTGTGGAACATGTCATAGTGTAATGATGTGGTGAAAACCACAGTAACTAGGTTGGAAAACCTATGGTGTCAATCCTAAGTAAGTGGTGTTAAAAACCATGTAATAAAAATCCTAGTCCTAATCCTAAATTCAAAACATAACATTCAACCTAAACCTATAGTGTTTTGTAATAGTTCAAACCAATGCTAAAGACCTAGTGCAAATGGTGTTGTTTTAAACTATACAAAACCTATGTTAAAAACCCTTGTTATAAACCTTTCGAAAATATATGTTAAAACTATCGTAATAAACCATATTATAAAACATATCAGTCAAACCACGTCGAGGGGAAGACTTAACCGTCACAGCACAAAACATGTGAACGCAGTCGAAATGCTACTGCACAGTTGTGGAGCTTGTCGCCGGAAGACCGTAACCGTCAGGCGGAGTTGATCGTAGATAGTTGTCACATGCGAGAGTCATCACGTCGTTTGTGGAACCGCCAAACCTAACCTAGGAGGTGGCATTCTATGGTTAGTCCATCGACCCGTCACATGGAGTTGTTAACAAATTTCCGCCAAAGTCAAACTGTCAAAATTTATTTTTATCATATGTTCTATTTGTGGGTTTGTAAGTTAAATTCACTATGATCATTTCAACCACCATGTAAACCTTATCCTAAGGTGTTACAAAACTATTGCACCGAGAGCTAATTCCACCTAATTCACTCACCACATACCATTTTTGGCCCAAGTTTGACCCGAACCTGTATTATAAATTTACTCCATTTCTCATGAATAGGGGGAGTGATTTTGAAGGCTTGTAATCAGATTTATGTAAGAGAAAGGAATTTTTTATTTCAGGTGTATCTTGGTTGTTCGGAGGTGGAATTGGGCACCGAGACAGGCGTTGGAAAGCTAGGAGAGAGATAGCTTTCTGTTGACAGATACCAGAGGTGTCTGCGAGCACGTTCAGTCTGGTGAATTTCTTTGTAAAGACTTCTTTGGATCAATCCTTAATAAAACAGACACCCATCTTGAAAGCGAACCCAGAGACATAGTCCACCAGGGAAGAACTCTGTAATCAATTTTTGTTGTCTTCTATCTCTGTTCTTTGCTACAAATTGATGTTTAATTGTGCTTCTTATGTTCTGGTTTAAGTCGTAAAATCAACTGCTTTCCTTCAGTATTTCACAAGCGATCAAGTTAACAATTAATTCACTATTGAAAAATATTCAGCTCTACTTTAGTATTATTTCAGATCAACTTTCCTCCTAGTAAATTTCCTGCAACCCTTGTAATGATAGGAAATATTTAGTAGCATATGATTCTACACAGATAACACAAATTTCAAAATCCTTTTGGTGCATTCTTAACATATGTATTTGTGCACTTAGATTGCTAATAATTTATGTTTTAAAGTTATCTAGAAAATTACCAAGTTTAGCTTGTCTTACCGATCTTGATTTTGATTTACTTACTCTTGCCCTTCCACTTGATATGTGTTTTCATATTTCGCAATTTTATTCAAATCATAATTCGTATACATCCCATCTACTCATTAGAGCAAGGAAATCAATCCACTCTTTTTTTTTAATTCTTAGTAAGAGTGTTTTTAGTGTTTCAAGTGCTAAATTATGGAAATTTTTCCTCCTAAGATTTTACATAAATCTCTCTATCAGATCCTCAAGGCTCTCATATTCTTTTTGAATGACTCCAAATATTTCCTCTTTAAGATCATGATATATACAATAGTCTTTATATTTTTCTAGAAATATCATTTGTGTATCGTTACATGATCTTATTGAGTTAGTCCCTAAACTCATGAACTATGTAAGAGCTATATCCTTCAATGTTGCTAGAACAATCTCAAAATTTGAGTGTTTAATAAGTAACCATAATATGTACAAAGTATTTCAAATTCAAAGATAAAGGTTTATGGATCTTCTAACCTCATACTATGGAAGTTGGGAAGAAACGATGGAAGGATATTCTTTATATAAACACTAATATAAGTACCTTGAAAGGGAAATCCAAGAGGATTTTCCTCATTTTCATCATCTGCATCAATTTTTCCACCTTCTCTACAACCTATTCTTCTTCTACCTGCAAAAGTGGATGGTTATGTGGTTCTTATTGCGACACGTGATAAAGTGGGGCTTTTGGTGTTGGAGAAGTATTTTTTTATAATTTTTTTTTTTTAATGAGAATGCTAATGCAATGTTATTTTATATTTTTGAAATGAAAGATTCAAAATGGAAAAAAATGTTTTTTTTTTCATGAACTAAGTGAAATGAATCAAATAGGGAAAAAAGCAATGCATACTTTGACAACTCACCTAATAATGACACCAAAAAGTGATGAGTCCCAGTATTGAAACAATAATGTTTCAAATCCCAATGATACCAACTTTAATTATCAACTCAGGGTTCACACAAACATAAGAGGTGTCAACACTATGTGTGCAACATGAAATGTGTCCTCCTTTCATTGATCTAATGCAATGACGTGAATTGAGATGTGCAGAGACCATTTTGAAAAATTATAAGGAAGAAAAGTACTGGAATTATGGTTAAAAAAAAATTAATTTAAACTTTAATTTTAATTATACATCAAAGAATTCCGGATGCGGTTGCTTAACGGTCTGGACAGGACGTGGCTCCCCGCGCTCTTCCCAACGGCGTTTGACAGGGTAGCCCACATGGCTCCCGACACCTACATTTATGAACCTCATTACTCTCCAGATCGCGCGACAGTTATTCACATTGGTCCGCTCACCCTGCATTCGATTATGGCAGTTCTTCTTGCAATGGAGGGCATTCGTGATAGTTCCAACGACACTGCTGGTTCGGAAGGCTCGCCAATTCCTCTAAAAGGAATTTGTGCTCCAGGTTCTGCAGATTCCAGTGTGAAGACCAACACGGGGCGACGCTACTCTTTACACGCCTGCATCGAACCTCTTCCAGGATTTCATTACTCTCACAGTCCGCTTTGCAGACTCAAATCTCTCTCCAGCGTCGGGACTAACCAGCGAGGTGGTCTCATTTGCCATTTTCAAGCTCCTTCTGCTAATCTCAGTGTCGACCAGTCCTTCTCCTCTCCCCCTGATTTCCCTGCCAGCCCTCTCTGCCCTGGACCCCTTCATCATTTTCCTGTCAACATGCCCCGTCTCCGCGAAAGAATGAGGAGCAGGTGAGGTCTCAGTCGAGGTCTCTGTCGCCCCCCTCCCAGTCCTGACACTAGCTCCTACTCTGCAGATGAAGACCACGATCACACTCTGGGCCAGCGTGGTGAAAGAGGAAGAGGTCATGGCCACACTGGAGGTGCTGTCGATGTTTCAGTTGATGTCGCTCCGCCCTCTCCTTCCCTTGCTCACGTGCCCGACAGAAGCTCTCCCCCCCTGTCTCTCTTAGCAGTGCTCGTCCCACCATTCGGAAAAATTCGCAGCGAGCTGAACTCAGGTTCGACTGCACCTCCTCCAATTCCATCCTCACTGCCTATATCACAGTGACCCTCCGTGAAGAAATTCCTAATCTTGCCGCACCCCGCTCTGTCTCTCTGCTTTCCCCTCCGGGTTCTGATCTCCCTAGCGAAGTGGTAGTTCCTGCCACTTCCCCTCCCATTCCACAGAACGAGCAAAGCATGAAGGTGGTGCACATTGGCAGGGAGGACGCACTCGACGCTGGGAAGGATGACAGCAGCAATGTTTTCGGTTGCAGGATTATCGAGGAACCTCCATCTCCGACTCATGATTAGCCTATGCAAAGCTCTACAGGTTTTTTGCTCAAACATTGCAGATAATTCTATGCTATATCGCTTTACAGCTCAGATGAAAAAGCGGTTTTTGAATTCCAGCATTTATTTTTATGTTTTTTTAGCTTGTATGAACTCAAAACCGGTTTCCCTCTCAAGGGCGGTTCAGACTCTGTGTTTAATAGGACTGGTTTCGCATTATGGGCAGTCCAGATACTCTTTGAATAGCTTGTTTATCAAACACAGTGCTCAGACTTACATAGCTGACACTGTGGCTGTTTTGTACCAGTAAACGTTTTACATAATAGAATTAGTCATACTTAGAAAAAAAAAATTATACATCAAAGAAACTATGACCTATTTGCAGAAACTTTCAAGTTCTCAAAAGGAATCAATGCAAATTATTTCTATGCTATTTAACTCATGATCAAAACAATAAATCCTAATTGCATATTTAAAGCTACAATGATGGAGGGATGATGCGAAAAGGGTATCTCATCTCTTCTAATTGGATTCAAAGGCTCAGGGGATGTTGTAAGGTGATGGTAGATGAAAAATAGGCTCGCAAAGAAATTCTTACTGAGTTCTAATAAATTATGCAAAGTGCTACAAGATGCTACAAGATTGTTATATGATTTCTACAAGATGCCACATGATTGCATTCGAAAGAATTCTAGGTACGTTAGAAGTGATATGAAGGTTGAAAAATATTGTGGAAGGTTGGGAAGAGTGTATAGGTCCTATCCAAGCTTATATCTACTCATTAGCCCATATTTCACAAGGGGAAAGTCAAAATAATGGTCTCTTTTCAACCTTGTAATGTAATTTCTGTGCACAAACAGTTTGGAGGAATGAGTGTATGAATGTTTTTTAAAGATATGGTGTTGGTGATAGAAGATGATGATATTCTTATCCTCTGAACGAATAAATATACAAGGATTAAAACCAATATTTTCCAGGGAATCAACTAACCAACTTGTAGAGACAAAACCAGATTTGTAGAGTGATGAATTATCAAGCATATCTAAGAACAAAAATGCCTAAGTTTATCAAGTGAAAATTATATGGCATAAATTTTGTTATTAACTTGTAATTTTTTAGGCTTCAATATAAGTGTAATTAGCTTGAACGAAGCTCATTAATTCAAGTTCTAAAATTTAACAAAAAATTATTACTAAAACCATAAATTTCATAAAAATGAACTAGGAAGCCAATCTAAGTATCCCAATGCATAAGCTAATCAAGTGGGAGTGTTGTGGGATAAATTTTATTACTAAGCACAATTATTTTAGGACTAAATCCAAGTAAAAAAAAACTCGAAATAACTTTGTTAACATGTGCTAAAATTCAACAAAAAGTTACTACTAAGAAAACCAAGAATCCCATAACTATGAGCTAGTAAACTCATACAAGCATTCTAATGATGAAAAGGACCTTCAAAATATATGAGAAGAACAAATCAGACTTATAACTATCTAAATGAAATAATAACACTATTACTTCAATCATTAATTAATCCAACCTATATCAAATGGAGCATGGATATTAAAGTCAACAATGCAAACTAGGAACTAAACAAATAAATGTTGAAAATGAAGACAAATAAAAGAAATGGTACAAAACAGGGATCTAAGGCTCTTGGGAGGGCCAAGACCAAGGAGAATTAGAGTACTGTGAAGAAAAAAAGGTTTAGAAATTGAAAATGAAGCTACCTTTTAATAGTTAGAAAAAATCAAGTACATCACTATTAGAGGTGGAAGTAGAACTGCTGAATATCAAGTGTTATTCATAAAAATGATGAAAAACTATAAACCTATTGATGTCTGGAAATGTCTTGGCTCAACACGTGAGAAATTTCTCAGTCAGAGTCCCAATTAAAATCTTTTATGTTGTGATGGCATTTCTGACTGTTTCAAATGGGTTTCTAGTTACCCGTTTCCTAGGACTAACCCAACTTAACCTAGCCTAGACTAGTATGTACAATATGCACAAGGACAACCTTCAATTTTTTTATGAGTGGTTATTATCAAGATTGGGAAAAATGGGTCATCCATATAATATCGTTTAGGTGAGATGATCCTTAATGGTGTGACTGAAACCAGGGCTCAGTCAGGTCACTATGAAGATTAATCCTGTGAAAGGAGACTTGAAGGAATAAAAGAATGTAAGCTAAATGCAAACAAAGATTAATCTTAATATAAAAGAGAACGAAGTGGGATTCTTTATTGACCAAAAGAAGGATGACCTTACTCTCAATCAAGGGGCTAAAAATGAAACAAGGGGAGAGAATCGTGATTAAACCGATTATTAAGATTTATTTGTAAATCCTCAAAATGATTTGGAGATTTACAAATAATTTAGGCACTTATAGGATGAAATGACCTTAATAAATAATTATTAAAATGACTTCAACCTCATACCCCAAATTCAATCAAATAACATGAATTCATTGTGAGATCTATATCAAACTAAAGAAATAATTTCTAAGTTAAATATAAAATAAAACAAAATTAATTTATAACCAGAAAAATAAATAATTATTTAACCCTTTCTGACTAAATCTATGAATCCATTAGTAATATAGACCTACACCATCAATGGGTGAGATTCCAAATAAGTTAAAATTTCATTAAAAAAACACTTACAAATCAACATTCATATCCTTAATGTGGAGAGAGCTTAAAAATATAATGTGTTTTTGATAAAATATATATATTAAAAAAAACACATTATATCAATATGACCAACCCAAAACACGTGATACAAAAGAAATGAAATTAAATTAGCTTTATACCACATAAAAAAAACATGCAACCGATTTTGTTGATAGTATATAGGGCTATGTTACCATATTAATGTTAAAACAAAAACCCTGCATGAAATACAATCGAACACTGGTTCGAGTGGCAAGAAGGAAAACCCAGAAAAACACCAACGTTCACAACGTGTTCCTTTCAACCAAAATTCAGAACCCGTCCCTCTCTTGCTTTCTAGATTCACACCTCTCCGCCCCCGCTCCCTCCATCCTTTCTAGATTCGCACCGCTACCCCCCTCCCTCCATCAGTGGATTCCCTATATTTATAAAGAAGTTCCATTACAAACGAATCCCCATATAAAAATAAGAGTTATAATTTAGGCATGATTGTCTGTTGCAACAACTTTTGTTTGGCATCAGAGGGCATCTTCTGCGTGTGAAATAATTATTGGTTCGATTCTTTAACCACTAACAACTTATAGGTGATCGTGTAGGAGAGTTCTCTTCGCTGTTAATTCATGATTGAACCATTATGGTACTCCACCGTGTTAAAATGGTTATGATTCTCCGTTGTCATGTGAGCTTTAAGTGAGATGTGCTCATTATTCCAAGCTTCATGCTCTTCTCTATCATTTAATAAATTAACCACGGTTTTCTGTGCTCAAACTTCCTTTTGGCACTAGGTGCAATAATTTTTGCTATTATCGTTTTAATTTTCTTTGGTCGAATTCATGGTTGCCATGTAAAAATCCTCATTTTTTCTGACCTGTAGGATTATGTGAGCAAATGTTGCATGGTTGAGACAGAGAGAGAATTTAGGCAGGTATGTGGCATCATACGGTTGAGATAGATAATAAGCCGGAATTAATGCAACATAATTAATTTTTTTGTTCTCCCTGAAGTATGTTGCAAATATTTGCTACCATAGAAACTAAATACAACCAACTTGCATATCAAGACCGATAAGAATTCATTTTGGTTTTGGTACAGGTATCTTCAATTTGCGGCACATTCAAACTGTAATTGGAAACGTCCTCAATCACTGGCATACACCTTCACGATATACCAATTTTTTTGTTATGCAATAACTCCTGAAATCTCAAACAACCAACGGAAAACAAACGAGTGTAACCACCATGAAATGTTCCACGTAAGACAAAGTTGGTGAGAATATTTTAAATTGCATTTCATTAAAAATTAAAAAAAATGATATCCTATGTGCACAATTTACATAAGTTAATTGTTGTTAAGATGCAACGTATTTGAACAAATGTCAAGTAGCCATTGGAGTACTGGTTAAATAAATTAATTGCTGTTAAGATGCAACGTATTTGAACAAATATCTAGTCGCCATCGGAGGGGTTAAATTGAAGGCAAAGTCTGTGTTCGGGGTTGATTGGAGAATTGACAATTGTTGTATGTGAAACATATAGTTGACCAACGTTTGAATATCAACACATTGTAACATATGAAATGTATGCCAAAATCATTTTGTTATTATTTGAAACGTGGTATTATTGGGATTTAAAACAAATATGACCTATGATTGCAAAGTGATGAGTTTGTATCAACAAAAATCGAAGTGAGGATGCCCTTGGTTGATGGTATGGATTAGAATTAATATAACAATAACTCTATACAATAATAAATATACCATTCACATTATGCATAAATTCAGAAAATGATTTATATATATGATTCTTTGTTTTTAAACGAGTAACTTTTGATTATGTATGTATGTATGTATGTATGTATGTATGTATGTATGTATGTATGTATGTATGTATGTATGTATGTTACAATTTATTTACGTACATGAAACACTTAATATAAAATATATTTACATGTTTTTAAGTTAATGAAAGGCCATGTGAGATTAAAGTTGGACCAAAACCCATAAAAAATCAAAAGAGGGATTCATTGCAATGAGTAGTCATAAAAAAAAATCAAATTTACAAAGAGATGCACTTATATTTCATGCGTCAAATAAAACACCAAGATCATTCACCGTAAAAAAAATAGGTGACCAAAAAGCGATGTTAGAGGCGAAACCAATTGAGGTGATGTGGAGGAAATGCTATCAATCAAAACCAAATGCAAATGGGAGGCAATATAGAAAAATGAAACTAGTGATGCAAGTGTCATTCATGTGAGAAAAGGGTCATAAAGCGGAAAACAACATTTTATGCAAGCGAAATCGAGACCAAAAGAAAACTTAAAAAAAATTAGAAAAAAAAATTTAGAGGAAGGGTCCACATATCTTATTTGAAAAATATGTGGGTGTTGTGGCTACAACAATTGGCGACACACGAGAGAGAAACAATTATCTCTAGTTTTAGTTGATACGATTAGATAGAAGTTGTCCAAAATATATTTATATCTTATACCATTCCTAAGGGTCCCACACAAGACTGGAAAGAAATAGAGTGAGCACAAAATGATAAGACTACTAAAATGTCTCATTCCAAAATAGTGAATCCAAACAAAGGAAATATTATTTACTTTAAATTAGGCTCTACTAAAGAATAGTGAAAATGGCTAGGAAGTCACTTGAATATTAGCTAACATATGATAATGATGTCACCCCTTTACATGACATTGCTTCGCTTCCAACGAGCTTGGATAGTACCCCAGCGAAGTTTTCATGGTACGACACAAGTATGGCCCCACTGCCAGTGAGCGTCCATAGCCCCGATGGATTTACTTGTACTTCCCACACATGTGTGGTTCTCTTTTAACCACCTTTTTTATTATAATTTAGAGAGTTGCTTTTATTATTTCTTGTTTGGAAATTGGGTGAAGAGAGCGGGGTGGTACACATGGATATATATTGAAAAAGCATATGGAAGGCTATTAAAGATTGACTTGGCTAGATCTATTCGCATATACCAAAGCAAAATATTTTTTTATATGTGGAAGGGGCATGGGAGGGACTCAAATTTGTACTAATCACAATTCGTTCATCTATTTAAATGGATTCAAACTATTTGAACCAAGACTCTATGTTCCCCATGATAAATGATTAAGATATGAGAAGCAGGAAACTTATATCTAGTTATAAATAGAGAATGAGGATTTAACCGTGTGGACCAAATGGTGTTGCCATTTGAAATAAGGTTCCTCCATATAAAAGGCTGAAAAAAAAACCATAAAAGGAAATCTACACAATAAAAAAGAGAATTAAAAAAAAAACAAAAGGAAACAAAACTAAATAAAATCAAAATCAATCGGTTAAGCCTAAAAGGGTAACCAGAAAAGATAAAGCAACAAAAATCTCGAAATCTTGTTTTGATAAGTTGAGATGTTGATGCAAGTGTCTTGTAGGGTTGTGATTAATAAGGATTCTCCGAATGTTGATTATGGTGCAATCATGTTTACAACTTGTTTATGATGTTATCACCAAGATTTTTTTTATATTCATTAAAAATAAGCTTATTAAAGAGAAAAACTAAAGATCAAGCTTACAATGAAAAAATAAAAAAATAATTATCTTTATGAAGATTAAAGTCCCGATTCACCATGACTTCTTTATTCAAAACCTGAAATTAAAGAAACTCAAACTAATTCTAGTCCTACTATATACACACTATATGAATTTTTCATCAGGAAAAGTGGACAAGTATATGTATATTTCCAATGCATCCATCACATCAATTTTGTCCCTGCAATCAGAGATATACCACGCATCAGTAAAGGCAGTAGAAAAAATCTATAAGAAACAAAAACACAACTATGTACATCTAACCATAAAAAGTTATATATATATAACAGACTTCCCTTCAAACAATTCCTCTAAGAAAATTTCAAAATGATCATAGAAGTAAGGGTGAATGCTTGATACCTTTGCAAGATCATTCCAAGGAGAAGAAAATGACTGTTAGGTCCCTATATTACTAGTATAGTCCCTTATTGTTGTTAGTGTAACCCCCTTATTGTTATTATTGTACCCTTGTAACCCCCATATTGTTATTATTGTGCCCTTAAATTATTATTGTTAGGTCGGCTAGGATTACATTGTGGCCCCACTAGGATTACATTATGGCCCCATGGACTCCTATATAAAGAAAGGAGGTTTTGTAAATTGTATCATCCAAGAATTGTTCATTTATGTAATATATTGGAGGTTGCCCCCTCCAAGTGGCTTATTTCTAAGGCATTGATATCTCTTTTCTTCTATTTTTGGAGCTGGTTACAAAACATTTGGTATCAGAGCTTTGGATTCCAGGGTTTCACTGCTCTAAACAGGTCATCGTGGAATTTTCACTATAACGTTTTTTCTACGAAGGTTCAGAATCTGAAATTTTTAGGGTGTGAAGCTGAAATCCTGAGGAAACTCGTCAAAAAATTTCAGAGCTTGGTTCGCAATATTTTCAGAGGTATGATCTGTGGAAGGTAGTTCTTTTTCAGGCTCCCGAATTTCATCTCAAAGAGGTGATCGTGGGAAAATATTCATAACTCTCTCTATGAGCATCAGATTGGAGTGCCGTAAAAAGTGGTCGCAAGTAAACAGAATTTGGTTTCTTGGCTATCAATTTCAGAGCCGAAGGATGAAACAGTGACACGTGGCAAGTCGTACAAGTTCGCTCTACTGAACCAGTCCATAATTAGGTCATTGTGGGAAATTGGACATAACTTTGCCTTGGAGAATCCAAATTAGGTTAGACCTGTGGCATTCGAAATAGAATTTAGAGGGCTACATCTGTGCTGAATTTCAAATATTGAAGAGCTGCAATCATAGAGATAGTCCAATTCCAATATCAAGCTCCTCAAAAGCAAGAAAAAGGTGTGTATTTTTTTTTCCGAATTGCATAAGTCTTGTTTGAAGAATCAATTTGAATTGATTCCAAGGGCATATTGTAGAATAGATATCAGTATTGGGTTCTAAAAAATGCCCCATAAAAATAATTCAACACCAATTAAGCCTTCAGAAGGCTCTACTATGACTCATGAAGATAAAGAATTGCAACATGATCTATCAAAATTACAAGAGCAAGTGCACCAAATTTCGCTCTTGCAAAGAGCAACAAAAAATGAAATGGAAGTTTTGAAGAAAGGCATGGAAGCGAAGATGGATGGTTTGAAGAAAGGCGTGGAAGCTAAGATGGATGACATGGAATCTAAGATGGATGACATGAAAGACAACATGGACAACATGAAGAATGATCTAAAAGCAGACATGGAAGGTTTGAAAAAGTTGATACAAGAAATGTTTCCTAATGGTGAAAAGATAGTAGAAGAAACTCATGATGAGAACAAAATAAATGTTAATCGTGATTTCACAAACTCTAATGTTGGCGGGAAGAACCACCATATTCCAAAAATGGATATGAGGAAGTTTGACGGAAAGGATCCTGTAACATGGATACTATAGATGGAGCAATATTTTTATCTCCATAACGTGCAAAACACACATAAGTTATGCATTGTAGCTTTAAATTTAGAACAAAATAAATTTGTATGGTATCGATGGCTTTGCTCCCATAAAAAAATTGTCACTTGGTCAATTTTTATGGAGGAAATGATAGCACATTATGAGGATACAAAGAGCAACACCTTCTTTAGCCAATTGATAAATCTCAAACAAAAGGGTTTAGTGGGGGAG